>JAQFVV010006298.1:636787-1236787 GCA_028023455.1 Epiperipatus broadwayi
GGGTGATATGATACCCTTTGAATCACTTTCCAGAGATCTTGGGCTTTTAGCAGGTCGAAGAGTTTACTGGTTGGAAAAGGGAATAATCTTAGTAAGTGGTCTGTTGTTGACAGGATGAGTGAGGCTTCATCATTGAAGATAGCGAAAGATTTTAGTAATCCTTGTGGCATGGCTTCATTGAATTTGGTAACTGTTTCAGTATAAAGCTGATGATTATTGAGTTGGTCATGAGAACTGTTTGATGGCTCATGTATAAACATTCCTGTGTCTGATGCCTCATCCAACTCCCCCATCAACTCAATCAATTGTTGTGTGGCATCATTATTGTCTTGCGGATTATTTGAATTGTGTTTTTTGTTTCCTGTTACTGATTTGTCATTATTGTTTGATTTTACAATGTTTGCATAAGTGTTGGCTGTTATATTATCTTTTTGTGTATAATCTGGTTTAGTTATATAACTTTGTGATTGCTTAAGTTGTTCGTTTGTTGTTTTATTGGAATCGTGATTGTCATCTTGATGTTTGGAATATCCAATGTTTTGCTTTATTTCAGAGGAAGAGCTGATGTCTGTCGACTCTTCACTACTAGTGTGATCTGGGTTTTTTGTTTTGTTTTCAGGCACAAGCGTTGATGTGAAACTGGGTTCATAATTTTTTCTCTTGTTCGCGGAAAGATTGTATTCTATAACATTCGCATGATTGACGTTAATTGATCGCGTTTTACTAATTTGCGTTGCTTTTTGCGTATTTTCGCCGCTGCAGATTTTATGTTTGGCTAAAAAAATTTTTTGTTTTTCATTTAAAGTTGATTTTACAATGTGGTGAGGAGTTAATTCTCCATCAAAAGGGTTTTGCAAAGGGTTTCGTTCTGTTTTAAATGTTTTATCTTTGGTATGAGGAAACTTATCATTGTCTTTTTCCCTTCGTGTTTCTTTGCCAAGTTTTAACGTTTTATCGTTCAATGCGCTGGTGTTTATTTTAGAAACACATTTTGTTTTTGATAAATTATCTGATTTGTTTTGCTTTGTAATTGGGAAATTTAAGTGTTTATATATTTTTTTCCCCTGACTATCCACTATGGATTTTTGAAGTAATTCACCCCCCTCTTCCATGTTAGTTGTTGAAGGCTTGGAGCCTTGTAGGCCAGCCATGAACGTTAGGAGATGACGTTATTCAACTCAATCAATGTGTGATTTAAACAATGTGTGATTTAAATCAAGCTTAATGTGAACGTAAATTTTTTAAAAAAACAAATGTAAACGTGCGGATTAATAAAATTAGTACTTACAATTCGTTTAAGATCATTTTAAGGCGAAATTCCAGATTGAAAGTGAATATTTTAATGTTTCAAAGGTGATCTGATTTGAGCAACGACTGGTCCGTTGAGCCGCTAGAGGTCAGAAAAAATATTTATTTTAATAGGATATAGCACCTACTTCATAGGTATCTGAGTCGAGCTGAATGTACATAGAAAAAAGTTGTGGAGAAAAATATTTTTGTCTGTGTTTGTATCTAGTAATAATTTGTGTGTCTAAATATAACTTATTAAATTTCAAGTACACATGCATTGATGTCGGAAATAATGGTAATCTTCTATGTAAACATTAACAATCAAATATAGAAATTCAGTACTGTGGATTTCTACATTTCACCTCTCAAATAGCTTCTTCAGTAATATTTAGTCTAAGATTATTTACCTTATAATTATATTTGCATCTATAATAACACACATATTCATAGCAATGAATTTTTTTTCAAACAATTGCTTGACAAAAGAAACTCCTGTCCCAAATTCTGTTTTAAAGGGATTCATTATTGGTTGCACTGCCTCATATAAGATCACAATTAAACACTCTCAGTCTGCTAAATCTCTTTTCATCATTGCTTTCATAATACCAAAAGCATTATATACTTATATAAAGTGTCTATGAAAAAAATAAATAAATTAGAATTTAAAGATAGAAATGTAATTGCACAAAACACTCAATCTCTTTATCACAGTTCAGTAGGATAACTACTGTGTTCTTTAATGGAGTTAACTAACATAAAGAATGCATAAAGAAGAAGTAGAAGAGATTATTTGAATGAAATATTTTTTAATTTTTAATAAATCAGAATCTTATCTTACTAGGCAGCAAAGCACCCTTTTGATTGAGTCTGCTTATTGGATCAAAATACTATCTGAAGATCATTCTATTAGTGTTACCTATTCAAATGTTGTTTTGTTGAATAACTTAAATGTTTTTTAAAGTGACATTTTTTTCATTGTATATTTTGATCTAAAAGTAGTCCTTCTGAAAATAATGACTAATATGTCAGTATATGTTTATTTTTTTTTTATGTTTTTTAATTTTTTCAAAAGTCATTGGTTTAAGATTTTGGAAAACTTTCCTTTCTCTCAAGTTATTTTTTCAAATTAATTTATTTAATTTAATTTTTGTTTTATTCTGTTAGATTTTTAAAAAAAAATTCCATGCCTTTTTAAAAAAAGTTTTTGATTGTATTTACTGCTCATTTTGAAAATGATTTTTGTGTTTTGATTATTTAATATGTGAAAAAAATAACTGATGTATTTGATTCTCTTTTACTGCAAGAGTTTCCTTTGCCTGTAAATCTATTGCAAATCTCTCAGGAGTTTTCATGTTGTAATGGTACTGTAGTCACTTTTTATTACTATGACAGAAATATTTCATAATTTTTTTAATAATAGTAAAAGCTCTTATATTTTTATAAAAATGATATATAAAAGATCTCCAGACAAATTTTAGTGAAAATAGAACTATTTTAATTATTGAATATCTTTATTGAATGAATAACTCTATTAATAAGCTTATGGCTACAATTTTGGGGCAGCACATTTTTAGTTAAAGTAAGCTCCCATTGGATGTGATTTTCATCACAAAGTTTTTTAATCTTACCCAAGAGTTTAGCCATGGAATATAATTGAATAGAATAGTTATGAGAAGAAAAATGTATTCATTTGCTAATATATATTTGTATCCTATTTATTATATGGATTGAGATATAAACACATTTTTTATTAATAATTTTAATGATTGAATTGAGATCTATCCTACACCAAGGATAGAATATCCTTCCAATCAGTAATGAGCTCTAATGATTTACTAACTCAAATCCTAGCTTAGTTTTTAACTTTATATTTTCAGCCATATATAACACAAATATGTTTGTATGATGGAAGGTGTGAACAATTTACAAGCATCAAATTTTCAAAGAGCATAAGATTATTTGAAGATAACATTTTAGTTAAACTCTGGTATTATTTTACTCCTTAACATTGTGGTTATCAAATTCTTTGAAGTTTTGAAAAATATTCAATTTCTGGAATTTGCTATACAGTTTGCTGAACATTGCTTGTTTATCAAATATGTTTTTTTGATATTTAATTTAGATATATAAACAAACATTAGGTTTAGTTATTTTCCATCTATAGTTGCTATTTTTATTGATAATATAGAAATAATATTCTTTTCAATGAAATATCAGTGTAATTAAAATATGTTGATAAAACTATTGCTATTTATCACCTGGTAAATCTATTTTTTGTTTACTTTACAATACTATCCAAAATAATTCACAATGGAAATAATAAACAACAAATAACTTCGTTTTTAGACATATTAGTTCAATTAAAAAAATAAATGGTTTGTTATCATGCACAATATATAGAAAACAAAATCATATGGCACAGTCTGCTTCATTATTTCTTTTGTTAAAACTTATTTAGATAGAGTTACCAAAAAGCTATTACTGCCAAGAGGTACTCTAGTTAAGAACACATTCCTTAATGCTTACAGACAAAATTATTAGAGCTGTTTCATGCAGCAAGGTTAAAGATTTTGATAGTTCAAAAATTAAGATAGTCCTGTCTTAAATAAAGGAATAATGTTGACTGTGAAATATTTATATGTTCCAATAATAAAATTATATTATAATCCTATGATGTTTATGAAATCTCATATAGAATTGACATTGCGTCATATATTAGCAAAGCAATCAACAGCATAGTTACTGCATCCAAAATATATTCTACTTATTATCACCACCGTTAATAACTTTTTAACAACATATGTTAAATTAAGATACTACAATATCAGTTTTATGTAACTTATATTTTAATGAAAAATGATTAATATAATTAGATATTAAATGAAGCTACTGAGACTTTTTAAAGACCTATTATAGTAATAATAAAAAATATGAATTAAATTATCTAAATATTATTTGGAAAAAATATCGATGTTGAGAAAATTTATTCAGTCCCTTCAAGTAATAATTTTTGAAAATAAGAGGAAGAAAATTTAGATTGGAAATATCATATTTTTTCATATAATCACTGATAATGGTGTATATGATTACTGCAAAAATTTTGGTATTTTCTACCATTTTATGGGAGATTATTCTTAGTCTATAAAAGTATTTCAAAACTTCAAGTTTTCAACATAAATATACTGTATTTGTTGCAAAATATATTGGAAAAATATAACAGGTAAATGCCTTTTTAAAGTGGACAAGTGTATGCTCAAAATACAAAATTATTGTTAGTCATCTACATAGAGGTTTTGATTAAAAACTGCATGCAATCATATTACCAGCTCTGCTTGGTTTGTTTCATTGATAGGATTATAGACTCTGAAGCTGCCCAGCTCAGTCTCCTTTTGCTCATATTTCTTAAATTAACTTTTGTGCAATAAAATATTTAGTTATTATGATTATTATCACTATTATTAAATAATGAATCCAGGGGAAAATCATAATGTAATATAAATTCTTTGCTTATACATTGATCTTTACTAGTGTTGCTTTATATTGTTTGTTAACTCCTTAATACAATAATTTTAGCATCTCATTACATAGAACTATATCATAAACTTTAATAAACCTTTTAGTTCATTAATAAGTACAGCTTATGTGATCAGTAAAAGCTTTTTATTTTTTAAAATGCAAATGTTTACTGTTTAACTAATTAAAATCTGATTTATTTTTGACTTACAGGAGATACCAGTTGGTCATATATTTATTATTCATTAATTTGACATTTCGTGATCAAACCATGACAGAAATTCTGTGAAATAAATTCCTTTTAGGTGTATAAAAGTATACTTTGTTCATTCAAACTCACAAAAAATGTTCATTGAAGTTACACAAAAAATAATTTTTCTTAGCATGAATATAATGATAGAAGTTAGGAAATATTTTAAGATCTTAGATTTAATTTCTTGTACTGTCAAATAATATATATTTATTGTACAAATTCATTTGTTTTTTAATTTTTGATATGGCACTTTAAGTAATTTATAATTTTTTTTTTTTTTAAAAGGATAAATCTTAAGTCAAAGATTATTAAGTTATATTTTTATCAAAGAATATTATGACACTCTATCTGATGATATAATTTTAGATATTAAGTCAAAAATTACTATTCAGTTTGTGTTTATATCCAATAATAATATTACAGCACTTACCCTATCTTATTGAAAACCATAAAAGGAAAGAGTTGGATAAATTGTTTTCAGTCAATTGCTTCAATAATATTATAAATTGCATTTTAATATTTATGTCCAAATGAAATCTAATTTTTATAGAGGCTATAATGAAGTCATTGATTCTCTGCAAATAATGGAAATTATCCAAAAATTTTGCAAATATATTAGCAAAGATATGTATTTGATAATTAAGAATTGAAAAATATATTAATAAAACTTATAGCTATATGCCTTATATCTCTGATAATATTTCAACTATTAAGAAATGTATTAGAATTAATTTAAAAAAAAAGTACAAAAATTTAAATATAAAATTATTGTTTATTCTTGTTAAATAAACCCAGGTTTGTTATCAATATGTAAATTTTAAAAAAAATTTAGAGAACTTTTAAAAAATTATTTGATGCTAAGTCATAAAAGAAAAATATCTGCCTTATAAACTTTTTACAATTTTTTTATCTGAAAGTAATTTTTACACAAAACGCCTATTGTTCTCAAAGTTATAGCACAGCTAAATGTCTGGTATGCAAAGCAAATGAAAGAATATAATGCTTTTGTGGATTGTATATATTATAGTTTGTATTTTTCTATATTTCAGGATATGGAAGTTATATTATTTTTTTGTATTTTATTATTATTATATTAAAGTTGTTATATGAAAATGTTAATTCAATTAATAATACTCATGCAGAAACCAAGAATATTTTTGGAAAGTTATATGTATTAGAAAAAAAAAAATTGTATCTGTTTTGCACTTATATTTTGAAGTGTTTACTTACATAAGTTATTATTTCAAGAATAAGATTTAATTGTAAATAGGGTTATAGAACATATAAAAAATTTAGTAGAATTTATAAAAGCAATTTGTAATAGTTTCAATCATTCTGAAGCAAAGGTTAAAAATTATTTTACATGAAATATAAGATAGGATTCAAGATTATTAATTTAAAAAATCTTGGAAATTATAGATATGAAAATGAAGATAAATTATCTTTATAATAATAACACATAAATGTCAGGTGTAAATGACCATGTGCATCTAAAATGGCTACATTTTTGTTGTGTAATTAAGATGGAATATGGTTTCAAAATTCAATTCATTTTTATTGTATTAATTGGAAAAAACAAACAAGCAATTAAAAACATTCTGAAATATATAAAAAAAAATTATGAACATTTGAAAGCATAAATAGAAGGTTATTCAATATTAAAAAAATAAAGAAAATCTTTAAATTGAATGAGGGGTATATTAGAATAACTTTTTTTAATATCGGTGTAGAATGAAGAAATTAAATGTTTTTGTCATATTAGTACATAAATACAGTTTAATGTTGTAGAAAATATTTAAAAAAAATTGTAAATGAAAATAAGAATAATTCAAAATTTTTAAATATTACAGCAGTGATATCGAAAGTTATTTAATTATAGATGATTTTGACATAAATACATCTGTACTTAGATTTAAAATTTTGAACATATAGTACATGTTTCATACTGTATTATCATGAATAATGTAAACATGCGCTTGAAAAAAAATTCAACATATGTAAAAATCATATATACAGTATACAAAATGGTGTGGAATGGACTCCTTAATATAATAATTTTTTTTATTCTTAATATTGTATAAATAAGCTTATGGATATTAATATTATTCAATTTGTTGAGTGCTATGAATCTGACAGTCAAATGTCAAAAGCATACTCAGCGTGTAATATATGATTGGAAATAAAGTACCATTTCTTGTTACATGTTTAATATGTTGTCATAAATATTTCAATTTGTTTTATATATTTAACTCTTTTTTTTTTATTTTTCAAGAAATAAATTCAAAAAGTAATATAAATTTACAAAAAAAAATTATACCACTTATTTGGTAATCTCAAAAACATTTGTGCCATTGATTTTAAAGGATTTTAAACCATTACTAGACATAACCTATAATTCATATATTTATATAAAGAAGACATTTTTATAAGTTTATTCTGAAATCCAGTGATTGAAAAAAAAGTAATCAGATATTTTTTTGAAAATTTATGTGCTTATTGTAGATGAAAATTTAAGTTATAAAAAACAGGTATTTATTTATAATTATAAAATTAAGCCATGCCAAAGACTAGGTAAAAAAAAAAGCTTGAATAAGAAATCATTTGGGCAGATCAGTCTGTTAGTTGTGACTTGGATCCCAAACATCTATATACATAGCATTATTCGTTTAGCATCAAAATTCTTGAATAATCCCCTTTTAAGAATTCTTTTCATAGTTTGTGGACTATATTGTTGCAAGGTCTCTAAAAGCAGATGTATTTGTTAAACTACTACAAATATAACAGTTTAATTATTTCTTATACAATATTTCTTAAGTAACAAATCCATATTTCATAAGTAAATACCCTATTTATATGTATGCATAATAAATAATAATATTTTCAGCTGGACAAATCAATAGCCATGCTTTTGTTACAAACATAGGGAGATGGTTACACATCATATGTAATAGATTTATATATCAGAGTGTTGGATTTGGATTTTTTAATTCAAGTAATATTTTTTATCTACATATAGAATATTTATATTGTTGAAACTAAAGTTGTAGTTGTATCTGTTGTTTAGTTCATGGTCGCTGAAATCTCTAGTTGGAAAAGAATTTGCCATTTTAATTCCAGAGTTTTTTTAATGCTTAAAATGGCTGCATTAAGAAGCTATTGGGTAAATTTTAGAATGGTGATGGAGCAACCTGAAACAATTGTTAATGTACAAAGCATCAGTTATAATATTGAAAACATTAAATGAATCATTAATTTCTTTAATAACAAATTAAAAAAATAAATCACCAATGTACAATGAGTTTCTACTTTTATAATTTAGAAGGCAATAGTAATAATAGTAATAAAAGAAATATGTTCAGAACACTTTAGTGTGTGGTATACCATCTATTTCAAATAAATTAAGTATCAACATGAAAGATTAAACTGTCAAAGATAATCTAAGGGTAATAGACAGAAGGATTTAAGAACATAAATTGTGATAGGATCAAACCTAATTAGCTATTAGTTCAACAGTTGTCTATTATGCTTAGAGACTTGTGAATATATTTATAATATAAATGTTAATATTGGAAAAATATTATATATGAAGAGAAAATTGCATGAAAGTGGAAAAAATTAAGGAAACAATATTTATTGCTAACAACATTAATAATATAATAAATCACAAGCATGTCCATATAATACTTGAAATAATAGCAACAAAATCATAAGGATTATATACATTTTAATTAAAGTAGACTATCAAGATATTTATAAATATTGTATGCTTTTAATTTATAATTATTATTAACTTATTCAGTGTATTGAATGTTTTCTATAGTAAATAGAGGGATTTGAACTTAAGATTTTCAGTCTATATTCATAGTCCATTGAATACTATATATATATATAAAATTGTAGCTATTAGATTTGTAAAAAAAAGTTTACTGTTAACTGAAAGGAGATTCTTTTGATTTCTCTTATTAAGTTGTTAAGAGAAACTGAGCTGAGCAAATTCTTATTGTTCACTTTGTACATTCTTAGTCATTGCAGCTATGAAGAATTTATATAATAAATGAACTTGGATGTAGCCAGTATAATGAGTTTACTAGCATTTTACTGCTGACTTTAAGATCAAGAAATACCTTGATTTTTCTTCTCAGTTGCTTAATAATTTTTAAATGAAATAATTAGTTGAATTTTTTTTGAAGGCAAGATAAATATGTATGTGAATGATCTTTATTTATCATAATTATTATTATTATTATTATAGTTATTTATAATTATGATAAATAAAATTAAATTATGATACTTATTCACTGGATGTTGTAAAATCACCAGCCAACTTAGTAGTTGGTTACCAAGAATAGATGGTATTAAGAATTGCCAGCTGTCATTTGATAATGATCTTTAATTTAGGTGACTTACAACTGCAAATGATTTTCAAGTGAGGAAAGATTGCATGAGTTGGAAAAAGAACTATGTAATATTAAATAGGATATGGGTAAATTTTATGAAATTAAAAAAAAAAGATGAAAAAATAATTGATCTAAAATGTGGATAACAAAGGCACAAATATTCAAAGCACAAATGATATGGGGCTTATTATAAATCAAAAGACCAACATTGTAGAAATTGATGGTATATCAGATAGAGCAAAAGGATTAGTTATTCAAATTAATGACCATGATCACTATTCTTTATGCTTATGTAAGCTGTTTAAACAGAGGCAAAACTCTCCATACAGTAGTCACTTAGTGCAATCCAGAGTAATCAATGGATGCAGGAAAGTTTGTGGCTTTCTTCACCGAAGAGCCTTGTATCTGAGAGCACTGCACCAGAAAGAGAAAAGTTATATATATTAGGAGTTCTTTTTTTGAGAAAAAAGCTAATGGAGGTTTTATTTGGTTATGGTGACAGAAATGAGAAAGAATACAAATTGTGGAGTTTGCAGAAAAAGAAAGATCGCATAGTATAAGTTCTTTCTTTGAGAAAAAAGCTAAATGGAAGTTTAATTTGATTATGGTGACAGAAATGAGAAAGGACACAGATTGTGAAGTTTGAAGAAAGAGAAAGGCTGTACATTACGAGTTCTTTTTTTGAGAAAAAAGCTAAATGGAAGTTTAATTTGATTATGGTGACAGAAATGAGAACACGATTGTGGAGTTTGAAGAAAGAGAAAGGTTGTATTTTATGAGCTCTTTATTTAAAGAAAAATACTAAATGGAAGTGGATAGGAAAGCATTCAAATGAAGATATAGCAGAATTGGATATTTTAACTAGCAGAAAATATTAATTTCAAGATTGAAATTCGCTTAATAAATTCAATACAAAAGTGATTATATACTGGCGAAATAAAAGATATGTGTCAATGCAAAAGTAGATATAAAAACTATTAAAAAATGTTTTAACATTGATATTTTTAACTTTCAAAAACACTTTAATGCATTTAAACTAGATATTGCAAATAGTTTGAAAATATTAACTGACTTGGAAGATTATTTAGAGTTGACTGAGAAGATAATTAATACTCTGTTAAGAATGGCAAATAGATAGTGGGTACAAAAAGTCAGCAGTTTATTATTTTTTTTTACTTAGATAAGATAATATATGAAGAAAAAAAGGAATATGAAATTTTTTTAAAAATGATCCACTAAACATAACTGAATATTTAGAGTTTTGTAAAATGATACATAAAAGAGTTTACAATGATGTGAGGAAATAGAATTGTTAATTGGCAGTAAAAGAGAATGAACATTTCAAAAGTATAAAACAACATCTTGTATTAGAAGGAGAGTTATTTCACCTATAAAAAAACATGGAACTATTATTAAAAAGAAGGATGTCATCATGAAATATATTGAAGAGTTCCATAAGGGGATTATACACTAACAAACAATAATAACAACAAAAAAAGAAAATATCTTATATATTTACATTGATTACTTTGGTTGGCACAGAGTGGCACTACTGTATGGAGAGAGTTTTGCCTTGTTTATAAACAATTATGTGCTAGTATGAGATGGTGATCATGTGATGCTTAATGGTTTAACACCAATCCTGCCTAATAGGATAGTGGTGGCTATGGTTGTTAAAGAACCAAAGACACCAAAATGTATGGGTGCTGAACTGAGTTCAGATCCATATGACTATATAAGCTATTGAGCTTAAGATTGAAAATATTTTGGTGTTTTCAATTTCATTCTCATAGTTTTATAGTTAAGTAGAGATAAAAGGTGATTGCTGGAGGGTTGCATTAGATCCTAAGAGCTAGGTGCAGTGCTCTCAGATCCGAAGCTCCTCACTGATGAAGGCCACAAGCCAGAAACTAGTTTGGGGATATTGGATGAGTAGGCATTAGATAGGGATTTTATGCACAAGCCTTCTGGCATCCATTGATTACTTTGGTTGGCACAAGGTGGCACTACTGTATGGAGAGAGATATGGAAATTATGTTGAGGACATGTGCAAGGATGGGTAAAGAGATGGGAATTAAATTTAGTGAAGAAAAATCAAATATAATGATGGTTAATACTGGGGAAAGAGAAGTGTAGAATTTTTATTGGGGGATATAAAGTTAAGTGTGGTGGATAGATATAAGTATTTGGGAATCATCTTATGTAATCAGGAAAATTGCTTGGATGAATGGGAGAAAAAATTGGTAAATGAAGCAAAGAAAAGAAAGGGTTTGGTAAAGAAACTAACAGTATTTTCATATAATAAATATGATGTAGCTAGAATTGTATGGAAGGGAGTTGGAGTAGCAGGGTTAACATATGGTAATGATGCATTATGTGTTAGTAAAAGGGTTTTAGATTATTTAGAGAAAGTACAAAGGGAAGTAGGAAGACATGCATTAGATGCAGAGATGTGGACAGCAAAGGAGGCAATTCAAGGAGAAATGGGATGGTCAAGTTTTTATATGAGAGATGCAAAAAGTAAAATGAAAATGTTTGGTAGGTTGCAGTTTATGGATAGTAAAAGAATAGCAAAAATAGTGTTCAATTGAGTTATGAGTAAAGGGCAGGTAACAAGATGGTTGAGAAAGATAATGCGGTATGCAAAAGATTTGGATAAAGAATTTATATCAGTATACTTGTATAAAAGGTGGGATGATTGTGTTAGGAGGATTGTTGAGTGTTATGGTGGTAAGGAATGGGATAAAAGAATAGAAGCATTAATAAAAAATAGGGAGTTGGAGAGATGAGAACTAGTATGGAGGGTAAGAAGAGTTTAAATATATATAGAAGTAAACAGAATATTGGATGTGAGTTAATTTATGATAATAGTAAGGAAAGTAGTTTATTATTTAAGGCTCGAACGGGATCTTTAGCAACAAGAGAATATACATGTAAATGGAAAACTATGGATGATTTAGTGTGCAAATTGTGTAAGGAAGGTATAGAAAATATTAGGCATCTGTTGATTGAATGTAAATGCTTGAAAGCAGAAAGGGTACAGATAATGAAGTTATGGGAGAATAGACATGAACAAAGTGACTATATACAAAGTGAGTTATTAGTTTTTATGTTGGGTTTGTGAAGAGATAAGGGGGATTTAGATATAAAGGCCATAGAGTTGACAAAGATTATGTTGTGTAAATGGGATGGGGCAAAATATGGGAAAACTTAAGAGTGGGGAATGGAAAATAAAGTGGCTAACAGGTTTATCTGGGCATAATTGCTGAGATATTCTTGACTTCGTTTAAGGAGAAGCCAAATACATCACATCACATCGCATGCCTTGTTTATCTTTTACATTTAATAACTCTTTTGAATTACCAAATATTAGAAATGGAGGGATGAGACATGCAATTAAAATCTATAAAAAAAAATGGCTGATGGAATTATTATTTAAAAAGAACAAAAACAAATGAAGAAATAGAACAATTGTTATAAAGTTGAAGCTCTATACAAAACCATTACCAATATAATTACAACTTCTCTGTAGCAAATTTTGGATTCTAGTTGACCAGAAAAACAAACTTGGTTTAAAAATGGATTTAACACAATGGATTATATCCAAATGTTGAGAAAAGTTATAGAAAGGTCTAAGGAATATGAGTTGACATTATGCTTTGAAATAGTAGATTATAAAAAGGCACTTGATTCCATAAACATCATCTCCACAGTGATTAAAGGTTTGCATCATCAAGATATTGATCTGTTATGAGTAATATCAAAATGCAATAGCAGTGATTAGATTACATAGTGATTTTTAAGATTTAACATTAAGGTGGGTTATGACATGATGATTCTATATCTTCAAAACAGTTTTATAGCAGTTTTACAAAAAGTATTTGATTAAAGTGAAAAGATAAGAAAATAAAAGTAAATAGAAATTATTTAAGTCATCCAGATTTTGCAGATATTGCTATTTTTTAAAATAATTCTTCAAAGCTTCAGGAAATGTTCAAAATTGTCAGATGAAAGTCAGAAAGTAGAGCTAAAAATAAATTCTAAAATATTAAAACAATGTTCAAAGAATTTTCTCAGGAAAATAAAAAGATTGATAATTATGAATTAGAAGAAGATAATAAATATCTTGATCAAGAAACATAATGCTAGAAACATAATGGATGAAATTTTTTTAATGGATGAGATTTTTTTTAATAAAAATAATTTAATGTTAAAAGGAAATGAACCTTTAAATTTGAAAAGGAAGGTTTTATATGTGGTTTTCCAATTCTTACTTATGGATCAAAAGGAAATGAACCTATGAGTTTGAAAAGGAAGGTTTTTAAATATGTGTGATTTTTTCAATTCTCACTTATGAATCTGAAACTTGTACAGTTAACAGATGAGCAATATAGATATTTTACATTACTCAATAAAATATGGAGAAAAATATTTTAGGTGTAACAAAAAGAGATTGAAAACAAATATTTAGATGAGAGTAAACAGGTATATTAACATCATTGAAAGAATTAAGATTGAAATTGAGCTGGTCTGAACATATTGCTAGAAGAGATGATAATATGTAGACAGTTAAAATTTTATGTTGTATTTCAAGATATTGTAAAATATCTCAAAAAAGAGCATACATGAACTGGATGAATGAAATAAGGAAGTTGTTGGCATGATGTAACAATGAGAGCCTTTGGATTAGAGAAATAATTAAAATGAATCATCCTGCAATGAATTAATAATAGTTTAAAGTGATACTGATGATAAATTTAGACAAATATCCAGTGTAATGGGATTAAAATATCTTTTTGTAATCTCAAGAATGGAAAAAACTATTGAGATTTATGAAATCTTTCAAGAAGTTTTCAAGTACAGAAATGACTAGTGGAGCCATTTGAATTACAAAGTTGTGTCATTTGATATTACCATTTCTCCAATATGTTAAAACAAAAGAATTGAAAGGGCCACTACAATTATCATGAATTATTATTATTATTCGCTCCAACAATTTGTACAAAATAAAACTATTACATTGAAATATTTGAGGCATTTTAAATGAAAATAAATGTTAAACAGGGAGCAGCAATTTTATTTTTATTTTTATGACAATGGTTTTGACTGTTTATAGATGGCTTCATGAAGGAAGCATATGTTTACTGTTCATAAAGTTTGAAAAAAAAAGAACTACTAGAAAAAAATAGAAAGTCAAAATAAAGAGGCATTTATAAAATTTGAAAAAATAAAATGAAATGTTTGAAAAACTGGAGTATCAATTTAAAGGGAGAGCTAGAGGTAGATTTAACCTAGATTGAAAAATAATGTCAAAGAGGCATGCCAAGAAATACAGCAAAATAAAATTGAACAGGAAAGTAAAATAGTGTTGTTGCATGAAGTAATAGAAGAAGTAAAAACAGAAAATCATAGAGCATTAGAATAGGCTCATTTAGAAATAACTACTTGAAAACTTTGAAAAGATAGAGATAGAATGTAACAGAGAATGCAAAAAACCAATAGAGATGGTAGATTCCTTCATGAGAGAAATGGATAATAAATAAAAACGTAAAGTCGTATCAAATGATGTTGGACAGGAAAATGTTAATTTAGACCCACACACACTTGTTAATATATCTGTGATCATTAACCAATTTTTAACAATTATAAATTTTTTTTGGAGCATGCAGGTGAAGCTCCTATAAAGTATCTCGTAGTTTAGGAAGATATTTTTTTCATAAATTAGTTAAGTAAAGAGGCTAAAATTGCAATTGCATATAGCCATTTACAAGGGACCTCTCAAGCTTGGTGGGACTTTCTATTTGATAAACCTTACAAAGTTTCCATGAATATAAGAAAGCCTTAATATCAGGTTATTGGATTGAGGATTACTATGAAAATCTTAAACACTAAGTATCTCAAGAAAAATGGTGGCCTGGAGAACCATTCCTTCAATTTTTTCATAGAAAAGTGGCTAAACTCGGGGCTTTAAGAACCAGTCCATTATCATAGAATCAAATTATTAGGATAATGATACACAGTTTTCCTAGTAATATAGAGCAGATGCTGATTGGCACAGAAAAGAAAACTGTTGAACAGCTATCTGTATTATTAAACACATTCGATAACAGTTGATCTAGGCGTAATGCAAAAAAGTGAGTATTTAAATCCCCAAATTAAAGAACCACATAGGTAAGAATGCAAACCATATATAAATTCATTGGAATACAAAAGTAGAAAAAATCCATGGAATGCAAAAAGAAAGAGAAGAAAATCTGCTGACAGCCTGAATAGAACTAGAATCTTTCAATGTATTGGAAGTGATTATGATATAGCTCATAAAGAAAATTACATTACATCCAGAGGTGATTTGCAGTCACCTATTACTAGCAGACATACAGGAAAGATACAAAGGATATCAAAAAACCAGAAAGAGAGAAACAAGAAGTGATGTCAGTGAAAAGTTTTTCATTATGGATCCCAGACATAGCACAGGGAGACATTTTAATAAGAAATAATAATGGTAGTATATATCATATAGCAAATTTAGTATGTGAATGGGACATGGCAGAGCCTATTTTTGCACCCCAAATTTCCCAAAGATAAAAATAGTCATAGAAGGAATTATAACAGAAGCTTTGCTAGATTCAAGTAGTCCGGTATTTATTATCTCTGAAAATATGTTCAGATAAATTATTTGTTTGAACCCAGATGTCAATATATTATCATTAAAGATAATACATATCTCTCTACTAGACAACAAAAGGTTACTGATAGTAGGAATAACCTCATATGGAAGAATAGAGAGATATAATATAGAAGGGTGTGTATTGCAGAATAAAAAAACATTCAGGCCAAATATCAACATATAGTGATTCCACATGCATTTCACAGAGTTGGTCACATATACTCATTGTTTGTATGGACACTATGGAGCTGAGAAAATAAAAAAAATTATCAACTATTAAAAACTGGGGGGTTTCCCTTCCTTTTCTCTTTTTTTTTATATCTTCCCCGCCCCCCCCCCCACAAAATTTTTTTTTGTTGGGCCCCCCCCCCCCCCCCCCCCCTTGGTTTTTTTTTTTGCCCCTTCTTCGGGGGGGGGGGTGGGTGTGTACACACACTTTATAAAAAAACAACCCCCCCCCACCCCCCTCATATAAATATATTTTTTTGTGTGGTCCCCCCCCCCCCCCCTCTCTGGGGGGTGCCCAAGCCCCACAACGTGGGCGGGGGTTGGGGGGGGGGGGGGGGATGGGGTTTTTTTGGTTGTGGGTTTGGGTGGTTTTTTTTATATTTTTTGGGGGGGTGGGAGTCATTCCTTTTTTTTTATTTTTTTTTTTGGGAGGGGGGGGGTTGTGGTGTGTGGGTTTGTTTGTGATTTTTTTTTGGGATTTTTTTTTTTTCTTCCAAAGTTTTTTGTGAATTTTTTTTTTTTTTTTTACTATTGTATGGTGTGGTGGGGGGTGGTTCGGCCCGCTTTTGTTTTTTGGGGTGGGGGGGTGGGTTTTGGGGTGTGTTTTTGGTATTTATTTTTTTGTTTTTTTTTTTAGAAATTTTTTTTTTTTTTGGTTGTTTGTTTTGGGTTTTTTTTTTTTTTTGGGGTTTTGGCCCCCCTTCTTCCTCTTTGGGGGGGGGGGGCTGGGGGGCACCGTGGGGGGGGGGGTGGGGGGGGGTTTTTGGGTGGGTTTTTTTTTGGGGTGGTTTTTGGGTGGTTTTTTTTTTGTGTGTTTGGGGGGGGGTGGGGTTTTTTTTTTTTTTTTTTTTTTGTTTTGGTGGGGTGGGGTTGGGGGTTTTGTGTTTTTTTTTTTGTTTTTTTTTTTTTTTTTTTTTTTTTTTTTTTTTTTTTTTTTTTTGGATTTTTTTTTTTTTTTTTTTTTTTTTTTTTGGGGGGGTTTGTGTGTGTTTTGTTTTTTTTGGTTGTTTGGGTTGGGTGGGGGGTTTGGTGGGTTGTTTTTTTTTTTTTTTTTTTTTTTTTTTTTTTTTTTTGGTTTTTGGTTTTTTTTTTTTTTTTTTTTTTTTGGGGGGGGGGGGTGGGGGGGGGGGGGGGGGGGGGGTGGGTTTGGGGGGGGGGGGGGGTTTGGGGGGGTTTTTTAGGAGGGGAGGGGGGTGGGGTTGTTATTAACCAATTGGTTTTATTGTCCAAAAATGTGTATCAGCATCTTGCCTATAGTGAATGGATATGAAATTTGTCAAAAAAGACAACCTTTAAATAAATTGTGTTTAGGGCCATTGAAACCCATAATTTCTAAAAATCCTAAGGCCATTTTAGCAGTGGACTACTACAATCTACAACCTTCATTTTAAAAAAAGAGCTATTTGGTAATGGTATATAACTTATTTTCAACATTGGTAGCAGTATCTGTGGTATCACAAATTAATGCTAAACATACTATTCATGTCTTATGAGCATAAGCACTTTAATACAGGTGGATTGCCTGATATCATCTTTACTGATCATGAAACTCTTGTTTATCTCAGTTGAGTGGTAAAAATGGCCTAAACAAAAGAAGAGTAGAACATGTTTTAACTTCAATTCAAAAACCCACAGTCCAATCCCTGTGATCTAATAATGTGTCAATTAGGCTATCTATTTAGGGTATACATTAATAACAATCATTGTGGTTCGATTAAACAAATCAATCTGATTGTAATTGGATTTGAAGGTATTTGCCTGTATTATTTAAATTACCCATTAATCTCCCTACAATTGATGTGGAAAAGAACATGACTGAAGCAAGATATGGATTAATAAAGGGAAGAGATCTAAGAAAAAATGAGCAGAATTCTAGCCAGACTTTTCAGTTAGATAATAAAGCTATGATACGGGTCAATTCTATAAGTCACCCTGAAAAACGTACCTATAAAAAATTTCAAGAAATTTATGATGGTTTGTTTACTATAATTCTCCAATACACCAATAATGCTTTTGTACCGGCTAATGAAGGAATAGAAAAAGGAACATACAGCAACTGCTCTTTGAAAACTTTCAAAGAGAATTTGATTAATGATCATGAATAGATGATTGAAAGGGTAGAAGTATAGAATGTAAGGTTTGTAATATGTATGCTAATTGTGGATTGAAAATATTTGGATGATTAAGCCTTTTTCTCTGGAGATGGTTAAACTGCAGGTGCTAAAAACAAACAAAATAATAATGAAGCACCAGTTGAGAGATATTCTGGTCTACTGCAGAGTAGCTGGTAGAAAGGAATTCCTAGTGAAATGGTAAATATTTAATAATGATTGAATTCAAGACAGATTTTCACTAGAGTTTTCCTGACATTTGCAAAGCTATTCAAACTAAGAAAGTCTGTTTAGCAACCATGTCTTGCACAATTTGACTTACAATCTAGTTGGATATAGAGTTTAGTTAACATTTAGTCAGTTATTCTAGTATTGAAAAGTGTGATTTCAAACTTGCTACCTCACTTGCTTAATCTCTGGCTTATTGTCAAGGTTATGGGTAAAAAAAAATGTTAAAGTTTAATGTAGAAATAAAATTGAGCAATGTCAAAAGTCTGAATTGATTTATTTTATTTCTAATATAATAGGAGGACAATGTATCGTTTGCAAAGTGTGCCATATAAATGTCCATGTGAGAATAAAGAGAATAGCTAAAAGCAACTGATTACTTTTAAAACAATAGTTTTAATAATAAAATACAGTTTAAACAATGGGCAATCCAAGTATAAAGAATAATTAAAAATTTTATCAAAAACTCTGCTCTCATGCATCTTCACTCTTTTGTTTAATCTGTCATTTTTATATTGCTGACCACAAAACATCAAATTTTATTTTTATTCAACAGCCAAATTATGAATAAAAATTGGTATTATAAAGTGATCCTAATGATGCATTGCTGAATTCATGGATGTGTACTGAATTGTTTGGATAACAGTATAGTCCGAATGAATTATTTATTCAAAGCCTGATTGAACTTGAACTGCTATATCCAAAGTTGTGTTTGCTAAAGTAAAATATTATCTTAAATCAATGTGTATATGTTAAGTGAAATTCCTCTCTCATGGAATATGGCTATTCGAAGAAAAGGGAAGAAACTTAATCTGGATTCTTCTAAATATAAAATAACCACAGAAATTGAAAAACTTAATATCTTTAGATCTACTAAGATGGATTCCATAGTGTCCTATGAAGTAAGAAAATAAAAAATATATCAAAATGAACTCCTTAATATAAAATAAATAAAATGAAGGAGATTAAAATGAAGTGATAAATGTTGAGGTTACCAAAAGAATTTACATTGGAGATTTCGACAAAGGATTTATAACCAGAGATTCTAACTAAAGAATTTATTATTGGGGACTCTTACAAAAACTGTAATATATTGAAAGGTTGATTACCTAAAAAATGATAGTATTCATAATTATTTCTTTATGTATGTATTTTATTATTTTATATTGTATAATTAAAACGTGATAATAATTGTTTGTATTAATGTATAGTACTAAGTTCATTAGAAATAATATATGCAATTTAATTTAATCAATGAGTATTATTGAGTATTTTTAAATTTTATTTATTAATCTAAGTCTCCTTTCTATAAATTCTTACCATCTGAATATTAATAAATTATTTACCATGAAGTGACTGAATTGTTTATATAAAATATTGTTTACAAAATAAATTAACTTTGTAATAGCTTATGAGATAAGGTTTCATACTCAACCATGTTAGTCATGGTATAATTTTATAATAAACTTGATGCACAATCTCCTCCCATGAATTTTTCAGTAGTTGGATGGTGCCCTGGTTTAACCCTAGCATAAATTCTGAATCCATATAGGATTTAATTTCCCTTCAGTTAATTAGGGGTGGTTTAGTGGTCTTGAAAGATGACCATGATCTATAATATTTTTATAAATGTAGTCAGATCTGACCATTAATATGGTTTATAATTAAAATAAATTATATTTCACCTCATATTTTATATCATCTCTGAGTTATTTGAATTTAAAGTGTGATATTGTAAAAAGTAATTTGTTCTTGTAAACACTAATTTTCCAAATTCTCAGAATTGTTATAATATATAGCTTTCCAATAATTTCTATTTTTAAATTAACTTCTATAATTATCCTATCCTTCTTTGAATTATTTCTACTTTTCATAGATTTAATTCTATGTATTACCTCTTCATTTAAAGTATGCGGCATTTCAAAAAATGTTATTATAATTGCGTTAGCTATTTTGTTTATTGTTTTTAATTACTCTATAGTTTTTATATAATTCTTTATACATTTTATATCATTACTCTTTTATTAAATATTGTATATATCTTTGGGACTTTTATTCTATTTTTATAGTTTTCTTTGTTATTTTACAGTTATATTTTTCTGTCACTCTTAACTCTTTTATGAACCATTATACCAAATTTCAGATGGTCAGCTTTTATTGTGGATCATTTAAAATTATTTTCATTATTCTTCTTTCCTGCATAATTTAGGGTGAATTATTGGGGTTTTTACTCTGTTATTCTTAATATATCTGAGATTTATGATATAAAGTATTGAACTTATGTATCTCCTTATATTTGAATTTCTTCCTATCTTTCATTCTAGCATTAAAACAGGCAAAACTCTTCATTCAGTAGTGCCACTCAGTGCAAGCCAGAGTAATCAATGGATGCAGGAAGGCTTGTGCATAAAATCCCTATCTAGTGCCTACCCATCCAATATATCCAGATTCGTTTCTAGCTTGTGGCTTGTACTGAGTGCTTGTTTTAATAACAGTTATGAACAAGCATAAGAAATGGGGATCATGTGATGTTTAGTGTTTCATTCTAGCATTAACATCTTTAATGACATTTAAAAAATGCTTGATCTACATATCTATTTAAAATTTCTTTTCTTTTTCATCAGACTGAGATTGATTGGATATCTGCATTTAGTATCTTCCATTAAATTTTGCAATTTTGCTTGATATGGTGTTTTTCATCTTTTATTTATTATAAATCCCATTTAATTTTTCTTCTAATATTTGTGTTCTTATAGTAAAGTACATGTCCACTTTTTATGTCATCCCTCAACTGCTCATTCTGCTTTCACAAAGTTAATCATTTTCCTATTTAATATTAGACATTTGCTTCCTTCATTTGAAAATGATCTATATTTTGTTGATAGTGGAATAAAATATTGTCAGTAAAATGGCAGTTTACTTTATTGAAAACAAAACATGACTCTTCAGAAAGTATTTTATTTTGAATACAAATTATGTTATCAGTTTCTTGGGAGATCATAATTAAATTTTATGACAAAATTTTTAAGATTTAGAACCTAAGGAAAATATAGATTGTTTTATGATCTACAATATGTAATAAAAAAGATTGTTTATTATATAGATATGTATGATGGGAAATTTGTTCATTAAAATAAAAAAAGAATGACTGGAATCTTTTAGAATAAGGATAAAATTAAAAAAATAAAAATAAAAGACTAGGTAATGTTAAGAATATATATATATTCAAACGTGTTTGGAAAGGAAAATTGTAAATAGATGTGTGTCACCATTCTTTCTTATGGCTATAAGATGGGGAAACTTAACAGAAGAGCAGTACAAAGATTTCAGACCACCCATTGAAGTATGGAGAGATATGTTAGTAGATTGGAAATGAAATACATGGGTGAGAGAACAAACAGGTGTTACTGATATCATTGAAAGAATTAAGAGACTGGAGTTGGGCTGGACATATTGATAATAGATGAACAGTTGAAATCTTAAACCAGATTCGAGAGACTATAAAAGACCTATAGAAAGAGACCACATGTGAGATGGATGGATGAAATAAGGGAGTGTGCTGGGGTGATGTGTAAAAGAGAGGCTAGAGATTGGAGAAGTTGGATTGAATTTAATGAGAACCTCCTGCAGTAGATTGTTTATGGTGAAAATGATGATGAGATCGAGGAATCTGTGATAGATGGAAGGAAAAGAGAGGGGAAAATGTTAGATGTTAACAATTCTAAATGAAAACGATAAATGTTCAGACACTTGAACAGCTAGAAACGAAATACAAAAACTATTATTATAATTAAGCACCATTTGGAAGCTTGAAGTTCCTAATTTAAAGTATATTCTTTTAGAAAATCATTACTGTCAAGAGTCTCCGGAAAGCCATAGAAATGAAATATATATATATTTTGAAATTATAATTACTAATATAGAAATTATGTTTAATTTAAAAATATGTAGAAATACTGTATATGTTTAATTTAAAGTTTAATATAGAAATTTTATATTTCATGTCAGATTGTTTTTTTTTAAAAAATTCAAAATAATACCCAGATTTTTTTATTTTTTATACTTCATTAAAATATGTTTTATCCATCTTAACATTTGTATTTCCAGTCACTGAGATAACAGACTTCCGTATTGAAAGGAAAATGACATTTGTTGTGATTTTTGATAACTAAAAATGTAAAATATTTTAATGATTCTCTATATTTGTAATGTACACACTTTTTCAAACAGAAAATTAAAATGACTAATGGATAGACACGTAAGTCTTCCTTGGGTTAACTGGATTTAAATTTCTAGGTTAGTATTAAACTTGAAAAGTAGTAGAGCTGATTTTTTTTTTTAATAAAACTTTTGTTTAAATTTATAAATAGCACATTTGCTTTGTAGTAATTAGTGGATTAAGAGAACTTTTATTTGTTTAGAAATAATTTATTCTCATCATTTTATTGCTCTACAGTGGTAGTGTGTTAGAGTCTGCAATTTGAGGTCCTCAGATAGATTCCTGTGTCCCTGTCCCCCCCCCCCCCGCATTTAAATATTTATTATGAATTCTTGAGAAATAAAGTCATTAGATTATTTATTTATTGAATAGATGCTGGTATTATTTAAGCAGAGCCAATGTTTGCATGTACATCATTACTATTTATGAAATATAACATTTTTAAAGTCTAAATATTATTTTAATATTAACTATAAACTGCAAAACATTTTCAATCTGGTCTATGTTTCAAATCGGAAATATTATTATTCTTATCTATAAGTATATAGAAAAGTTTAATATATATGTTTCAAATCCATAATTTATTCTTTTTAGGTCCTATTACCTAATTGGTTTTAAAATGTCACCAGAAGAATATTCAAACTTGAGACTACATTTTATTAATTGTAATTTGATAACCTTTAATTAAAATGAATTGTCACACATACATGCACACATCCTGAAAAATGATTTGAAGTCACAAATAATTATTAATTTTTTTAAAATGCCTTTAATTGATTGCTTGGATTTCAACTTTATAATACAGTACAATATATCTTTTTTTAAATAAATGCTTTGAATAATCATTCAAATCTTTCTTAATTTGCTAATTTCCGTAATGTATATATTAAATATTCAATTTAAAAAGAGTAATATATTACTCCTGTTTATTTATGTATAATATTTATTTTTGTGTGTACATAATGTGAACATTTTCATGGCAGAAAAATATATAGTCATATTTTAAATATAGTTTAATTAATGACATATGTTTATGTATATTGTGTATGGTTATGTATTCTTAATTTATGATATATATGCATGTTTATATAAATGACTGTTTTATATGTCTATATTTATCTTTGTAACTTATTTATATATTATACACATTTAATCATTGATATCTTAAATTCATAAATGTACTACTGTTTAGACCTATTATTGTTTTAAAAATATATAATCTAAAATATAAATTTTAGATTATGATATGTGTGAATTATTGTTAATTTTTTTTTTTTTTTGGATATTTAGAAGCAATTTCATGAATTATAGCTTTTAAAAAAATTATTGAATGATTTATAGCAAATGAATGAAATCATAAGAAGTTTCAACAATAGGAACCATGGTTTCTGTAACTCTTTCACAGTGTTAAATCTCACAGGGCATTTAAAATAATATATAGAAGTGGTGAATTAAATTTACATATTTTAGTTCATTTATATATTATTTAAATATTTATTTGAATTTTTGAATTTCCAGGAAATTTTTGCATTTGGATGAAATTATTCATCCAGAAAATCTGATATAATAATCATATTATTATTATCATTATTATAATGATGATGATGCTGCTGATAGTAGCAAATAAGTTATTATTTTAAGATTTATGAATACTGATTCATTATGGATCTAATGTCAATGCATTGACATTCATCTCACTAATCTAAATTGACTAGCTAAGAAAAGTTAAATATGTTTTTGTCCAATACTAGATAGTATGTTGAACTGGTTAACAGAAAAGCCTATTCTTTTAGGAAATTCTCAGCAATCTGAAGTAAATCTTCAAGCTCTACTTTAGATCTTCAAACTCTATTTTATATCTGAATCCAGATTAAATTACAAGTAAGCAAATGCAATAAATGTTACACCACAACATTCCTTTTTTTTATTTAGTAATTTTTTATTTAAAATGAAATTTTTATAATGATTTAATTTCTTTTATTGATTTTTTGTGCTGTAGTACTTGACATTTTTTTCCCTGTAATATTTATTTTCATTTTATCAGGGATATTTTTTGCCTTATTTTTCATCCTGAATAATTTCAATTTTACAATAACTGAATTTTTAGGCAGAATCTATATTAGAAAGTTTTAGGATATGCAAATGCCTTGTACTATTTCTAAACCCACTTAATATTGATATGTAATCTAAGTGATTTTTTTTCTTATTATTTTGCATCTATTTATAATTATCACATAGTGTTTTCTGTAATGAAACTTATCAAACTTTTATTCTAACATTTTTTAATTTTCATTTCATAACTTGTAATCTTTTTCCATTGTTATCCGAGTACATCACTTCATTTACTATTTTTTTCAATCATTTCAGTTATTTCATTTTCAAATACTTACTAATGAAAATTTAAATCTAAATATATAATATGATCTTTTGAAATAAGTTTCAATCTATTCATGAATAATGTAATAAAATTTCTTCTTAAAATATTTATTTTTTGTCCAAAAAAACTAATTGTATTATTACTGCAGAATAAAACATTTTATCCCTCAATTATTCTTTATATTTTTTTATATCTCATTTCATATAGTCATAAGATATTTAATCTTTTTTTTTTTTTAGTTTTTAACAATAAATTGTTATTCCTTTCTTTTATTTTTTTGACTGATTAAAATTTTTAATCTAAACAAACTCAGAAAGATCATCATAACTTGCATATAGTTTCTCAAGTATAACTGTCAATATTTGATTTAAGTTTGTTATGATAAAATAGTCTCCTATCATTATATATATATATTGATCCTAATATTTTCAAAAATAAATGATGAATTCATAATATTATTTCCGGGAACTTTTGTGTAAAATAATAGCTAAATAGCTCATGTTTCAGCACAATAACTAGTACTTTCTTCACAGCTCTGAGGAAAGTACTTATTATTGTACTGAAATGTCAGCAATTTAGCAGTTATATTTTTATTATACAGAAGCTCCCAGAATATATAATACTATGAACTCATATATATATATAGCTAATTTGTAAAAAATTTTACTGCAGAGCAAAAATCTATCCAGTAGCTCATCCAAGCACAAAGTATAAGACTAAAATATTTTTTGTTTTGTCACTGTCAAATATTGAGCTTTTTTTTTTCTCTTGTTTTATCCTCTATGGTGGCTGGATTTATTTTGATGTGGATCCCTGAGAGAAAAATTCTAAATCTATTTGATATCTCATGACCACCTCTTATGCTTGTGTATAACTGTTGTTAAAACAGGCAAAACTCACTATATATATATATTGCCACACACAGCAAGCTAGAGTAATCAATGGATGCCAGAAGGCTTGTGCATAAAATCCCCATCTAGTGCCTACTCATCCAATATCCCCAGACTAGTGTCTGGCTTTTGGCCTTCGTCAGTGGCATCCATTGATTACTCTAGCTTGCTGTGTGTGGCAATATATATAGTGAGTTTTGCCTGTTTTATTTGATATCTACATGTAAGAATAACCGTTTCACATGCATATACAAGATAGCCAGTTTAAATGTTATAATAATAAAAATAAATAAATTGAGAACTCAGAAAGTTCATCATGATTTGCATATCTGCTTTTTTTAAAAATTTATTAGTTGCTAAGTTTGTAAAAGTTTATATATGTATAAAATATAGATTCAATACATATTTGATTGTTTTAATCTGTGATCCATACTTATATTATTATGCAACAGTGATGTGTAGCCAAACTTTCATTTTTAAAAGTATTTTTTTGATAAGAAATTTCTTGATGCAACTCTTTCAAGTCAATAAATGTTTTTAAATTGCTAGGTTTAGTAATGTATGTAGATTCTTTGGCAATTTAACTTGTATATTATCAAAGTGCCATGCCATTCATATATATATATTTCTCAAGAAATCAAAGCAAAACATCAAACTTAACCATCTCTAGATATGCTCTAAACTTGAATTTTGGGATAGATATAAGGCTACTGAATAATGTCTTTTATTAAGATAAAGATGAACCATATTCTTTGTACCTATAGGAGTATCACACCTCTACCAATACAGAAAACAACTTAATATTACCTTTTTTTTTTTTACAATCGATTTATCAGCAGTATATCACCAATCCAGATTAATGTAGGACTTTACCTGCTACCTAATAATAGTTGAATACCCATTTACCAACCAAATACAGGTTGGTCACAGCTAGGCTGGCTATTGATTAGATACTAATAAGAAAAACCCTAAACTTATTATGTTGTGAAAACATATTTCTAAGATGAATCCAGACTACCATTGAATCACAGATTGCAATTATGACAATTAGTCTGCTTGCCATTTTAATATTGGATTAAAAAAAAAAAATTCAAACCTTGTCCTACATTACCAGTAATATATCTATATTTTTTTTGTTAAAAATAATGAATCCTTTGATTATATCTTTCTTATAAAAAAAGGCTATTAATCAGTTTTTGTCATTTATATTGATATTATCTTAATATAAATAACCTTTATATGCACACATATATGATTCAGATTACTATTGTTGTTTTATTTTATATAAAGGTCAGAATGTTGTCATAAATAAATAATTTTAATATATTAGCTACATGAAACAATTACATGCATTAATAAATAATCAGCATTCTAATTTTGAAATCATTAACATATAGTATATGGATGGGGAGATCCTTTTATAAATTGACTTATTAATTAACTTTTGAGCAAAACTGTATTGAAGAATTACTTTTTTATATCACTATTTATACAAGAAATATTATTAAAATGTAATAATAATCCAGGGTTCTCCCACAGTTGCTCATTACTTTTTGTAATTTTATTGAATTTTCTGTGTAACTATTTTTTATAATAAGATAATGAAATACTTTTCACATTGAATAAAAGAATTTTAGCATCCTAATATCATTATTTTAAAACTGCATAATAAATCAGTAAAAGCAAAAAAAAACCCAAAAACAAATACTTATTTTTAGATCCTTTATTATATATTTGCCTATAAATTAGTTGTTAAATATCTTTAGTCTCATAAAAAAAAAGGGGGGCGTGTAAAGATATGTTTTCATTCAACATAAATAGATCATGTGATTAACTCTCAATTTATGACCTCTTAATTTTATGAATAGTCTGTATGTATATATTTATAGAAATCTGGGGAAAAAGTTATTCACCCATTTATGTATACTTTACATTATTATTATTATTTTTTTTTTTTATTTTTATTATTATTATTATTATTATTATTTTTTTTTTTTTTTTTTACTAAAACGGAAATTTTACTTTTTTTTTTTTTTAATTTTATTTTGTTGTTTTCTACTCATAGCTTATTTTCTCTACATTACTCCAACAAACTTTTTTTTCTTGTGAGATGTCTTTTATGGGTCTTGAAAATCTCTTGAGATTGAGTTTAAAACTTCAATTGTTTACCATTTCCAGAAAGCCTGAATGATGTACTACAGTGATAAAGTAGCAAGTTTTGGAAGTCTTGAATCATGACCCAGTTCTGTCATATCCAATAGCCAAATTTTTATAAACTCCTGAGCAATAAATCATTTGATTAATTTTGTCCTGCATGATTTGGTGTAATAATAGAATGGAGAGTTCTGGAACTGAAGTTCCATGGATTCTAGTTCAACTCTGTCTCTTCCAATCCTTGGTTTTTTTATTAACTTTTGAGCAGTAAACTATTTGGTTATTTATACCATTCCCAGAGACATATCTTGGTTAGATTTTTCAGTTTTTTTAAACCCTTTTAGTGATGATAGTAATAAGCATGACAGATGTATCTTGCTTTTGATATTTTCCTATATTATACTTTTCTCTATACTTTATTGTATGGTTTGCAGTCTCATATATTGCTCATCTATTAGCTGTTCCTGTCTCAGATTGTGTTTGATAGCATTTATAAAAAAGCTTTATTTTTAAAGTGGCATATAGGTATATTTTCTTTTAATATTAAGTTATAGTAAGAACATTCCATCCAAATTTAATTCATCCATATTTTATTTATATTAATAATTTTACTTGAGGTATTTATAATGATTATGTTTTCTCATTCATTGAACCAATTAAACATTGCTTTAAATATTAAATTTTTTTTTACTTTTATTTCTCAAATATCATTTGCAAAAAGAAATACACCTGAAAATTGTAAGTCATTTTCATTAATTTTTGTTCTTTTTGTTTCTAACTTTTCTAACATTTGAACAGATAGTATTGTCATGCTATATGCTCTTACCCTTATTAACTTTCCTAATGTCATTATAAATCTTAATAAATATACTCGTGGTATGATAAATATTTTTCAGTTTGACAGTGCCTTGAAAACTGTTATAATTCAAAATTTTAATCTCTATGAAAATAGTTATAGAATCACCTTTTTCTAATCTATAAATACAATAATGTCAATACTTGGATGTGGTATGTTGTGTTATAGCTACTTGTAAATTCTACTTTGGGGGGGGGGGCTTAAGTATATAAATTCACTACTATTGAATTTTTCCAGTTCTTTATTATTTAGATATTTTGTTTATAATTTTATCAATAACTTATCCCTTGTTTTTTTTAATTGTTTTTTTTTTTCTATAATGATTATCAATTATAATTGTATCTATTCTTCAAAAATCCATAGATCCAATAATCTGAACTGTGAAAAAAAATAAATAATAAAAAACAATTAATAAATTTCACATTTACTGCATTTACAAGTACAGCATCAATCATTTTCTTGTCTAGCACTGGGTGTTGCAATTTCAGTGAAAACATTAGCTTGCTAGTTCTCTGTTTGAATTGTAAATTAAAATTTTATTTAAATTGCTCCTAAAGTGCAAAGTTAATTATGGCTGAAATTTTGCCAAGCTTAAAAGAAGTTAAGGAGAATTTTCTTTATATGATAAATAATATTTATTTTATAAAGCACAGACAGTTTGAAATTAAATTGAAAGGCTGCAAACCTCTGACGCTTATTATAATTATAATACTTATCTGACAGCCAATCAGATGTTATGATGGCTGTCTGAATAGCGATCAAACCGTAAACACAAGACAAAGAATTTTACAAGAAAAGGGCAGTCCACCCTCTTCTCTACTTGTCTTTCTATATATCTAAGCCAGGATTTCACACTATGTTTGTAATTTAGACTCAGTGAGTTAAATGTGAAGATATTTAAAGCGTCACACTTTCAAACCTAAATGCTTTAGACTGGCTTAGATATATAGAAAGACAAATAGAGAAGAGGGTGGACCACGCTTTTCTTGTAAAATTCTTTGTCTTGTGTTTATGGCTTGATCGCTATTCAGACAGCCATCATAACATCTGATTGGCTGTCAGATAAGTATTATAATTATAATAAGTGTGAGAGGTTTGCAGCCTTTCAATTTATATGATAAAGTGAACAAAAAAAAAAAAGATTTAATTTGGAAAGAAAAAAAAAGAGAGTTAAAAGTGGCCACATATTCAATAAGAATGAGTTGACAATTTGTGAAATAGTGAAAAAATAAAAAATAAATTTATATTACAGTATTACTCTTACTCCTGAAACTACTGAAGTTGGTCCACAATATATGATAAGTATTTAGTAAATATTGATAAAGCATTAAATTTGTTAGAATATTCTGCTATTGTGTTGTCTAAACAAATATTTTAGCAAGAAATCTTATAGAAATAATAATCTCTAACCAATTTCTCTAAGAAAAGAATGATTATATAGATTCATAAATCTGTATAAACTTAAAAAATATCAAAATTGCAAAATTGGTTATGCCTACATTCAGCGAAGATAAAGAAATTGATGATGAAACTGTTATTCTGTGAGAGATTGCTGAAAGTAGGGCAGTTACAAAACACTTTAAGTGATAGAAGAGCAGATCAATCATGATATTATATTGTAATACCACAAATCAAGAACAAGACTAAAGGTTATTATCTGTTATCTAGCAGTTTCTTGAATAGCATATGATTTCATAATTGTTTAATACCTAAAATTAAAAAAAAACCTTAGGCAGAAAAGATTGGAATTCTATATTGTGCAACTAATAAACAATACTTCTAATCATCATGATTCCTTTTAGATGAAAATATCATGGTTTTATTTTTACCTATTACTTCATTGCTAGAACTTCTTGATCAAAATATTGAATTATCAAGATAATATATTTATTCCTAATATTCAATCATATTTGAGCACCCCGGAAGTTGACCAATTCTTCATTAAGGGAATGATAGAAATCATTAACCATGGAAGATGGAATAACATTTTTGAATAAGTAACAGATGAATTAAAGCCAAAAACTGTAAGCGCATGTTGAAAAACTATGGAATGAGTTCATGAACAATTTTAAAGGCTTGATGATTGATGGAGAAGTTAAAAAAACTATTCAGGCTGCCTGAGAATTCAGAAGAGATGAATTTGTTAATTTGACTAGGGAGAAATTAATAAAACATATTGAAGGCTACAAAGAAATTCTGATAAAAGGTTACAGTACTGTACTGAATTATCAGAAGATGATAAAGAAGAAAAAAGGAGAGGAAGAAGAATCAGTGATGTGGACATTATAGAAATTTATCAATGTTCATATTGCTTAAAAACTAAAGGTTAAAATTATTGAAGGCAGCATTGTTGCTCAAGTTTTTTTAACTCTTTTGTGAACAGTTTGATGATTTACAAAGGAATAAAAAAACAATATGACAATGTTTTCAAAATATGTTTGCATCAGAAAAAAAAAAGTGAAAGAAAAGTTCATTCAACTTTATCTTTAAGTATTAACCAAATTCTCTGTAGAGCTTTAAGCTGAAGCTTATCTTCTCTGCCTCGTTTGTTGTTCTAAGATACATTTTTGATATCAACAATATGTTACAATATCTGTATCATTCACATCTCATCAAGCAAATATTGCCTGAATGCAAGTTTCAGATAATAAGATAGTTTTTTTTAAGAAAGTATGATCAAGTGCATATATTTTTATGTATATTCAACTAATTTGAGTATAGACCATTATTGTAAATATGTATTTAAATGTACTCTTTCAATTTATTATTGTTCTGTCTTTTCTACAATAACCATACTGTATTTTTTTACCCTTGTTATTTTAATGAAGATACTTTTTTGATTCAAGTATATCATAGTTATATATATATGTTACTAATGTTTTTAAAAAATAAAGTTTCAACTACCTTTTTTTTTAAACCTTTATTTATTCTTCTTGAATTAAAAAAAAAAAAATCAATATTATAAAAATTAAACATCAAAATTTTTTTTCCAAACATTTCAATAATTTATTATAGCCTTTTTCAAGGATTTACACAAACACAAAATATTAATACAAATGTTCTAAAATATCCTTGAAAAAATGGAGGGGGGAAAACAATTTCAATTTTATATTAGCAACTTGCCAAATAAAAAAAAAAAAGACACATATACTTTTTTTTTTGTAAAAATAAAAATAAATATATGTAATAAAAAATTTATTGTATCTTTATTTTTTAAATAAACAGCAAAGTATCAGATTTTGGTCTGTATAACAGTTTTAGTGCAATTAAAAATGTTCCTAATGATATTCATTTTATTCAGTAACTTTTTTTCCCTATGGAAAACTAATACAGCCTTGTTATCAGCGGATATGGTCTCTTCAATTATTTTGATGTTTTTATATCTAATAATTTCAGAATTTATAGACATCACTACTTGCAATTACCCATTTCAGATTTTCAGGTAAATTCTTCCAAACGTTCATTTTATCATTTAAGAAAGATACATTACAATATTTTTTTTTTTTTATTAAGCTTCAGAAAAAAAAAATAATATGAAATTTTTTATACTTTATCAAAACTTTTTTTGAGGGAGGGGAGTGAAGAGTAAAATATAAATACTTTTAAAACCCTTGAAAATTTTAATAAATATTATTGTGTACAGCATTCCAAAACAAAAAAAAATGGCTATTGCTGCATCATAAAATTTATTAAATTTATGAATTTTACTGTTTTATTTTTTGTTCATTTACATTTTTTTTTTTTTGTTAGGATATAATTGAAGTAGATTTTGTTGTAATGTATATTGTTGTTTCACTGTAACTGAAATAAAAAAATAAATTATCTTCTAAAGCGTTGGTGGCCTAGCAGTTAGCATAGCTGCCTTCCAAGCAGCTGGCCCGGGTTCGCTTTCCGGTCAACGCTTTGACATATATATATAAAAATTATCTTACTCTTTTGTCTAACTTACATTTTTGAAAGTAAATAATTTTTTTAAAAAATTTGTATTTATTTTCTTCAAAAAATATATATCCTTTTAGTCTCATGCTTATCTTTAAAAATTTTCAAATCAGTCATAAATAAAAATTAACATATTCTATATAAATAAATATTTTTTTTTTTTTCTACAAAAATTTCTAATTAGTTTTCCAAGTTTTTTCCCAATAATAATGAAGGTACTATGGGTCTATATGTATATTAAAAATAGAGTTATACTATTATCAATAAGTTTTAATAATCTTGCAAAAGCTTATAACCAAATTGTCTGGACTTTTACAACTTAATGACAATTGTACAATATTTTTAATCTATATTTGTTCATTAAATTGCTTATTTTTTTTTTTTTTATCATTTTGTTCACTTTTAGAGATATTATTTTGGATCTGCAAAACATTGAAAGACTTGACCAATTAGTCATTAATCAAAAAGCATTCTGGATTTGCATATAATAATAAAGATCAAGAAGTTAATTATATTAGTTTTTTTTATGATGTTATTATTTCAGAAAGCATTAACATTATTAAATTGGTGATATTTAGAGCAATCATTTGTGTTACAATTTGTTGCAATATTGTCCAGGTGAGTTGCAATACAAATAAAGGTTGTCACAGTCACAAGAATGATAACTATTGGAAGTTAATTGGGTATTCTATGATGGAGAAATTTCAACTAGATTTTTTTATTAATCTTGACAAAATATTCTAAGCATTTCTTGGAATAAGATAATGAATCTCAAATGTTATTTTGGTTTTTCTTATCAATTTGTGCTATTTGTTCAATGTATTGTTACAAAATATTAATATTTAAATCTTATTCAGTTTTATTGTTCTTTCTTAAACTAAGGATTTGCCTTAGGCATATTTTTATCATGCAATATTTTTATTGTGTTCTTTATTATTAATTTTTTATACAGTATTCCATAACATTTTTATTAAGCAAATTTAAATTGTAATTTCAGTCAACTTTATAAGTTTTCAGGTATCGAGGCTTTTTAGATAATTGCCCAATTCTAATCTTGAAAGAATTGTCTAAATATCAATTAGAAATCTGTTTTACATGGCTTAACATGGAGATAATCAGATTTTGACTGAAATTTTTTCTTCAAAATTCATGGAACTATTATACTTTTTTGATCCTAGTTCTTTTTCAGATCACAATTTTCACAGTTCTATTATTATCAGTCAAATTTGCCTAGTGTAGTAACGAATCTATTTTTATTACTAATGTTAGGGTCTTTTAAAACTTAAGGTCATTAATGATGTAAAACTCATTAAAATGTACTAGGTTTAATTTTAAATATTGAGATTATAAAAATATAATAAATATTTGAAAACCAGGCACTCATATTTAAAAATATAATAACTATTTACAACCTATTATTGATTGCCATTTGTTATAATAGCTCAACTATTTTGCAGGCAAAGAACTTAGCACATTTATTTTATATAATTTTGTAATTCTGCAGTATCACTATTTTTAAAAAAAAAAATGTTTGGAAATTATATTACAGTAAAAGTATCTAAAGTTTTATTATTATTATTATTATTATTAATAAATTACTGGGCCTCATATTTATGACAATCCATCCTGCTCGATGGCGCTGTTGCTAGTCAAAAACAAATAGATATAAAGTTACCAGGCTGATTTACATTTTTTTTTTTATTTAAACAAATAAATATAACTTTGTTGTTTTATTTTTTAAAAACATTACATTTTTCTAATTATTTATTTATTCAAAAACAGATGATGTGAAATATGTTTTTTAATTGAAAATAATACTTTATTTTAGTCAAGATATTTAATCAGATTAATATATTATTTTTTATTTATTATGTAAATGAGAATAATGAATTTTAAAAGAAAATGGAAAAATATAGAAAATTTTCAGTTTTATAACTGTTAAAGAGTTTTTATGCCAATTAATCACTTAAAACTCCATTAAATGAAAATAACTTTCAGTTTGAATGCAAATAAACTTGTAGTTTTCAGAAATTTCAAACAGTTTACTGCAATGGTGGAATGTCATAGTTAAAAAACCTCTGTATCTATTTTCAAATGAAATGGAACTGTTACACTCATTCTGCCATTTGTAGGTTGAATGTCACATGATTTCATGGGTGAGTAGATTTGCAATTGTGTAATAAAATCTTTTTTTGAAGCAAAGAAAGTTTTTTTTTTCTCTCTTGCATTTTTTTTTTTTTGTCATGCCTTCAGTAATTTCAAGAATATGCTTGAAAAAAGTATATAGGCATGCATACAGGGCCTTTCAGAGAAAATGCGAGTCCTGGGACAACTAATATTTTAGAGATTTTACTTACAGGGCTGAAAACAGGACTCCGGCAGCAGTTAGTTATAAGTCACAGAAACGAGCAAGCAGATGAGATCCAGATAGTACTTAAATAGGGTAGATTCACTCTAGCACTGTTAGTATTGTAAAACACTGTTAGCACTGAACTGACTTACAGGGGGCTGAGACTATTATTTTCTGCCAGTCGCCAAACACTGCAGTCGCTTTCATTGCAGAGTTGTCACATTGGCACCTCATCCCTAAAGTGGTTTACATTTTCGACTCGTGATGTACCTGCTTGGAAAAATTTTCTCAAATATTTTTTTGGGGAATTTAAAATTATTCTGCCTTCTCCTATATTTTTGTTTAACATATTGAGTTGCCAAGTTGAGCTCAGGACAGCCTCCCCTTTTGTCCCTCTCTCTGATTGGTCCTGGGTGCATATATTAAAAATATTAAATGTTTGTATGTGTATGATGGTTTAACTCTGTTATAACTTATAGAAACATAAATACATATCTTTTTTTTTATTTCATAAAATTAGTATATATATTCCTTTACGTAAATCAAATTATTTTTGACCAAATTTCAAGAATTTATTCAAATTCATTTACATTCAAACTAAAAGATGTTTTATGAATTAAATTCATTTACATTTCAAACTAAAAGTTGTTTTATGAATTTTAATTGGCTCAAACAGTACTTTGTTTGTTAAGAATGGATTGTGGAAAGACAAAACTAAAAAAGAAAAATGGGACTTTGCTCTGCCTGTAAATTTAATGTTCTAATGTCATTCAAAAATCTACCATTTAAATAAAAATTAAAAATAACCTTTTGGATGAAATTTTTTAAATTTTAATTTAATTTTTTAACACCTGATAATTATCCCAGAGTTAAAACCACCTTGCTAAAAATTTGAAATCATAAATTATGAAAACCCCTTTTGAGTCTTAAATCACACTAATATGATTTGTTGAATTATATTATTTGTGCATGAAAGCAATTTGAAAAATTATAACACTGTGAGTGGTAATTCATGTTTTACCATATATCAAATTTCTACTAAAACATCACACGATCACCTTTTCCTTTGCTTACGCAAGCTGTTATTAGCATAGCAAATTCTCCATACAGTAGTGCCTTAGAAATCAACGGATGCAGGAAGGCTTTATGCATAAAATACCCCCCCCCATTTAATGCGTACTCACCAATGTACCTAGACTGGTTTCTCACTTGTGGCTTTCATCAATGAGGAGCTTTGAATCTGAGAGCACTGCATCTAGATCTAAGGATTTAATGCAATTCTTCAGCAGCACCTTCTACCTATTTAGTTAACTGTAAAGCTAGGAGCTCAAGATGAAAACACATTAATGTTTTTAATCCAAGCTCATTCGCCTGTGTAGTCATATAGATCTGAACTCAGTTCAGCATCTATACTTTTTGGTATTCTTGGTTTATCAAAAACAAAATCCGATAGACTGGAATGGTATACAATCACCAAAACAATGCACTATCACCATTTCCTTTGCTTACACATGCTGTTATTTATCAGTAATAACTTTTTCAAACAGTAGTGCTATCCAGTACAAGCCTTAGTAATCAATGGATGCAGAAATGTTTGTACATAAAATCCCTATCTAGTGCTTATTTGTACAATATTCTCAGACAAGTTTCTAACTTGTGATTTTCATCATTGAGAAGCCTCACATATGAGAACACTGCACTTAGATCTTAGAATCTAATGCAACCCTAAGATCTAGATGCAGTGCTCTCATATCTAGAGCACCTCACAGATGAAAGTCACAAACTGGAAACTAATTTGGGGATATTGGATAAATAGGCACTAGATTAGGATTTCATGTACAAACCTTCTTGCAGCCATTGATTACTAAAGCTTGCACTGGGTGGGACTACTGTATGGAGAATTTGCTACTGTTAATAGCAGCTTATGTAAGCAAAGGAAATGCTGATTATGTGATGTTTTGGTGGTTTTATAACATTCATGCCTATGGGATGATGTTGACTTTGATTTTTGATAAACCAAGGACACTAAAATATATAGATGCTGAACTTGGTTTAGATCTATTTGACTATGCAGGTGAATGAGCTTGGATTGAAAATCTTTTCATTTTGAGCTCCTAGCTTTATAGTTAATTAAATAGGTAAAAGATGGCTGCTGGAGTGTGACATTAGATACTTATATTTAGGTGCTGTGCATTCAGATCCAAAGCTCATCACTGATGAAAGCCACAAACTAGAAATTAGTCTGAAGACAATTGGTACTAGATAAGGGATTTTATGCGTAAACCTTCCTGCATCCATTGATTACTAAGGCTTACACTGGATGGCACTACTGTATGAAGAATTTGCAATTGCTAATCTCAGATTTCTCTTGGATTATTCATAAAATTATTTCTTGAAGATTTTTCTACTTGGATACCAACACTGACATCTTAAATGAAACTCCAGATATAGATGTCATATCCAGATTGATGCTTATTATAATTTAAACCATTATCTTTTTCAAATAAATTTTTGAATTTTTTTTTTTATCATTCACATGACATCTTTGTATTGAAAAAAAAAAAAAAAAACTAATTAAAAAGTATATGAATATAACAGAAATAAAATGAAAGCTGTATGATAAGTTATATATTAAAAAGTTATTGGGAAGTAAATACTTTTGATTTTAAAAATTACTTTACTGGTTCCTGTGAATTTTCATAATTCTCATTCATTATATGCAAAAGTTAAGTCACTGTTAGGTATGTAAAATTATTTTATTAATTCAAATTATTGTTTGTGATTAATTGAAGGGAAACTCTATGTTTGTTGCTAAACATTGATTAGATTTATCTATAAGGAGTGGTTCTTTATTCAAGTGATCTGCTATTATCTTACTAAGGAAACTGATTCTCTGACATTCTAAACAGAAGAAAAATCTAATTTGAAAATCTTATTTTGTAACATTTTATATAAAAAAAAATCATAAGATAAAATAAGTATAATACATTATATGTAAATATTTTTATTGAAACAATAAAAAAATATAATGATATATTTAAAACTGATTGTACATATTCTGTCAACAATTATAATCACATAAATTTTGACAATAATATTAGAATTAGTATTAAATATGCCTTTGAATAAACTTTTAAATAATTTTTGGTGTCAGATATTTGTGAAATTTATAATTTCAGAAACAACCCTTTTTTCAATACTTTATTAGTATAAATTTATGTAATCATGGTGAATCTTAAAGAATTTAAATTGCAATAAATAATCATTATGGATTATGCAATTCTTCCTGAAAAATCTTTTTAAGTTGCTGGTACATTAAATTAAGTTTGACATCTAGTATCTATTGAGTTTTTTCAGGATTCTCAATTGTGCATCCATTATTATGATAATAGAATGAATTTATCTTATTATTTGTTCATCCCTTTTTTGTTGTTGTTGCCAACCTTCCCGAGCATATATACTTTCTTAATGAAGTGGATTTCTTCATAATATAGTCAAATAAGACAATTTTTTTCTTGTTATTTCTGTCTCAAGCAAAATTTCAAGTTTAGATGATCAAGTGTTCACATTTGTTTCTTTTTATTATTTTTGATATTCCTAATAGTTTCATCCAGTGCCTTACTTTTAATTTTTCATGTCCAAGTTTTATATTCACAGAGAATTACAGGAAATACCATAGCCTGAATAGTTATTTTTATTTTAAAAAATATATCTTTTTATTTGAAAAATTTTCCAGGTTTTTTTTTGCAACTTATCTCAATATCAGATTGGGTAAATATCTTTACTACTGTTTTTGTCATTATTGATCAATGATTCAAGAGGGGAGCCTACTAAAATTTTGTTTTGTAGTCTTTCTTCAATTGCAATTCTATCATTTTTATCAGGAGAGGCATCATTGATATTGGCCACAAATTTATAAGACCAGAAGGATTTGTTTGTTTTTTAGGAATGGTACTAGAGCAATCAGGTAAAGGTCAGGAATGAGCTGGAATTCCCCTGCCAACACATTGATCACTCCTAGTACCATGGGCACTGTGAACCTACACAGATGAATAAGGACAAACCTTGGTATCCCATGTAGACTCAGATGGGTGTTTTCAGGATATGCCAGCAGCCACTGAGTGATATGATCTAGCGTGATACCATGGTCACTCGTCTTCTCCTACCAGATATTTCCAATAGTATATGGCTGGCTCTGCAACTTGGCCTTGAAATGACTATGAATTTTACTTAGCATTGCATCTCCTATGAAATTGTGGTTACCTATCATAATCATGGAAGGTGTAGGTCTTTTCTTGGCACCAATTGCCCATCTTAGATAACTTTGTGTCCAGCAGTTCTGCGCAGACAAGTGTATCTTGGCTCTCTTCATCACGATTTATTGACCTAGCACCTTCTGTTTTTTTCTGTATTGGCTTTTGAGATTTAGAATCTCCCCAATATTTGCTCCCGTTGTTGAGAATTTTGTGACCTCTCTGTCCAATGTGTCCAACTCCCTGAGTAGCCTGAATGGACCTTTAGTGCGGGAGATAAAGGTGTTAATTAGCCCGCTTAGGATAAGAAATGAAGGTTGACCAGGCCTGGAGCAATGGTAATGTCAGAAGCCATATCTTATGGAACAGTATGTATACCTCTGAGAAAATCACTCGGGTGCTGGCCTTGTTTAGCATCCTGATGGTCTTGGATTGGTGCAGAGGGGTCAGCAGCACTTGGTTTAAATTTAGAGATATCAACATGGCAAGATGATCAGTAAATGACACTATTTGAAATGTGGCATGTAACACATGGTGTAGTTCAGAACTTAGAATGATGGTCAGATGCTGTAGAGTATAGAATGAGTACACATCCTCCGGGAAACTGCCCTCTCCACTCAACAGTTGACGAAATGCAGGTATAAGAGAGGGAATTTGCTATAAACCATGTTGAAATCTTCAAATAAGATAAATTGGTGACATTGCAATTCTGTCTACCAGAGATGAAGCCATAATGGCAGCTTTATTGAGATATACATATATTAAAATTAAGGTATAATTTGTAATGGTTATTTCCACTATCAATAGATCATGATTCATGTATAAAATCCTAGTATTGTTTAATTTGAGTTTTTTTGCTGACTAACGTGGCTATTCCTGATTGAGCTGTGTCATTTGGGAGGTATTGTAGGACTCCGAACTGATCCAAGATATTATTAATTCTGTGATCAGAGTTTTTGTGTAACTTTGTCTCACTGAGACAGACTGTGTCAAGATGTGACTTATCTAGCCACCTATTGAGGGCAAAAACCCTGTCCAGGAAGTTTAAACCCCTGATATTTTGCCGCCAATGTTCAAAATCTTATCCAACTGTCTACATGGCATAGGCCAACCCATTAGTCAATGTACATATCATAAGGTCTGATGGTTGAATCACTGGATCCTGATGAATTTTCCCATTGGAATTGGGTTTTGTTGTGTGGCAGGGCTGTGTTCACTTGGTCCTTCAGTGTAGGCTCAGATCACTCCTGGTTGTTTGACATTGGCTCATTGTCCATGCCATGGCTTGTATCATCCATGATGATCGATTTAGATCCCTCACACTCCGGATCTCTCCTGTTTTTTGTTGTCTGGCTTATGGTTTCAGCTTAGCCGAAGATGATGCATTAGGACAACTATGTGGTTCTGCATCTGATGATGAATTTGATGTTTTGTCAATCTGTGATGCAGATGAGTTGTGTGAGCGCACTAGCCCAGGTATCATTCTTGGCAACAGTATCTGAAATTTTGCAGGTTGGCATTGGCCCACTGGCTGATGGCTTCCTTCCACACACTGCTCATCTCCAATGTTTATTAAGTTATCTGACATTTGAGGTGAAGGTGTTCCTACATTTTCAGTAAAGTCTTCCCTGTTGAGGATCAGCTCCACTTCACAGTCGTCTTTCTGTACACGATGAGTTATCTCACCCCCCTTTGCTTCTGACAACCTGTGGAGCATTAACATTTGGGTCGGAGGTCCACTGCATCCCAGTGTGCTTTGACCATCCACAATACATTTATGCATTCTTGAATTTCTAGCTTTGCATTTGTGGCATGTTTTTTTGGAACAAGTCCTGACTTAATGTGTTCGGTACCACAGGCGAAACATTGAGGTCTTATGTCATTGATGATAAGAAACAGGGGGAAATTCTCCTCAAGCACAAGTGGCAAGTTCGTAGGCAAGGTTTCAGGTGCTAAACTTCAACATGAACACCGCTATATTTGAAGGAAGTTCAATTCCTAATCTTTGTTCTGATAGATATTGGAAAGGTCGACAATATCCCATATAACAGTCGGGGAAGATGTGGTAGTTGGAGTCTTACCATATCTGCCATACAGGGAACCACCAGGCTATGAAAATTTATATAGTAGGCAGTTACTGAAGTTAAGGATCCAACTTTTATTTTATATTGATCGTTATGCCCCAGTCACTAGCTTGCGGAGCAGCAGAGATAATATATACTTTATTTTTAAAGAAAGAAAGATAAAAAATAAGAATAACCCACTGCCAGATTAACAATACACAGAAACATTTATTTTGCACATATATAAAATTTAGAATCATTTAATATAATTTTTACTTTAGAATTTAATTTACATTTTTAACTTTTTATTTTAGTAGTTTGCACAGATGAATTTATTAATATTTTATTATTGTGTCGAGTATGAATAGACTACAAAGATTGTATCCAAAAAGAAAATATTCTATATCTCTTATTTAACCTAGGCCAAAAGTTTGCAATCAAACTAACGTCAATCTATCTGATATATCGATGTATTCAATGCAGCATGAATACGACAGCACAATATCATACTGTCAGTAATGTACATCTGAACAGCATGGTTATAGAGAAGAAATTGTCTCTCATCCAATACATGAATGCTACATCTGTCCGGCAAGAAGAACAATAAAAAAGAAAACTCCATAGGAAGGGATTACTATCATTTTGCAGTCTTAGTATCCCATTCCATAGGCTAAAGAGGTGATCCAAGGAGCAAGGAATACGTCTGCTTCCGATGGTCAGTAAGAAATGGAATTTATTTTGCCCAAGTGTGGCATATCGTGATCCTGCACATTGCGGATCTTCAAGCTACATTTACTAATTACACCAATACACCCAATCCATTGACCCAATTTAACTGCGAAACAAATAACCTAAGATTTACCCTCCCTTAAACTAACATAACTTTGTGAATCTATGCATCCATTCATGCCCAACTTAAATTTAACATGATTTAATTAAAAGTTTAGCTTAACAGAAAAAAAATATCATAATAAACACTTAAAAGAATGGAAAAAATAAATTAATGGAAATGATTTAAAAAAAAAAATACATTCAATACAAATTATTAATAAATGATTTGGTTTGGTTAGATAGGAATTTCTATTTAAGTGCTGGAAATTTTGTTTAATTAAGTTCACTAGTTAGAATTCTTACTGTTTTAAAATACTGGAAATGTTTTAGAATTAAAGTTCATTAGTTAGAGTTCTTACTGTTTTAAAAAGCCATAGTTTCTAGTTGCTTGTAATTTGGAAGATGTTAATTTCCACGACATCCTGAGGAGATTGGTATGCAGTTAGCCATTGGTCCTTTACTGTAGCTGGTATAGTTCTTTGCCAGATTTTATTGCCGGGCCCTGATGTCCTGGGGTCTGCAATATGGGAAAACAATATTTCATTTTTTTAGAACAACTGAAGGGATTAATCCGGGCCCTGATATCTGGGGGTCCGCAATGTGGTCAAACGATATTTCATTTCTTTAAAGTGCATCTTTTCAATCCCTTCTCCTTCAACTCTCCCAGACTTAACACATATAGCACACCTAATATTTTATTTCCATTTTTTTTATATATTAAACTTGCAGATTAACTTAACATTACATCATAATGATTATTCTTTTGCTGAGGTCCGTTTCCTGAAGGATTTTTTTTTATTGGCTATTCTGTTCCTATTGTTTTTTCTATCCTATCTGATCTTTATTTATAAATTTTGAGATGCCCAAGTGCTAGTTTACTTTAACTAATGGAAAATAGTCACATTTCCATTTTACACAATAGCATTAATTAAATTATATACATTCTTAAATATATATTTTTATCTTTAAATCTTTTAAGTTTTTTTCTGAAAATTTAGTTTCAAAATACTTTTTTTTTTCTTTAATAAAGGTTTCTTTTAATAATTTACCATCTGTGCGATTTTATATATATACGAGTTTAGATGACTTAATTTACAATTTTTTAAAAACAAATTTTTATTTGCAAACTTTTTATTTTTAATTTTATTTATTAGAATGTAACAGCATGTGTGATCATCCACAATACATTTGTGCATTCTTGAATTTCTAGCTTTGCATTTGTGGCATGTTTTTTTGGGACAATTCCTGACCAAATGTGTTCGGTCACCACAGGTGAAACATTGAGGTCTTATGCCCTTGATGGTAAGAAACAGGGGGCATTTCCCCTTCTCAAGCACAAGTGGCAATTTCATAGGCAAGGTTTCAGGTGCTAGCTTCAACATGAACGGTGCTGTATTTGAAGGAAGTTCAATTCCTAATCTTTGTTCTGGTAGATATTGGAAACATGACAGTGTCCCATATTTTTCCAACAGTTTCTGCATGTCACGACTGCCAAAGTTCATATAGCAGTTGCGTATGATTCCATGAACCTTCCTTGGTCGTGACATGTCAATTTTGATTAGAAACCTGTTGCTGAGGAACAGTTGCTTTTTTCGGAAGAGCTCCTTTTGAAGGACATTGTGAAATTTCACCACAAAGTAAGTGGCCATTGAGATGGTGGTAGAAATGTTTTACGGCATCCTGTAGGTTCTGTTTTTTGATTATAAGGAAGAACTCATCAGTTGAAAACTGAAAAAGCTGGCACTTTTTGTTTGTGGTGGTCAATATTAGTGTGCATTCATTGTTGTAATTGGCAAACGAATTGAATAGAGCCACTGGGATTCTCTCATTGAATTCAAAGCTTACCAATTCATAGTCTTTGGGATCTAATATGTCATGGTCCTGCATTGCATCAGGCACCATTGTCTCATTGTAGTTCAACAGTATTTTGTCCTCAAGGTCCAACAAGTGTAAGTCTGTTGTATATGAATTTTTATTGTTTTTGGCATCAAATTCATGTATCTCTGTTGCTGTGCTATGTTTCTTGCTGTTTTGGCATGTATAGTTGTTCTGGTTTCTTTTCAGCTTGTCTGCATATATGGTAATGCTCTGGTCAAGCTTAGTAGTTATAGATTTGGTGTTAGACTTTGTGCTGTTTTCCACAAGTGATGGGAACTGAATCTGGATATTGTTTTTATCCCTAGGCATATTGTTATCTGCTTGCAATGTTTGTGTGACTTTCTTTCGATTTTTTGATACATTATGACAGTTATTTTCTTTGTTGTGTAAATTCCTGTGGAGTTTTCCTGGGGTAGTTGTCAATCTTTTGTTCACAATTTGTGTTTGTGTTAGTTGATTTGGCTGTTATTTCTTGATTGCCTATGTCTTTTGAATTAAAATCCATTTAATTTTTATTAAAATTGGTCACTTCCGGCCAGTGCTTTCTTTTTTGCAAAAACTCGTTTGTTTTTTTAATGTTGGCAGTTTTGATTTTTTAAAATCTGGAACGAAGCTTATAACTTTCTTGTTCTTTCTCGGATTTTGATGGTTTTTGGGTGTAGCCTTTGGAATTATCTCCAGCTGTGTCACCTCCATTTTTGGTTAACTTAGGTATTTGAGTAATTTTTTTATGTTTTACAGCCAGATTTCCAGTATCACTTCCAATAAATATTCTCAAAGCAAAATAATTTTTCTAAAAGTCGTATTTAAATTAATTCTATACTATTTTATTAATACAAAAATGCCCCATGTGACTTGGTCCTATAGTAGAATGCCAGACTTTGGAATTAATTTTGTCATAATTTCTTGATAAGATTACATTATCAGGAATGTATAATTTCATCATCACTTTTTTATGTTATTTGCTCTTATTCACAATTATTATATTTATCATGAAGAAATGGAAATAAATAGTTAACTATATCACCCATGATGATGAAATATTATCTTACATTTATTTTTGGGCTGAGAACTTCTTACGTACTATTATACACTCCAGAATGTGTTTTTTTTTTTATAAGACCCTATTTGTGATATAATTTTTTTAATTCTTTCATTGTCTTTGAATTGAATACTTAGATTACAACGTAAGAAGAGGTTTATGGCTCAGTACTTAGTACATTTATCTGCCATGTTTATGACTTTAGATTTTTTTACTGGTTTTGAGCAAAATTTAGCACTTTTTTTCAAATTACTTTTCATAGCCAACTACTGTAATTATTAGTTAAGAATTTTATTATAAGTGTCTAGCCATTTCTAGATAATCAATAAAACAAGGAAGAAAAATATAAAAATTTTATTATCCAGCATTTGATTAATGCAGTGAAACATTTATTTCATAGTGAAGTAATTTGAGGTTGTTTTGCTGCATTACTCAGTTTAACTCAGAGGTGAGTATGGTGAGCTTAGGAGCTAAAGGTTTTAAAGTTACAAAATGTTTTTTGTTTGTTATTTGAAAGAAACTACAGTAATCAGCTTTCAATTTTAATATTTGAAAATAATTTGGCATACGATCATTCATTGAGCAAAGTTTTTATACTGTCTGCATAATTCAATATAAATGATTCTATAATTTAAATTATTTACAATGTAAAGTTCATATAACATTCTTCATCTTGTGCTAATATTTGATTTTTGCAAACTTTTTTTTTTTGTTTGATTAATTAAAATTTAAATTTATTTACTATTCTTTTTATTTATTTATTTTTTTAAAAAAATAATTTGCATTTTTTAGAGAGAGATTTTATTTATAATTGTTGCTAATATGGTTTTTCTTTTTTACTTTCATATATTTTGCATTATAATATTGTCATATAATGTATTATAAAATAATATTTATATGATTTTAGAATAAATATTTTAGTAACAGGAAAATTTTTTTTTGCATATTTTTTTTTATCTTCATCAAATATTTTATTTATATTATGGATTTTGCTTAATCTAGAAATTTCCCAACCAGAAGAATAGTATAATGACATGGAAACCAGCAGATATGACTCAATAGGTGAGATATGTAGATCATCAAATTTGGTATTTACACTTAAGCTGCAAGAGATGTAAGGAAAAACAAGATACAATGAAATCTTTCTTCACAATAGATAAAACATTGAAGAATAGTGCTTTATGTAGTAGTACTCCCAAGATGCTAGAAGTCCTAGTTTTTATTTCTTTTGTTAGGTAAATGTCTTTCAATGAGAGATGATTATACATTTATTAGAGCTAGCTTAATCTATGCATCACTTCACATATATGTTTTATTCAATTGGATAGTTCTAGCAACTGATTGCAGGAAAATATCAATAGACTCTTAAAGATTATTGCAATTAGAAATACATAAACTTAGTCAAATCGATGTATTTATTACCAGATAATATCCTAGTTATGTTATGACAGTAGTGATGATACATCTCATTTGAGTCATATAATAAATCATAGATTGGCCAAAGTAGGACTGAGCTATTCATAATTTTTATGACAATGTCTATGGATTGAGAAATACTGCATTGTGATAGGAGTAAAACATGACATGATATGTCTTTATATAGTAGCAGTTGATGCCATGTCCTTAGAATTGATTCTTTTATTTGATAAAGGTTATGCTTTATACAGTACTGTCAGTTATCAGAGTTTTTTAGAATATTCACATTAACAACATTTGATGTGAGTTTTAAATATATTTGTTATATCCCTAGATGGTAAACTTGCAGTTATTTTCTAATCAGATAAACGCAATGTCATTCATACACTGCCAAATCTTTCAAAAATGTTTACAAAGAATGAACTTTTTTTTTTAATTATCTCAATTTTCAAACATCTCATTCATCATACGAACATAGAACTTTATTGTATAGTGGCTGCAAGTATTTCAGTGAACAACAAATGTCATAGATTATGAGTCCAAGTAAACATTGAATGTTTATAAATTTCTCACAATACCATTAAAGATCTTTTATGATACTATGCTCTAACACTTGTTCAATTGCATTACAATTCTAAGAATGAAGGGCTTTGGAAATTGATATTTTATAAGTGAGTTCTGTTTCATTTGTCTTATTTTATTTATCTGGGTCTATTAGTGTTTTAAGCAATCATAGCTTATTTTATACAATCTTTAAAAATAATATATTTCTACTATACATAATTTTATATATAAATTTATATGCAGTTAGTCAAATTATGTCATATAAAAAAAATTAATTTTAAATATAAAAATTAGTAGACATTGCTATTCACATTCAAAATACTGGAAGATAAAACAAAGTGGCTTAAAGATGAAGATTATAATGAATCAGTTAAAGATAGTAATGATTATAAATTGTTTTTATCCACAAATGTTCTATCCATATTTGTTTATTATAATTTAAAAAAATATTCTTTATAATCTACAAAAATTATCTTAAAATATAAAATTTATAAAAAAATAATATGCATAAGGATATTTTTTCAAGCAAATCAAGTAATATCTATCAGTAACTATGTGTCTTGTTCAAAATTGGATTATTTTAAATTGTTAACATTATTTTTAGTAATTTTACAGTGTAATATTTAAATAAATAATCAAATGAGTTATGATGCAGTAATTCTTATGGAAAGTTGTGTACGAGAAATGACAGAGTTGGAGCTATGATTCATGAACTTATTCCCAAAACTACCATTCAACTTCTGCACTAAACCATACAGGCACATCAAATACTCAATATAAAAAAATAAAATCTGTTACTAATAAAACTTTAAGATCCAAATAAACTTGAAAAGACTCCAGCAGAAAACTTTAAACCATTATTATTGTTTTGAATGAAAAGCTCAAAAGCAAAAATATAATATAGAGTATGAATTCTCAATAAGTGAGGATGAAGGAAAAAAATTCTCATCAAATTGTGGTAAGAGATAAAATTGAAACTATTATGTTTCTCTGAAAATAAGATTGGGTTTTATATTAATTTTTGCTTCAAAAACATCCTAGGGCTTATTTTCAGGGAATGTCTTATTTTTTCATGTACAAAAATCTACATTTATTCAAGTATAAAACATATACATTTATTCAAAATTTCAAATCAACCTCCAGACATGTTTTTGCAACAACACACTCTATGAATATTTGAATTTTCAGTAAGTGATATGCACTAAGATATTTACATTTATTTAAATACAAAAACTTTTCAGGAGTCAAAATATTATTCCATTTAAATTTACCATTAAATCAAGTGTTAATTGAAGAATGAGCATTCACATTATGACATACTTCAGAGAAAAGCTTTAATTTGATGTCCTCCTAAAGTAGCTTGATTGTCTTCGTTTTTCCATAAATTCATCTACTTCTGTCATTATATAAAACAAGTCACATGCACCTTCTTTATAAATCTCAATTTATTATATGAATTATTATATCTATAATCTCAGTGTTAAGTGTGTTTGATTTACTGGAATGTATCTCCTATCTCTAATCTGTGTGATATTAATCAAAAATTAAAAAATCAATAAGTAATATAAACTAAGTCTAAAATCTATTTCAAAAAATAATTACCGTCTGGATAAAATATAACCAAGGAGTTTTAAACAAAAGAGAATATTCTAAAGGGTTTGATAGTAATGGATTTTGATTAATAGATCTTGGTCTAATATTTACTGCTCTAGTTAACATTAAAGACTTCATATCAGCTCTAAAAATTTATTAATTCTTTTTGTGAATGCTATTTTCTTATCTTTTATCTAAAACATAAGACAAAATTCAATACTTATAAAAATGCTTTTATGTGCCTCTTCTTCCTGTTGAGTTTTATGTTTGTATTAACTGTTTATCTATTGGAGTTAAAAATATTTCAATGTTATTCATATATATTAACTTTTATTTTTTTGTTTAATGTATCCTGTATTTAATTATGAAAACTTTTTTTTTTTCTAACATCTACATATGTAATCCATTTTCCAACATTTATCTTTAGAGATGCTTGCTACTTTGCAAACAACTCCACATCACTTAATAATTATGTTTAATTTTTTTCTTTGAGTTGATTTACATCAACATTATTCTTACCTATTATTTACAGATCATGATATAGTGCTTATTAAGCTAAGAATATAGCCATTAAATATCACTCATATTAAGAAAAAAAATTTTTTTAGACTAAAAATTAATGCTTGATGATATTTACTGCAAATAAGACTAGTTATCATACAGTATTATAGTTATCATATACAGTATATAAGAGTATATATATGCTTATGACACTCATTCAATTAATTTATATATAAAAGATCATTCAGATATCAACTGTGCAAATATTTTTGACATTAAAACATCACATGATCACCTTTCCTTATGCTTACACAAATTGTTAAAATAGTAGCAAATTTTTCCATACAATAATGCCACCCAGTTCAAGTTACAGTAACTTAAAGGTAAAAAGGTGAGTGCTGGAGGGATGTATTAGATTCAAAGAGCCCAGTGCAATCCTTCCAAATCTGAGGCTCCTCATTGATAAAAGCCACAACCTAGAAACTAATCTGGGGATATTCAATGGAAAGGTACTGAATAGGAATTATATTGCACAACCTTTTAGTATCTATTGGTTACTAGAGTTTGAACTAGATGGTGCCATTGCATGGGGGGGAAATTTGCGACAAATATTGTTATATAGAAGAGTTTATAATGTAACTGTTTTAAGTTTAAAATTTAGAACAAATTGATAATTTGGCCTTAGTATTTTGTCTTATTATATCTCAATTTCCCTATGAACAAACATACATACAATATATAAATATATATGTTGATAATGCAACATGTATATATATTTATTATTATTTTTACATTATTTTCATTTTTTAGTATTTAGTATATCTGTTACTTGTAATATTGGGATATTGTTTTATTATGAATCTCGAACTGTAGATACTATATTTGTTTTTGTTAAATGCTACTGAAAATATTATTGCTAACATACAATACTTCAAATTATGGCAACTACCAATTATGATGAAGGCGTTATTTTTGTCTCTGTATCATATTAACTATTCATTTGCATTCAGATATAATTTAAAAATACAATGTTTTTGCAATGAATAAATCTGTTAGATTATTTACAGTATATAAAAGAATATATTATTATTATATATAAAAAAAAACTTCATTTTTTATTCCCATACATTTATCACTTTCTAATCTTTTTATTAGTCCGAATTAATCTTTTAAAAGAAAATGTATTTCTTACTTAGTTTTTCTTTTCAAAAGTGATATCTTGGGGATTTCTTATGATTTTTTTTTTTTTAAAAAAATCCATGTTAATACCATAACCTATTTATTTTCTGCCCTGAGGTTCTGCATTTATAATCTTTGAGTAATTTGTATAAATTGCACGTAGCTAGTTGAAGAAGAATTAGTAATTTAAAGTACAGTATATTATTTTATTGGCCTACTTGTAAAAGACTTAACTTTTACCATCTTTGAATCTTTTAGTTTTATCTGCAAGAATGTCTTAAGTATAATCCTAGTTTGTATTCATGAGAGACTAATGAATTAAGAGGTACAGTATTTTAATTTTTTTAAAAAAGGTTTTTAAATACAGTAATTATAAAATAATAATGCTTCTTCAGAAAACATTTTCAGTAAAGAAAATGTCTGGCTGTCGTAGTTAGTTTGGTAGATATTATTACTGTATTTTGTAGGGGCTTTTTTTTTTATTGCTTATTCAATAAAGGTCAATGTTTTTTTCTAAAATAATAACAAAAAATATATAAGACGATGTTATAATAAGTGAATCAAATCATTATATATTTTTATGAGTTATTAGATGTCTTATATTTTTTTTAGTGACCTTGATAATCCCAGAATGCAAAGCATTTAATTTTTTTTTTTTTAAAATCAAGTTTGTATAATTCTTATTAAAAATTTGTAGCTGCCAGTAATCAAATATATTTTCAGAAATATCTGTATAAAATACTTATGACAATTACAATTATAAAAATTTAATTAGAACATATAAAATCTCAAAAAGGCACAATTGTTGATATCTTCAGAATCTATATCGTAGTGAATATGAAATATAGCATTGTAAAATTAATTTATAGTAGTAACAATTTATTCAGGTGTTTACATAATATAATACTAATTTTAAATGTTTACATTTTTCTTATTGTTGGAAATGCAACATAATTGTTCCCTTATTTGCTTGCTTTAATCTTGAATTTGTTAAGTGGAAGTTAGTGGTTAAATTATATTTTTTAATCTACAATATCTATATTTATGTAAATGTACAAATTGGTGCAATGTGCCTTTATGGCAGTTATATATATTTAGTTTATTAGACATGTTAAAATTATATTTAGGTTTACATTATGCGTATGATTTTTCTCAAGGAGAGAATTTGAGATTACTGTCTGGAATAATAATTGGATCTTTCCTTAACCTTAGTGCAATATTATCTGCTCAACATCAAAAGAATGGACGAAAGATCACGACTAAGTATAAGATTGAATTTATAGACAAGTTCTGTAGCCATTGATAAATCCCAACCAATCATAAAGCCCATAGGGACAGAAAACACCTATTATACTATTTTGTATGCCATTCTTAGTTTAAAGCACATTTATTTGAATTTACATCTATTGCACTTACTTGGAATTTATAATAGTACACTATAATAAGAATAATGTATAAACAAAATAACCATCTTTAATTATTAATTTTATACTATTTTATTTAATATATAACATTAAGCTTTAGTGAAAGTCACATTTATTTCTGTGATTTATATTAAAGAAAACAAGCAAATTTATATGAATAGTTTAAATATTTTTGTTTCTATTATTGTTCTGTAAATATTGTAATTAGAAAAAGTGATCTGCTAAGTATGTGTGTTGAATGAAGCAATCAAAATTCTTCATATTAAGCAAAATGATTACCTATAAAAGAATTGATTGGAGATTGCTGTTATTGTTTATAGACATTGTGTTGGTCTGTAGAAAATATATACATTTTATATTTATTTACAGAAGTTTCTAAAATTAAAATATATATATATATTTTTTTCAAAACATTTTAGAACTATTTCATGTTAAAATCAATTTATTGACAATAAAATAGTTTAAGTATAAATTATCACAAATGAGAAAAGTGTAGTGATTATTTACAAAATAAAAGTTATATAAATAAGCAGTAACACCTTTTTTCATAAATATTTGTGGATCAGAGACTCATTATTGAATTTTAATCTTTTGATTAGTTTAAGAATGAGGGAGTAAATAATTACTAAAAGAATGAGGGAGTAGATAATTATAAAAATAAGGTTAGAAATGCTAATTAATATCAGCTGAATATATATAGGTTTTTTATATATGGAGAAGCTTTGATTATATTTTTGATTGAACTGATTAAAGAACATGGCAAATATGTCACCATTAATTGAAAAAAATTGCAAAAATACTTGCATCTGATTAGCCATAAAAATCATGCTAATGTGTGAGCAACTCTGATATTTCTATTACATTAAAGATTATTGACAAATTTCATTATGATGAGATATATGAGTGAGTTATACATGCATTAGTTTTCTAATCAGTATTGTGAAGCTTGCACTTTCTGTTAAATGACCAGAATCTGTAACCATAGACATCAGTTATAAGTGCATTTGACAGTGACAAATATTAAAGATATTTATATTTATAGATTCCAGTATGTTTATTATTTGATTGAGGAATAGGATGATGCATACAGCTAATATAAATTACATAACATTATTCATGTTATTTGTTGTCATTGGTATCTAAAGTATCTATGTTGAAGATCTCATTTAAGCAAGAATGAAGCCTTGGAAGTTCATATTCAGACTGAAGATATTTTGTGTTACAATGTTGATTTTCACATAGCCTTTTGAAGGATTTAGTATATACAGGCAAAACTCTCCATACAGTATTGCCACTCAGTGCAAGCCAGAGTAATCAATGGATGCCAGAAGGCTTGTGCATTAAATCCCCATTTAGTGCCTACTCATCCAATATCCCCTGACTAGTTTCTGACTTGTGGCCTTCATCAGTGAGGAGCCTGGGATCTGAGAGCACTGCACCTAAATACAATTCTCCAGCAGCCACCTTTTATGTCTACTTAACTACAAAACTATGAGTCTTAATTTGAAAGCACAATAATATTTATTTGTAATCAAATTGCAGGAGTATCTTGTTTTTTTTTTTATTGAGCTTGTGTAAATTGAACCAAGACCTAGTAGATATTTGGAAAGTTTGTAAATATTTGTTGTATGTTTTTACTTGATTCAGCTGGAAACAATTTTTTGTATTCACTTAGTATTTTTCATAGACAAAATCTTACTTAAGCAAAACAAAGTTCAAGTTATGTAGAATTGTTCCCTTATATATTAATTGCATTGCAATGAATCTGCATTATTGGAAGTAGAAACCGACTATAAATACATAAATAATTATATTTGTGATTATTGGTTTACAATTATCACAGAGTTCATGCTTTTTTTTACTTTTAAGAATTGTTCAGAGAAACACAATTTTCAAATGTTTATATATATAGATAATTTTGACATTTGTATATCTGACACTTAAATCCATATGTATACAAATAATATTTGTCTTCTATAAAGTTTATAGAAAGCACTGAATTTTCAAAATACATTACATTCTCCAAAGTAGAATAATTCAATTTTATAGAAAAAAAGAAAGATATCTTTCTTTCATTCATTATCAGTAAACTTATTTTATTTTTTTTCAATGAACAGTATAAATATTTTTCTTTTATTTATCAAACTAGGATAAACTTTATTAGATACAAAATTATAACTATTAATAGAAAGATGATTCAGCCAATAAAAGCCAAAAGATTTATAAAATCAGTTTTATTCTATCAGATTTTGATAGCATATATTTTCTATTAATTTTGTCTATACTCTTAATAATAGCAACATTTAATGTACATAGTATTTTGCCAATGGAAAAAAGCTTTACATCCAAAATCTTTGTCTAGTAAATGTTTTAGATAATGTTTCAACTTTCTGCACTGTATTCAGTTTAAGAATGTTTTGATAATAATAGAACATCATGATTTTACTAAGCAAGGATAGTACATTTTTATGACAATTTTGATTTTAAAATTGAAAGTCTAGAATTGATTTACTAGCAATATAATTTTATAAAGATATCTCATTTGGTAATATTCATAGTTCAAATTTTTTCCAAGTGAAATTTAATATTTGTATTGGCATATATTTGATCTTGGAGTTTATTTTCAGCATTAAATATAATTATTTCCAGCTTCATTCATTTGATACTAGCAGTTGCAATAACTGCTTTAATTTCGTAATCCAAAAATTTGTTTCACTTTTCATATTTTTTTAAATTTAAATAAATTAATAGATTTGAAACAATTATTGATTACCTCTGTAGTTCACTTAAGATGTTAGAAATCATGAAGGTTGATCTACTTGAAAACAACAATTTCAATGTTACAAATGATGATCTTTTTTTCAAAATGGCTAAAAATTGGTTTAATTAGTGGATGAATTAATGGACTAATAATATTTAAGGTATTCATGTTCAAAATATTTTTTGACAATAGTTTAATCTGGTGGTTTTTTAAAAATAATCAGTTAATGTACATAATGGTTAGTTTTTTTATTAAATTGTAACTATATGCAATAGGATGTGAGCTAGATAGAAATATTTGGCAAAGCTTCGACAGACATCATATAAGAGAGTTGTGTAATAAGTCATATATTATTCTAAAGATGTATTCATTGCCACACACACGAGAAGTCACAAATTGTTACAGAGAGCTTTGAATGGGTGCTAACCATGATGATATATCCTTGTTATAAGAAATGGAAATGTCTTGGGTTCTTTGTAGTTTTTGTCATGAATCCCATGCTAAATAAATTTCAATAAAAACATTTAGCATTTTATGATTTCTAATTAAAATAAAATTTGAATAAGATGAAAGGAAATTAAGAAATAATTGATTAATTATCTTTAATTGAATTTTCTAAAATTGATAAACATTTGCAAACAATAATTTTGTGGAAATGTATTTTTGCTCCAGAGTTTTTCTTGTCTGAATTACTTTAATCAAAATGATTTTTTAAATATATTAGTGAATTATATGCAATTGCGTATTAAACCCCCCCCCCCCCATATATAGTTTTATTTATAATTCATTAGTAAAAAAATAAATAAATGTTCACTGAACTTGATTTGATTAATTTTCAACTTATTGTGGGCATTTTCTTTCCTCCATTTAAAACTGGTTGGTCTTCTTTTGGAATTTAATTATCACTTTTTATATTCAGTCATGTGTGTTTGTGTGATAATGCATTCAGATTTTGAAGTTAACTTTACTAAGTGTTGAATATTATTAATAAAAAATTGAGAAAAAGATAAACATTTGTAATTTAAATCAAATAAAAAAATGTACTTAAATATTAGGAAACTGGATAAATGACTGAGAAGAAACAATTAAAATAGACATGGCTAATTGAGATTTAAACTATAGGAAAGAAATTTATGTCTTTTCATGCCCAAGGCATGAGTTCAAATTCATTTGCAGTTTGAATTTTTTTTTTTTTTTAGAAAATAAATAATATTCTTACTTGGAAAGCTTGGACTTTTTTTTGATAGATGGGTAATAATCAATCCAGCTAGGCATCATATAATTGAGTGGTAAAAATAATTGCTTCATAAAAATATGGAAGGGAAACTTAAAAACCCTCACTAGAAGCAACTGATTAACTTTTTAATGTCTTTTTCATTCTTTCTAGGTAAAGGGTGCTGTAGAGGTTTTTCTTTACAGTAACCTATAAAATAATCAAATGACTTTATTGCTCAAAACTTTGTAAAAAGTTTCAACCTATAAATGTCAGCATTGGAATCTAGATCCAAGGATTTTAGATTCCAGACCAGTGCAGTAAATTAGTGGTTATGAAACTAATTTCTCATATATCTATATATGTAAATATTGAATGTATAATAATAATTTTCTTATATTTTTGTAGATAAATTTCAACTATGACTTAACTAGCAAATAATAATTAAAATTGCCATTGAAAACTGAATTTGTGCTGTCTAATAATAGTATTTATTCGATGTTCTGTTAAATTAAAAATGGATTTTTTCTTAGCTGAAATTTATCTAGAAGAATATATAGAAATTCTTATTGTATTTTCAATATTTACATTATAAAGTCTGAGTAAATCTAATTAATATATATTTTTTATTCTCATGAAGCAAAAAAATTGCTGCATTGTTAATTTGAATGTAGTTTGAATTTGAAGGGTTAATATTTCAAACTCATTTTTATCATGTATTTATACATGTTTGTTTCATTTAATATATATAACATATATATGTGCTTTGCACACAGATAATGAAGTTTGTAAAAGGAAATATTATTCTGTAATTTAATGAGCTGAGCGCTTTCGGAAGGCTTTATGCTTCCATAATCATAGCTACTAAAGTGTTGAGAACTATACAAGTGTAGTATGCAAATATATGCAAATTAATGCAAAGTGATTAAAGAGACCATTTTTGAGAGAGAAAAGCATGCATCGTGTCTGTTGATTGATGTAGGACTGCTTGTTATATAGCATGTTCCTTTACCTTACGTTTGGTGTCGTCTCTTTCAGAACAGATGACAGTTGTTGTGGTTGGTTGGAAAATATGGCCAGTGGTCCTTTCATGTTTGGTGAAGATTGAATTACTTTCTAGCTTAGTTATAGTCTTGTAATAAAGGTATTTATGTTGTGCGATTCTGGTTGCAATATTAGTCCTGTTAATTGTCTGTTCTGAAAGAAACTACACCAAATGTAAGGTAAAGGAAGCATAATATATAGCAAGTGATCCTGCATCAATCAATAGACATGATGCATGCTTTTTTCTCTCTCGAAAATGGTCTCTTCAATCACTTTGCATATATTTGCATACTACATTTGCATAGTTCTCAATGCTTTAGTAGCTATGATTATAGAAGCATAAAGCTTTCCGAAAGCGCTCAGCTCATTAAATTGCAGAATATTATTTACTTTCACAAACTTCATTTTCTGTGCGCAAAGCACATATATATGTTATAGATTACATGCTAATGAAGTAAATATTTAATATATATATATATTAAAATGATGGATTGTTTTGTCAGATAATAATAACGGAGGCTTCGCAAAATAAAAGATTTTTTTTCTCCACGCACATATTAATTAAGGAAATGTTCGTAAATAAACAGTTCAAATAAATAAAAAATCAAGTTAAATAAATGGGTCAAATTAAGGATTTAGAAATAATGTTGTAGAATTAAATAAATGAATAAAATAACGGAAATACATAAAATAAAAACAAGTTAAATAAATAAGTATAATATATCTGTAGAAAATAAATAAAATATTCGTAGTAAAATAAAATAGTTTTTTTGAATATACGCATGTTAAAATAAAAGTTTGTTTTGAATACCGTAAGTTAAGAAAAGGATGTAAATAAATTGTTTAAAATAATCAAGATAAAAAAAAAAATCTCTAGTAAAATAATAATGAATGAATCATAATAAAGCAAAATAGTTTTTTCTGAGTACACGCACGTTAATATATAAGTTAAAGTAATGGGTTAAAAGTAATATCGTAATATAAATAAATATGTTAAAGTAATGTTCATGTGTATTTAAAATAGTATTGTAGGATTAGTAATAAATAATATAAAGTCAATCTAAGTTATATTAGGAGCGTATAAGGGTTCGAATCTAAAGGGATGAGGGTAGTATTGAAATAAGGTAGATAAGGATTAAGTTTAAAGCTCTCGACTGGATAAATTCTAGTACCCATAACGGATTGACCAGGATCATTCCTCTTTTAAAAAAAAACGCACTGGCAACAACCAGAGTAAGTCGTGAGTCACTTTTCGGGGGAGAATCCCCATATCTCGTACCTCGTTTTCCAAAGCGTAAGTCGGAAATGGACAGTTGAAAATTCCTGCCATTGTAGCTGCTTAGTCAAAGTCCGATCAAGAGAATCGGCAATCGTTTTCCAGGGCGTAAGTCGAAAATGGACAGTTGAAATTCCTGCCATTTGCAGCCACCTTTTCTTAGTCAAAGTCCGATCAAGAGAATCGGCAGCCGGAGCTTCGTTTACAAAAGATCCCTGTGCCACAAATTTAGTTTGTCCTCGTGGTCATTATCCAGGATGAACATTGTAAGCAATGTTACCAGCATAGAAAGAAGAAAAGCATAATTGGAGATTGCCCTTAGTATGGAAAGGAAAAGATACCAAAAAGCAAACTTAGAAAGAATAATAAATTAAGATTTAATGTTGTCAGAGATAAAATGGTCAAAAATGACGCATTTTACTCTCAAAAGGAAGGGCGGTGTAATGTACCTATATTGATATAGGCACATATAATTTTATCTAAAATTATTATTAAAGTAATCTTTCGAAAAAGAAAAACATAAAATTAAATGTTGGAGAGTTTATTGCAGCTTGTTTTCGAAAAAGATAAGAATTACATAGTTTTTTTTTTAGTATTCGTAAAAATATAATTTGAAAAAGTTAAAATATACCAAATCTCTTTTCATTCAATTTTAATTAAAGAAAAAATAATGTTAAAACTAATATATGTGCGATTGTCAACAATAAAATAAATGTTATTATAAATAAATGGAAGTTAAAGAAGATTATCATTAAAAAACACGGCAATGGCTATTATTAATTAAAATATAAAACAACATCTCTGCATGGCTATTACTAATTAAGCAATCTTCCAAAACACGTTTATCAAAGGATTAATTGATAAGGAATTTGACAACAGATCTTTGCCGGAGATATCAGAAAGACAACAAGGCGCAGGTATAAATAGACTTTTTTTATCTGACAGTAATGCTTTCCACAAATTAATTGAGTGAGTTCAGTTCACAAAGTTATTGAGGAGTGCAGTTCGGAAATTAATTGAGTCAGTTAAGAAACAAAATGCAGTGCTGAGAATATTTTGGAACGCACGTTCACCTCCAGCCCAGATGTCCGATGAAAACAGCAGATCTGCCCGTGAAATAATGTCAGCTTAACATCGTAGAAAATCTCCGTCCGTATCTAATTGTCTTCGATAGTAATAATTGTGAAAATCAGGAAACTCAGCAAGGAAACATCCCAGCCGGCTGGAAGCATTCATACTGGAACCATTCATACTGGAAGAAAACAAAGTGTTAAATCTACGTTCAAAATCCTAGGTAAAACATTTGCTTATTTTCGTTTATACTGTAATAGCCATTGCATTTCATTAATTCGTGCGAATCCTCCAAGAGTCTAATTATATGAACTCGATATCATACATAAATGAACTATTGATATGTGTGTGATTAAATTTCAAATGCTATGTAGTCCTTTATTATCATTATTATGTGTGTGCATTAGTTAATATGTGCGTGATCATTCTACCAATATTTATTAATGAAATTAGAGTGTTCTGTTATTGAATCTATAGGAATATTTAGACTATTTAGAAATGTTAATTTAAAATATGCGTGTGTTTTATTAGAATTATAAAATGTTTAAATTTAGTAAATAAATGTTAGTTAATAAATTATCTTTAAAATTAAACTTTATTTGTCGGTCAATTCTTTTTATCAATTCCTTTTTATCAATTCTTTTACAATTCTTTTTATAAATTCTTTTTAACAAATTCTTTATCAAGTCTTTTAACCACTAATTAAGTATAATCTATTAGTGATTACAAACAACTGAGCTAGTCGTGGATTTAGGTGTTGGGTTAGTTGCCACTATTCAAAGTGCGTTGTCTATTCTTTTAGAATAAGCAGCTGGCGCCCGTGTTTATACACAAACAAAAAAAGTGCTTTGAACTTGGTGTTGAACTCAACAGTCGAGAAGAAGTTATGTCCTGGAAATGTAACATTAGTTATATACTTTATAGCTATCGTTTGGGCATACATACTCTCCGAGTATGTTTTTCTCTGCCTAAGAGGCCGGTGATTCGAATACACATAATCGAACACGGTTCAATATATATATATAAAGTTTTAGATATATTTAATCTGTAAATAAATTTAAAATTTGTGATTTAAGTTAAAAAAAAAAAAAAATTCTAATCTAATAAAAAAAGGTTTGAATAAAATAAGTAATTGAATGGCTTTATTGTTTAAGAATTCATAAGAAATTTGATTGCTGGATTTTTAATAACAGATCTGGGCACAATCTGTGGACTTTAAGTACCTGAGTATACCATTCTACCTCTACACCAAACCATGTAAGAGATAAAAAGGTTTAATTATTAAAATAAATTTGACTAACGTATTGCAAATAATTATAAAGGAAAGGTATATGACATTTGAGGAGTATCAGACCATATATTTAAAATGTAAGAGCATTAATTTTGGTTTACAAAACAATCTTTTTATTTGGATGTAGTGTAGTGTGTTTAAATATATACATATAAGTGTCACATTGCTAAGTTTTTAGTAAATTGATTGATTACATTCAAATATCAGCCTTTCAAGCTAAATTGCTTAGAATTTACTAAACGTCATTCTTACTGAAACCTAATTATGAGTAAATAAGTAATTATTTTATCTAGTGCCGTGTTTACAATTATATTACATTCAAATATCAGCCTTTCAAGCTAATTGAGCACGCGCCTTTTGAGAGTGTTAAATAAATGAATACTTTCCTCTTCAATCCAAGATATAGTATTTATGCAGGGATAAAAAGGATCCTCTTATTCCTACAACTCAAATTCTTTTATATGAGCAAATCTGAAGAACTGTTGAGGAGAGCGTGAGTAGAATTCTCACTTTAAATTACTATTTACGATGTTTTTTGACTGAATGATGTCGGTGAAATTGCTTAGAATTTACTAAACATCATTCTTACTGAAACCTAATTATGAGTAAATAAGCAATTATTTTATTTAGCGCCGTGTTTACAATTATATTACATTCAAATATCAGCCTTTCAAGCTAATTGAGCACTTGCCTTTTGAGAGTGTTAAATAAATGAATACTTTCCTCTTCAATCCAAGATATAGTATTTATGCAGGGATAAAAAGGATCCTCTTATTCCTACAACTCAAATTCTTTTATATGAGCAAATCTGAAGAACTGTTGAGGAGAGCGTGAGTAAGAATTCTCACTTTAAATTACTATTTACGATGTTTTTTGTAAACACAGCACTAGATAAAATAATTGCTTATTTACTCATAATTAGGTTTCAGTAAGAATGATGTTTAGTAAATTCTAAGCAATTTCACTGACATCATTCAGTCAAAAAACATTGTAAATAGTAATTTAAAGTGAGAATTCTATTCACGCTCTCCTCAACAGTTCTTCAGATTTGCTCATATAAAAGAATTTGAGTTGTAGGAATAAGAGGATCCTTTTTATCCCTGCATAAATACTATATCTTGGATTGAAGAGGAAAGTATTCATTTATTTAACACTCTCAAAAGGCGTGTGCTCAATTAGCTTGAAAGGCTGATATTTGAATGTAATATAATTGTAAACACGGTGCTAGATAAAATAATTGCTTAAATTGATTGATGAAATATGGATTCTGTCCAAGTCTTGGTTAATTTTACAGAATATTATTGATTATGAGTATTCCAGTCATATTTTTCTTTAAAAAAATATTTTTTATTTAGATATTAATATGGATTTTTTTTTTTTGTAAGGGTAGTTCTGATCTTACTGTGTATTTTCTATATATTTCTCTTGGAAATGTATTGTAATATTTTTGATATATATTTATAAGCATCATGTTTTCCATGTTTTTATTAAGTTAGAAGTTTAAGTTCATTGAAAATACCCTTAATGTATTATTGTTGCAAACTATTCTTTTCCGAAAATATATAAAAATTCATTAATGAAATATATACATTATTTTTTAACGCTTTGTTTTTTTATTTGTAAAAAGTCTTTTTCATACAGTAAACATCTTAATGTTTGTCTGAAGGTTTGTAGATAAATAATAATATCAATCAAATGGTTTATTGTTCAAGAAAAATCATGCTTTATCAGAAAAGTATATAATTTGGATTTTTCTAAAAACATTTAACATTTCAATTAGATGCTGGAAATAATCCAACATAACTACAAATAAAAATATTAAAAATAAAGAAAAAATGCTGATTTTATTACTTTCTTATATAGATTAATGTAGCATTAGAATCTGGGATTTCTAATATAATAAAAATTATACATTTATAAAACTAAGAGTATAAATTAATATATATATTAATACATCAAAAAGTCAACTTTTTACAATATCTAAAAAAAAAAAACCTGCATTATTTCTGGAAATAAACTTTAAACTTAATTGTGTGAAAAGTAATGTATGTTAATATTTATCAATTCAAAACTTTACAATAAAATTATTACAACTAAAAAATTTAACTTTTAAAATTGATAATGAAATTATTAGTAAAACTATTAATAAAATGATCTGTTTTAAATGTAGAAAATGAACATGGATGGTGGATTTATCTACATATATAGTCACTGCAATGAGTTACTGACTTTTTTCTCTAAATATAAATCAAGAAATGCCATGGCTTTCTTTTGCAGATGTCTCTTATTTCTTAACCGAAATATCATTTGGGGTTTTTTTGAAAGCAAGATGATTGTATGAAGATGTGTGAATGCTTATTCTTTTTTATATTTTTAATCAGAATCATCAAAAATAAATTACAGTCTTTGTAGCTCATGTTGTAAATTTATCAGCCAAGGTTAACTATTGAAAGCAGAGGGCATTACGAATGACTGGACTATAGAACTAATCTGCTATTTGATAATTATTTAATTACATGCAATTATAAATTAAGGAAGACTTCATAAATTGACAAAAAGCTCATGTAATATTAAATGAGATATTGTCAGTTTTTGTAAAGTGAGATTCACTATAAGCAAAGAAATTAGAAGAAAAGTATTAAGGAAATTAATGGTATATTGGATAAAGTAGTGATTGGTTATTCAACTTAAAATTTTAAATGCATATGATTGAAATTTATGTCCAACAAATTCTTATTCTGATGAAAAAATGGATTTTTATTTAGATGTGCAAAATGTTTTTCATTAGATTAAACAACAATTAAAAATTGTCTTGAGAGATTTTAATGCTAAATTGCAAAATGATTGAAAGATCAAAATGCAATTGCTAAATTTTGATATAAAAACAGAAATGAGAGGGGAAATAAAGATCAGAATCTAAAATAAGCAGAAGTTAAAATATTAAGCCAATAAACATCACATGATCACCATTTGCATTAGATCCTAAGATCTAGGTGCAGTGTTCTCAGATCCAAGGCTCCTCACTGACAAATGCCACAAGCCAGAAACTAGTCTGGGGATATTGGATGAGTAGGCACTAGATGGGAATTTTATGCACAAGCCTTCTGGCATCCATTGATTACTCTGGCTTGCACTGAGTGGCAATATGTATAGAGACTTGCCTGTTTTAATAAAAGTTAAAATATTAATTGTCTCAGTAATAAATGTACATGCACACATTTTTTATATGGTAATGCTATTATTTAATTGCTCATTATTATTTTTTTCCCAAGATTACGAACAAAACATTTACGTATTTTTCAAATTAATAAAACAAAACAAAAAAAAAGTTACATACAGTGAAAACCATGGATATACACTGTGTCAGTGTACATTACTTCAGTTATATGCTATTAAATAAAAATGTAAATAAATTAATGTCAGAATATAAAAATTAAACAATTCAAAATACAGCAAAACTCTCCATATAGTAATGCCATCTTGTGCTAACAAGAGCAATCAATGGATGCCAGAAGGCTTGTGCATAAAATCCCTATCTAGTGCCTACTCATCCAATATCCCCAGACTAGTTTCTGGCTTGTGGCCTTCATCAGTGAGGAGCCTTGGATTTGAGAGCACTGCACAAGGCTCCTCACTGATGAAGGCCACAAGCCAGAAACTAGTCTGGGGATATTGGATGAGTAGGCACTAGATAGGGATTTTATGCACAAGCCTTCTGGCATCCATTGATTGCTCTTGTTAGCACAAGATGGCATTACTATATGGAGAGTTTTGCTGTATTTTGAATTGTTTAATAATAATTATTGTGCTTGTATGAGATAGTGATCATGTGAATATAAAAATTCATAAATTTAATAAATTTTATAAAACAACAATAGCCATTTTTTCATCTTTGTGTCCCACATATGATGATGTTTATTAATATTGTTTCTTTGATCTTCATTTAAAGCATGTACATTTTATTTGTCACTTTATTATTCTTTCTGAATTTGATTTGTGCAATATTTTATGTAATAAAATGTTTTCTCAGCATAAAGCTAAATGGTTTATGATTTAATATTGGAAGAAAAAAGAAGTGGAATGGATATTGGCAAATAGAAGTGACTATATGCTTTAGGATGGTTTTGCTGTAGAAAGGGTTTGGATGGATGGAGTCTTAGATGTGCTCTTGGACTGAAGAAATATTTGGGTATAACATTAAACCAAACTAGAAAGGCTGTAATCTGCTGGTTGCTGTTTTTTTTCCTAAATGAAAAAAAAAAAAAACCGACGAAAAAATATATGACCAGAGCATATTTAATTGTAATAAAATTCTGCTATTTTGCTATTCACTTTCTTTTAAAAAATGAAAATATAGTATAGTAAGTTTGTTATTTTTATTTTTTGAATATTTGTAAATATGCTCTCTCAATTTATTATTAATAACTACATTATTTTTAAATTTTTTTATTAATACTAAAATCTTAATTTATGTACATCCATTATACACAAGAAAAGAATGTATTTTATATATGTGCGTGTCAAAAAGTACTATACATGTGCAATGCAATAAATAATTTATCTGTTGTAATCAAAACTTATCTGGAAAAAATACTACAGATCTCATAACCCATCTGTATATATGTCAGCTATGCTAATAAAAGATGATTAATTCAAACATATATTTTGACATTTTTGTACAAGATATTTTAAATAAAAGAATAGCATATAAATTTAATTTAATATGTATACTCTTTCTTCCAATGACTATTTAAAGCATTTCTATACATATAATTACCAAAAAAATTGATACATATGTTAACCAGATTAAAAATACTCTATATTATTACTGTACCGGTCAAAACATGTTGACCCATCTAACATGAGCTGGAACTCACCAAATGTACTTCAAACCCAGTCAAACCTGAGATTTAGGTCAGGGACCAGCTTGGATTCAAACCCTCTCTCTAAGCCCCAGATCAAACTCCTAATGGATGACATAACAATGATGCTACACAAGAATTAATTTTAAATCCGGCCATTTTATACTTCTGCCCAGGTATTTGAAGAATGCTTTCCATTTCTTATCTCTAGTCAAACGTAATCTAACAGAAATTTTACATTTCTTTGTCCGTTGTTTTTGAAAGATGCAACTGTTAAATAGCATTCCAAAAATATATTCAAATCTATTTCCAGATAAGAAATAGATTTAACAAAAATGTTTATAACAAAAGAAAATCGGTAATCTTATAATCCCATTTTATTTTAAGTAAAAATTCCTTCCCCAGATTAAAACATTTCCAATCCTTTAATTATTTTTGAACAATTAATGGTTGCAACTTCCATCTTGGATTTTATAAAATACAGTTTAATAGGAAAAAAAAAAACTTTAAAAAGAAAAAGTTGTATAAATGACAATAAAATATTTTAAAAAAATCAATATTTTGTTAGTATTTTGCTCATATATATAAATTTGAGCTGCACGTATGTACTTTAATAAAAAGAATTAATAATCATAAAATTAATAATAATAAAATGTTATTCAAAGTTAAACTATAAATTTTAGGCACGCATCTCAAATATATACGTAAAAAAATAAATAATAAAATGTTATTGAAAGTTAAACTATAAATTTTAGGCGCGCATCTCAAATATATACTTAAAAAATATATGCGATTAAAGGAACTGGATGGGATATTGGGTTTGAATACAGGTTAGTAGATGGAACTATGAGGCTCAATCTTAAGCTAAGATTGACTGCTTCATTACTTTCTTTTTTTAATATTACAAACAAAACATGTTATACATTCTTCTAATTAATATAACATGAGGGAAAAAAGACAGTTTGATAAGCTTACATAAAATGTATAATTTAGCAATATATTTTGATTTTTATATAACTATTTTAAATAAAATAATACCATACTTTTTATATAATTTGAAAATGTTCATTCTTTTTGCCAATGCGTTAACAAACATGCTAACGTGTATCTTCAGATTTTTTATTACATATTGAAGCAGTCAATCTGTGATGCAGATTGAGCTTCATAGTTTATCCCATCAATCAACCAACCACTAGGGTTCGAATCCATCCTACGCAGTTAAATAATGTATATGTTATATATATCAGTAGTATGTACACATGCAAGAATGTAATAAATTTAATGCTAATGTATTTGAAAATGAATCATGTGTATGGGTGATATATATATACATGAAAAGGGGGAAAGGTGTTTTATTATATGAGATAAATATTATAAGCTTATATATATTATTTATATCTATGCATATTTTTTTTATTATATAAAAATGTATAAAATGGCGGAAAGGAAAATACAATTGTCGAGAAGGTGCTGGAAATTGCTCAATTTAGAATTGTACAAAAATGCGGAAGCCACCCATTGTAATTATAACGACTTCACTTAAATTTAAATTAGTTTAAATTTCCATCAATGGAAATTTTACATTGTTTTAGTATTAAAGAATTTAAGAGAAAATTTTAGAGATTGCCAGGCCTTATCGATGTTTGCTTCTTCTCGAAACGCAATATAAATGTATATTGTTAAAAATAGTGAGGTTAAGAAAGTCAGAGAATTAGCAAAGAAGCATTCTTGAAATATTTTTGTATTAGTGTAAATGGGGCTGAATTTAATTCTGGAAAAAAAGAGTTTTGTTCTGCTGTGTTGCCATCTTACTCCATGTCAGTTCGAATTTTGAAGTGTTGCTCTAGTAGAAGGAACCAAGCCACCTTTCTTCAATTTCTGAGACTGTTTACTCACCATACCGCAATGTAGCTCCTACCATCCAATATTGCCCGAGTTGTCAAAGAAGTGCAGAGGCTGAGAAGAAATGTTTGCCATCTAATTATAATCTGCCTGCCCCGAAATCAAAGAATGCCACATCAAGATAGGATCTGTCTGCACCATCGTCCTGGAGGATCATGAGGTAATAGTCCCAAGAGTCATTTTAGTCACCTTTTGTTGAATTATAATTAATCAACTAATCATTAGATTTACTGCCTACTTTCTTTAATGTTTTATCTATTTTAACTTCATGACCAGCGAGTACTATTAATATAACTATATAACTTGTGTATGTCAATTCTTTATAACCCTAATTAATTATTTTATAATCTTAAGCATCCAACTCATGCTCATTATTATATATATGTTTAAGTGCGGTAATAATTCATAGATGCTAATATTTTTTATTTTACTTGATTTATAAAATGTATAATGTATGTCAATCCAACCCAATCTCACAAATTTCACTTATGTTTTAATCCCGCTTTGGAAAGGGGGGGGGTAATTAGTTATGTGATTTATATTTTCTAAATAGCTCGTAAGCTTGGGTTTTCTTTCTATTAAATATATATGTTCATAGTAGTTGATTGTTAAGTTGTTCAAACATTATAAAATTAATCTTCCAATCTGCATGGATTTGGGTGTCCATTTTATTTTATATGCTATATCATATTTCAATTACAATAATCATCGTCAAAGTGTTGGCGATCAATTAATTTTATTTGCAGTGTTCTTCAATGCGCTAATTTTTTTTATTACTAAATTAAATGGGATTGAGCATTCGAAAATGGGTAAATCGTAAGCTCTCGAGTTCTAATTTCATTTTTTTTTTATTAATTAATTCTTGTTTTATATTGTGTGGGTCATTATTTGAACATATGAAAGAATATAAACTATTTAAGGCTTTATTTTTTAATGCAAAATATTTAATTTCTTTATAGTAGTGTTGCTAGTATATGTCAGTATTAATTTGTAGTTTATAGTTCTTGCTTTGTCATTCGGGAACTGTCGGGATTGCCGAAGTCCCCATCTTTATTTCTTTTATTCTTGTTCAAAACAGGGGTATATAGCTATGCCCTGGAACAAGTGGGTTAGAGTAATGGTAGCTCTGCATGGGTTGCCATACTTCCCCCCTACCTCTTCATAAGGTATCGCTCTGCCAGAAGCATGGGCATACTGTTGTCAGTTAAATAAATAATGAAGCGTTCTTGGCCAAATACGCCACATTTCTTTTCACTGCCATATATGCTAGTACTGCAACTTTTTATATTTAAACTCATGCCTGTTTGATAAAATAAGTCGTAATGATATGACATAATAACCATTTGTGTAGTTAAATATTCTTTGTTGGATTTTCATATCCAACTTTACTGAAGCTGCTCACCCCCTTTTTAAATAAACCATTGTCATATCTATAAAGTTTCGCTAATTATTATATATAGTTTACAATCTATAAAATGAATTATAAAATATTTTTCTTGTCAAACATGCACATAGAGATGTGCTCTTATCATATTTTCTAAACAAATGTAATCATCCTTAGTAAATCTATGTCATGTAATGCCAAGGTCAAAGTGTAATAATAAAGAAAAATTGAAACCCCATGTCATTGTTTATATGTATAACTTCTCAATCTGTATAACGTCCACTGACCACCCAGATAAATACTCTTTGTAAATATAAATTAAAATATGATTTCCGAATGTGAAATTGACATATTGGTACCACAATGTTGTTATTATTCTTGTATATATGTAATTTTCTAAATAATTTGTTCTCACGGTGAGATTTCTTAATAAAATGTATTTTCTTGTAAATAAATAAATTATATATATGCGCGAGGTTGGTAATTGTATAATCATATTTTAATCATGTTTTCTGTAATAATAAATATATAAACTTAATCCAGTGTGTTCGAATCATTATTAATTAATCTTAATCCCATCAAAATAATATATATATATGTATCATAAATCATCTCCCTGGTTCACTCAGTGCTCATTCATCACCTTCATCAAATCAGATCTCATGTATGCTGTATTCCCAGGGCCGGAATTAAAGAATCTATGCTGTATCACCGCAGATGTTGTTCACATTGATTTAGATTTGGGGAATGGGCAAATAGGTTAGAGTTCATGATTGCTCCTGACTTGTGTATCTTGAGCATGATTGGATTTGAGCTACTTTTGCTCAGATTTTAAGTCTTGTTGGATGGGCATATGTTTTCAACTGGTATAATATATCATTTTTGCCATGTTATTCTTTCATTTTTTATTTATAATGAATCTCAATCCCATTTGAATTTCCAATATTTGTGCTATTACTAACCTATTTTAAGTTTTTATTTTTTAAAATAATGAGATTGGCATGATCACTGCTTAATAAACTTTTTACATGTGGTCTTTCACTTATCTAGTATCATATTTTTTTTATATCAATGATTTTATGTCATATCAAATTTAATTCATTGTTTTGCCCTTAATATCATTATACATTGTAACATATTTTTTAAGTTTTAGCCTTCATCTGTTTATTTACTCAAATAATTTTTTAAATCTTTTCATTAAATTTTGAACTTCAAAAAATTCTTTAGCAAGATAATGTTAATTTAGTTATATTTAATTTTTCAAAAAGTCTTTAAGTTTACCAAGACTTAATGATTCTTTACTGATATTTATTTTTAACATTATGTTTCTCTATTGCCATTGTTACTTATCACAAATAAGATTTCTGTTTAGTATTAAATATTTATTTTATTTTAAATATATTTTTATCTTCTATAAATTTTAAGTTTAACTCTCTATTCATTATTGATCTAGATTCTATTAAAAATGAGCTCCATTTAGATTATAAATCTTTTTTCTTTAATTTCTCTGACATTATTGTTCTATTAACAATCTTTATCTTTTCTAAGTCATTATATGATCACCATTTCCTATACTTATACAAGCTGTTAAAACAGTAGCGAACTGTTCATATAGTAGTGCCAATCATTAGTTATCAGTGAATGGAAGGTTTGTGCATAAAATCCCTATGTAATGCCTACTCATTCAATACCCCTAGACCAGTTTTTAACTTGTGGTTTTCAGCAGTGAGAAGCCATGGATCTGAGAGCACTGCATATGCACATATCTTCTTGCATTCTTTGATTACTAAGGCTTGCATTGGATGGCACTACTGTATGGAGAGTTTGCTACTGCTTTATCTTTTTTATAGATACTATCATGTTCACAATTAAGTTTTTAAATTTGACTAACTAATTCTTCCTGTTTCTAAAAACTAATAAAAAAAAATCAAATGGTTTGTTGTTTGGAAATTCATAAGAAGTTCAAGCACTAGAAGTGGCAGAGCTGGGATACATTCCATGAACATTAAGTTCAAGTCTGCACTCTGCCTTTGCATAGAACTATGCAGAACAATCAATTTACTTGATTACCTCTTTCATTATCTAATAAAGTCTATTATAAGCATAAAAATAAGGACTGCTTTGTAATTTTTATTTATTTACACATTATGGAAGTCTTCCATGATAGTCTTCGAAACTGACATCTCTGCATGGACTGCGACCATTGTTCAAAACAATGCCACAGAGCTCTACCATTCAGATAATTAATATTATATATATATATTTAAAATCACTTGTGCTATTTGAAAATGTATGCACAAGACTTGCAATCTATACCATATATTTAAACTGGTTTTTTGTGACTTTTCAATTTAACAAGAAACTTGATGTTAACTCATTCATTTTTGTGGTCTATTGTCTTCTAACTAAAACTAATTATACTACTTTTATTCAAACACACAAACATTTTGTATTGAGTGAAGGAGTTAAGCTATTTTTTCTTAAATTAGTACATATTGAATTTCATTCAATATCCATTTGATAAAGTTTTTCATTTTCCACTCTTGATTTATAATTTAAAGATATTATATTCTATTCTATTAGATCATATATGAGAAATTGAGAAATATTATGAGTGATAATAAAAGAAAATAACAAGACCAGAGTTTTTTTTTTAATCTACTATTTTTTAGTTGGAACAATTTTTATAATTTGCTATGTGTTTATGAATAATTTATATACTATTTTCTGTTTAGATCTTTTATTTATAACTAAAATTCTTTTTGTATTTTTTTACATTATTGTATTATCTATATTTAAACTTCTGATATCTTGTGCAGTTTAGCAAAGTGAAAGAAATGAATGCTTATTTTGGGTGTTTGAACATCACATGATATCCTGAGCAACTAAACATTCATTTACTATTATATATCTTATTTATTTAATTTAATTATAGAAATATTTATGAATTGAAGTTAAACAAAAAATGTTAGAGCTTTCCTTACAATAAGAATTGTGTGTGGAAAGCAATGAAATCCCTAGAAAAATAAAAATAGTTACATGACTTTATATGGTTAAATGACTAATAATGATAACAGAATTAATAAACTATTAATAATATATCATCATTTCTGTCAAAAATATTTTTTTTAATGTTTTTTAAAACTAGAAATGGATAACATTGATGTAGTCAATCCCAAATGACATGAAATTATATTGAATAAATAATAGCTAAGATACATCCTCTGTTTTTGATTATGTGATTTATACAAATCCGGTACATTTAATTGAGCATAGTTTAAAATAATTTATTGCAGGCAGAGATTTCTAGGATACTTTTGTGAGAGTTGAAGAATACTGGAGAAATAGATTATTCTTCAGATTAGTTATCTTTAAGTTTGTGAAGGTTTTATGCTTTTTCTTTTTCTTTTATATTCCTGCTAAGAATAACTAGATACCCTTTAACTAGTTCTCACTTGTGTTTAAATTTCTTATGAATTCTCATGCAATAAACATTCATTTTATTATTATTATTTTTAGAATGTTAAAATTTTTTATTAAAATTTTAGAATTTATTAAAATTATAAAAATATCTTTTATGTTTTTAAAGGAAATGAACATTATTTGAGAACTAAATATGCTATAAATTGTTCTTTAAATAAAAATTTAAAATGCTGATTTAGTTTACTTCCACTGATGTAGTATAAAAATTATTTGAAATACTTTTTTTAAAAACAAATAAACAAGAACAACAAAATCTTGTCATTTACTTTGCTTACTTCAGTCAGAAATATTAGTGGATTGTTAGTAACAATTGTCTTTGATATTTGAATTGTATATTATTCTTCATTAATGTTTTGCAACCAGTTAAGCATTTGTTTTTTTTTAAGGAAATATATAGTTAATGCTTTTCCAATAATTTTATCTTAGCGTTATCCTAAAATGTTTTGTGTAAAAAGTTTCAAATATCTAATTAAGTCTATTTTTTTAAAAAAATTGAGATCCAACAAAAAACAAAATATAAAGAAATGAGGACATGAATTTGATATATCGCCTGGTTTCTTTCATTTCAATGGTAGTGTAAAGAAATTCTTACATCCAATAGCCAACCATCATTTACTCTTTTGGTACTCTTCAAATTAATTTTTAATGGAAACCAATTCACATATATATTTAGAATTAATGCTAGCATAGCAATATAGAACCAGTACTAATTTAGCAGCTTTATTTTTTAGTTATTCTGGGATACTTTGGCAGAGTGATATTGTATATACCAAACAAAACTTTACTTTACCCTCTACTGTATTTTAGATTTAATTAATTTGATAACATGGTTTGGAGTAGTGATAGAGCGGCAGTCTGAGGTTCATGGATTACAGCCCAATACTATCACTTCTGATTTATTAACCTTCTTATAAATCTCCAAATAATAAATCATTTGATTATTTATTTTTAATTAGTTAGCAATGACTTTTCTATTTACACTCTACCTTTAGAGAAAGCAGGGATAATTTTTTGCTACTAACCAAATTTTTTTTTTTACTGTTATGAATATGCAATTTTAATTTACACTTCATTATCTTAAAAGCTTCTTAACTAAAGAACTTATCCTAACGTCAAGATATATTGTTTCAAAACTAATTGCCCTGTAGTCTCATTTCATGTAACGTACAATACTTAATGGGGGAAGTTATTCTTGAAACTAACCTGCTGTGCTTGGTATATACAATAGTATATCTTGTTCATATATATATATTTCATATGTCATAGCATCGGCCAGGATGCAAACCCACAAACGTCTGCAACCAACTACTTGCTTGCAAGGCCGCTGCGATGACCTCTCTGCTAACAACGCTAGACTAGTTCATATATTTTTGCAATATAAATTATAAAAGTATTAATAAGAGTGTTTTGTTTTTACTGATTTTTAATCCATCCTAATCATCTTCATATTATATTATGAAAGAAAAATAGAATACTCAAATCTAGTTTGTATGTATGTATAAGGAACTCCCCCCCCCCCCCCAAGAAGATTAATAAACAAATATATTTTTAAAATATTTCACATTAAATCAAATAGCAGTTTGAGCTAATAAATATAAAAAAATATGTAATATTTTTTTTAAAAGTTTGATATTTTTAATTTTTTGTTTCAATTTTTTTGGCTTATTTTCAAATTTAAAATGTAAGATACTGAATACATTGTTTTTTGTTTTTATATGTGCTGAATAAAAAATACATATTGTCTATATATATCTATTATATTAAATATTTTCACAAATGATATTAATTAAATTAAATTATTTCTTTCTTTAAATCTTAAATATTTTAATTGATTATTTAAAACTATTAATAAATATTAATTACTATTTCTTCAAAATGCTATTTTATTTTCAATGTCTAATAAAATAAAAGTAATTAATGGTTTTCTTCTGTCACATTATATAATCTGAAAATATATTTCAATTAATCTTAAGTAAGGTTCTTTTTTTTAATAAAGTGCAGCTATTTTAGATTCAGAAAGTTCCTATTAATAGTTGAACTTAATTATTAATTACTAATAGTAACTTACTGTATTAGACCTATTTAATCTTCATTAAAATCATTATGATTATCTATGATTGCTAAATATTTCATAGTATTTAATTAAATAACCAAATTTAACTTTCAAAGATAAGTTGTTGAAGATTTTTATATCTACTATGAGTTCTTTATTTAACTTCTAGCTACACTGCTAATAAATTGATATTATTACAGAAAATGGAGTTATTTACAACTTTATTTAAAATGATTTTTTAAATCATTGAAAGTTAAAGTTATTTAATTAAATAAATAAAACTTACTATCAAATATTTAATAATCATAAATAATATAATGCCTAAAATTTCACCACTGGACTAATATGTAAGTACCTTATTAATTTTATAGCTACCAAAATTTAAAGTTCTAGAAGAGAATTAAAATAGTATGATTTGCTTTTTCTAAAAATGAAATGTTTTTCATGATAGTCAGTTATATATCATGAATTAGATGATAGCAAGAACTAAATGATTTGCTGCTATGAAATAAAGAATTTCATTTTATAATTTTCTTAGTTTCTTGAAGAAACTTTTAGAAAGGTGTTTTGAATTGACAAATGATTTTTTCTTTAAAATTGTGGTTGAATGGATTGTTGCTGGGGAGTTTAGACGATGTTTAAGCATCAGAAATGACGGAATTGAGTCACAAGCCATGAACCTTGAGCTTTAAATCCACCACCATTCTATAACTGTATTAAATGACACAAGGCAAAAAATAATCAAATGGTTTATTGCTTGGAGTTTACATGAAGTCCAAACCCTGAAATGACAATTGAGCTGTATATTCATGATCCTTGAATTCTAGACTCCATCACTTTACCATTTCTCTAAATCATATAGAACACTTCTCATTTATACTTGGCATCTTGAAGGCTGATAATTTATATGTTATTTTTTTTTAAGGATATATGTTTGCTAAGAGATCAGCTTTAAAATAGATTTTTTATATTTTTGAATTGACTGCAGTTTTTGTTGCCATGGGAGCTAGAAAGCACAGCATATTAAAGTGAAATATAAATTTGGCAAAGATGTTTGTTTGACTGCTAAGAGATATAGAGTTTGTGTAATATTAATATGTTTTTGTAAATCACATTACATTTAAAAAAAGAATAAAGAATAAAGAAAGAATTTCATAGATAACATTTTTTACATATATATTCAGAAAGAAATGCATAATTGGAAACATTGGTGTTTTTATTGAAGAAATAGAAATGGGAAAAATATTGCATGTCTTTTTGCAATGTGTTAATAATTTATTATGCTTATGTTTGAATCATATTTTATAGAAAAAAAATTAAAATATATTAAAAAAAAAAATTAAGGGTAAAAGTGTTGCAAATACAAGTTATTAATGTCTTGTATTTTTTTTAAAATTCAATATATAAATCTGATTTGACATTATCTGCTTTTTGTTTGTTATCTATTTGATAGAGCTTTTTTTTTTTTTTTTTGTAAATAGCTTTTAAATGTTGCTGAAGCTTACACTGTTACTCAAATAATTTTATAAATTTATGTAAAACATTATTTTTTCTATCCTTGATTAAGAAGAAAATGTATGATGTGAAATCTACAGCTGACTTGATTTTCATTGAAATAGCTTTGTAAGGAAGTTTTGTTGTTTCTATGTCTTTATGTATGGTAATAATAAAATTTTTCTAGAATAAAAATTAATTAGTAATCATTCTTAAGATTTTTTTATTTTCACAATTTATTATTTTCATCATCATTATCCTCTATTCTTCCTTCTCTATTTCTCATTTTCTCTTCTTCCTTTTTTTTAAATTTTTTTTTTTTTGTTCTGCAATTTAATATACATCAAATGCCAGATCTATCAAGGAGAGAGATAATTTATCTATTTTTATATGGTAAATTGAATTAATGAAAAGGTAGATTGTTTATTATAATTTTAAATGTATCACATGGATTGCTATCTCTAATGGGGAGTTGCAATCTAACCATTGTATGGTAAATGGAATCAGTGAGAATAAAGATTATTAAAAACAATCAAACAACTTGAAAAAAATGTAGATCGAATTATTTAATTCCATTTCTAAATGAGAAATTAATTACATAATGAAATCTAAAGAAACATTAAAAAAAAATATTCTGATAAGTTTGAATAGAATCCTTGCAATTACTGAAATGTTTCTCCTTGCATTTCAGGTGAGATTTTATTAAGTTGATTTTTTAATGCCAGAAATATTTTTTGTAATTAAAAAAGAATATGTATGCAGCAAAGATCCTCTGTAATCAAAGGTTCTAAGAATATGCAAACTAAAATTACTAATTATAAAAGATTTTTCTTTTATCTTACTGAGAAATGAGTATTGAAATAGAAGATTAATTAAAATTATTTTCTGTAAATTTAATATAAAAACTAAAAAAACAAAAACAAAAAAAAAAATGCTAATAAACTTAATTTTTTATAAACAACTTAAACCAAAAAAAAAAAGGGACAAGAACCACACACACAAAAAAAATACATATTAATTATGAAACTTTTATTAGGTTTTTATCCTGGTGGGACCATTTCTTTTATATCGTTAACTATGGCAGAAAGAAATCTGGACAATAACTGAAAATATTGAAGTATTAAAAAAAAAAAAAAAAGATCGCGTTGATAAAGATAAAAACACGTTTTCACATGTATACTTGCAGGGTTTATTTCCTTTCAGTTTATTGTGGGTGTGAAAAGGCCGCTTATCTTCCCTACATTGCATTTCTAATACCAAAACACCATTAAAACTATCCTAAACTTCTTCGAGCTAGTAGTAATCGGGATTGCACAGTTTATTTAAACCAATTATATAACAAGATTTAAATAATCATTAGATTGTTTTAATAGAAATTCATTAATGATATTATTTGTCAGTAATTTTTTTTTCCTGCATTTTGTTTTTGTGTATATGTGTAGGTTAGTATTAGATAATTGAATTTTTATAAATAATTTTAAAATCTGATAGTGGCAAACAATAATAAATTTCATGATCAAAGCCATATGATATATGAACATGATAGTGACAATCTGAGCTAATAATTCTATTCTAAATCGAATGTTATAGTTTTAATAAAATGGATTCAACTATTGTGTAAAAGAATTTTTAATATTATTAGCTTATTTTTGATATATATAAAGATTGCAAGATTAGAAAATATCAAGTTAAATTTCCTAGTGAATCCAATACTATGGATTCTTCTTTCATTTATTTTTCCAAACAAACATCCTCCTTCTATTCCATTGCATTTTTTATATATATAAATAAAATGTCCATGAATTAAAAACTATTGTAATAACAATAATAATCACCATCAACAACTATTATCAATCCACTGCAAGATGAAGGTCTCTCCAAGTTCAATCCACCTTTTCCAATCTTTAGCTTCTCTTTTCCACTTCACCCCTGCACACTTTCTTATTTCATCCATCCATCTCACACGTGGTCTCTTTCTGGGTCTTTTACAATCTCTTGGAATTCGGTTTAAGATTTCAATTGCCCATCTATTATCTCTTCTAGTAATATGTCCAGCCCAACTCCACTTCAGTCTTTTAATTTTTTGAATGAGGTCAGTAACACCTGTTTGTTCTCTTACCCATCTGTTGCATTTTCGATTGCTTCTTGTTACTCCCAACATGCATCTCTCTATACTTCTTTGAGTGGTCTGAAGTCTCTGTATTGCTCTTCTATTAAGTGTCCAAGTCTCAGATCCATAAGTAAGAACTGGTAAAACACATTTATTAAAAACCATTCTTTTTAAACACATAGACATATTTCCTTTTATTATAAAGTTATTTTTACCAAAAGCTCTCCAACCAAGTTTAATTCTATGATTAATTTCATCCATTATGTTTCCATCTGTATTAATAATCTGACCAAGGTATTTGTAACTGTTGACTTCTTCTAACTCATCATAATCAATCTTTATTTTCATATTTTGAGAAAATCCATTAAACATTACTTTAGTCTTTTTAACATGTATCTTTAGGCCTACTTTCCTACTTTCATCTGATAACATCTGCAACATTTCCTGCAACTCTAAAGCATTATTTGCAAAAACAACTACATCATTTGCAAAATCTAAATGACTTAAATAATCTCCATCTACTTTCACTCCTTTAGCTTCCCATTTTAATCCACAAAATACTTCTTGCAGCATTGCTGTAAAAAGTTTTGGAGATATGGAATGTCCTTGTCTTACACCCTTCTCAATGTTGACTTTCCCAGTATCATTATGTAATCTAATTGTTGCTGTTGTATTCTTATAAATATTCTTTAAAATATGACAATATCCTGGATCTTTACCTTGATGATCCAATGCTTTAATCACTGAAGAAATGTTTATAGAATCAAATGCCTTTTCATAATCTACAAATCTAAAGCATAATGGCAACTCATATTCATTTGTCCTTTCTATAACTTCTCTCAATACCTGGATATGATCTACTATACTAAAACCACTTCTAAATCCAGTTTGTTCTCTTGGTTGGTGGAAATCCAATATTCTCTGTAGACAAGTTGTAATTATCTTGGTAAAATTTTTGTATAAAACTGATAAAAGGCTGATAGGTCGTAATTTCCAATATCTTCTTTGTCACCTTTTTAAAATATTAATATTAATATTGCATTCTTCCAATCATTTGGTACATCTTTATCATTTAGACATTTGGTATATAACATTGCTTAAAAAAATTCTATTTCTTCACCTGCTTCTTTTAATATATCAATTATAATTCCATCATTTCCTGGAGCTTTTCCTTTCTTTATACATTTAATTGTATGTTCCACTTCTTCATTTAAAATTCTGAGATGTAATAGATATAGGAAGTATTTGTTCTTTATTACAATATAATTCTTGATAGAAGTCTTCTACCTATTTCATGATGTCATCTTTCTTTTTAGTAATAATTCCATCTTTTTTTCTTATTGCCGATATAAATTTTGTGCCAATACCAAAATGTTGTTTTATACTCTTGAGACTTTTATTCTCCTCTACAGCTTTCCTTGCTAGTTCGCAGTTATACTTTCTTATATCATTTTCAATTGTTTTCTGCACCATTTTACAAAATTCAAGATATTCAATCCTTTTTAATGCATTATTTTTGTATATATTCATATCCCTTCTTTTCTTCATACGTTCTCTAGTTTCAGTAGAAATTTTATTGGTCAATTGCTGCTTTTTTCTACCAGCTATCTTTGTTGCAGTTTTTAAAAGTGTATCAGTTATTTTCATATTAATTTCATTCAAATCTGAATCATGTTCAAAATCTACTAATACTTGAAACCAATTTGTAAATTCTAATTTGAATTCATTAGAATGTTTCTGAAGATTAGGAATATCAACTGTAAATATTGTTTTTCTCAATAATTTTTGTCTCTCTAGTTTTGCATTAACATGTATCTTACATCTTACTAATCGATGATCATTTTCTGTGTTAAATTTATTAAGAACATTAGCTATTAACTGACAGGAGACCCTTTGATTCCTCTTGGAGGCCTTAAAGGAACCAAGCAGGGAAAATTCCTAATGTCCACTCCATACATTCTTGTCATTGCAGCTGTTATTACTATGTGATTATTCATATAGTATACGAACATGGATGGGCTGCTTATCAGCACACATTAGCCAGCATGGTGAGTTTATTGTCTTTTTACCTCTGAGTTTAAGATCAAGAAACACCATGGTCTTTCTTCTCAGTTACCTGATAAGGCAGAATGGATGTTTGTGTAAATGATAAATATTTTTCCAATAATTATATACTATAATGACAAAAGTATGGCTCTTATTTCCAGGAAGCTGTTAAGTCACCAACCAAGGCAGTGGTTGGTGGCCGAAGGCGAAGAGTGCTAAGAATTTCCTGATTGATCTAGATTACCATTTGAGGATGACTTTTTATTTAGGTAGTCTTACAATGTTGATCACTTTCAAGTGAAGGAAGATTTCAAGAAGTAGAAGAAGAACTGTCTTATATTAAATGGGACATTATTGGACTTTGTGAAGTTAGAAGAAAAGATAAGGAGACAATTGATTTAAAAAGTGGACATATACTCTATTATAAAGGCACACATATTGGAAATACAAGTGGAGTAGGATTCATTATAAATAAAAAGTGGAAGAACAACATTGTGGTGATTGATGGGGTATCGGACAGAGTAGCAAGATTAGTTATACAACATAATAGCAGATACCAAATGCAGATAATTCAGGTTTATGCCCCAACAAGTTCTCATAGTGATGAAGTAGTAGAAGATTTTTATATGGATATACAAAAGCTTTTGATCAGAGTAAACAATATTTTAAAATTGTTATGGGAGACTTTAATGCTAGAATTGGTAAACAAATGAAAGATGAAAATGCTGTAGGTAATTTTGGTTATAGTAATAGAAATGAGAGAGGATATAGACTTGTGGAGTTTGCAGAAAAGAAAAACTTTATATTATGAATTCTTTTTTTTTGAGAAATATGTTAAAAGGAAATGAACATGGAAGCATCCAAATGAAGGTACAGCAGAATTAGATTATATTTTGACTAATAGAAAATACATATTTCAAGAATGTAATGTTCTTAATAACAATAATATATATATATTTCTTTTTTGTTTTCTTTACACATAGAGAACGATAAAGAGAATAAAAATTATTTTCCTTTATAATAATTCTTATTTCATTATGCTTTAAAATTTTATTCTTAGCTGCAGATAATTTTTTTACAAAATAATTAATATATTTTTAAATAATATAACAAAATTTACTTTAGAAAAAGTATTAGGACCTAGAAAAAGGTTTGGAATATAAAAAAGTGTTGACAAAATATATATTGTGCATGTATGTAATATATAATGATATATTAATAATTTTTGATAATAGAAAATAGCAACATATTTTTTTTAATTTTCATTAATATTTTAAAAAGCTAAGATTAAAAAAAAAAAAATCTGTAAAATTTTTTAAAATGAAATTTAAATCTGTTCAATAAATCATGTAGCAAGTTTTTAATGAATGCTGATATTAGGATCATTAAAGAATGAAATTTTTTTTCTTTTCATATTAATTTCTATTCATTTAAAGATGGTGCTTGATTATCTTAAATAAAATGTAAACCTTGAGTTAGGAGCCATTGGGTTACAACATTTCTTTTAAACTGATGTAGATTATATCATGATCCAATCATGTTTTTGTTTATCTTGTAACTATTACAAATACTTGAGAATATTTTTAATTACTTAATTTTAAAAGCAATAGATGATTAGTTATGAAAAATAATTTATAAAACAAAAATATAAATGTATAAATCATTCATTTTTATTATTTATCTGAAGTAGTAATGTTTTATTATTGATTCACATAAAAACAAGTGCACAGATGTGTATATATTTATTTGTTAATATGTATATAAATGCAATCATTCTGATACAAATATATAATAATAAACTTATACATAAAAGCACTCTAATCGTTTCACATGATTTTTATATTAGTAAATATGGTTTTCATATTTTAATGCTTTGTACCATTATTTATTCACCACAAGTGAATTAATTTGCATTAAAGAAATGTGCTTTATAAGACGTTTTTAATGATAAATATCAATATTGCAATTACATTATTTATGTAATAAAAAATAAAATTTCTTAAATAAACTTGAAATATCTTATTAGACAAAGGAAAATATTATTAAAAAAAAATTCAAATTTATTAGATAAGCAATTAAATATAAATAATAGCAGGCTGAATAATATTAATTCACATTATAATGAAAAATATTTAAGGAAAATTTAAAAGAAATCATACCATTAAAAGAATAAAAGAACAACAAAAAATCTGTTTATCAACAAATTGATTAATAAAATGATAAAAAAAGAAAATAGGAGAATATAAATACTGAAATTGTATAAGCATGATTTGAAACATAATTATACATTCCTCAACAAAAGTGTGTAACAAATTATAAAGAAAATATAGTTTAAAACATTTTGAGTAGGAAATCCAAGGCCATAGAAATGAAAAAAACTGATGAAGTTAAGAATAGTAAAACTATAGGTAGAAAGGGTATATGTGGTCAAAATGATAGGAATAATATGTGTTTGAATTTGAGAGTTTCCTCTGTATTCAACACAGCATTGTTAAGCTATTATAAAAATCAGTAATATGCATATGTTAAAAAGGTGAAATACTTTCTCTTTAATTTCATATGATCCATGTGCTTAATAAATAAATTTGAATACTACATAGTTTCTATTAATTCATAATATTAACATATAGTAAATTGAAAGATTTTGCAAATGTTAATGTAAAGAAAGTAATGAATGTAAAGTGATCAGAATAACATCTTCACTCTCTCAAACCAAGATGCTTCAGATTGGCCTATATAAATCAGAATTTAGATGGCTGCTCTTATCTTTATAAAGTCTATCTTGTGTTTGGGTTTGAGAGTTTCCTCTATACTCAACACAGCATCATTAAGCTACTATAAAAATCATTAAGGCTTACATGTTAAAACAGTGAAATCCTTTTTCTTTAATATTGTATGATAGTAATATAACCTCATATATATTAAAATTTTAATTCTTCATTTATAACTGCATCTATGCTATTAAGCAAAGGAAAAGATAATGAAAAAATAGATCATGGAATAAAGGTTATTGAAATTGTTGAAGTTGTGATTGAGATGATGATTGGAAAGATACCAAAGAGTTAATGAAATTGCAATTGTATTATTAAGACTTTGGAGATACAAATTTTTGAGAGAACTAGTTTTTAAAAAATATAATTTAAGCTTCAGTAGAATGATTGACAGATTTTTTTTTTTAATAGTCATTTCTTGGGGAGAAAAGGTCCTGTATAGTAAGATGTGGGTTTAGAATATTTTATTCTCATATGCATTTCATATTTTGTTAAGAATATTTAATTGGTATATTATTACAAGCTAAATAATGTTGATGTCTGAAGAACATTTTAAATTTAGAAAGAGTAAATAAATTATAACTATAATTGGAATGAAAAATTGAGAGATATATAGGAAAAAAGTTTATATTTATTTTTCTGATCTTAGCAAATAATTTGTCAGAATGAATTAGGTTATTTTGTTGAATATTTGAAGAAGGGATGTGTATTGGAAGGAGAGATAACTACAAGGAAGTTTATATGTGAATCATAATATATTTTTATGAATAATAATCTTTTACAGAAAAAATATAAAAAGATTTTAAGATATTGTTGCTAATATTTGTTTAATATGTATGAGTTTTGCCAATGATTTGCAGATACTGAGAATGATTTTAATGAAATACTTCCATTATAATTATTCCTCTTTGTCCAAGCAATGAATATTAATAAAGAGTTAATAAAAGAATTAAGGGTGGTAGTTGGGCAAGAAGTTATTGAAAGGATTAGCATTTTTAAATATTTAAATAATTATTATCTGATAATGAAAATATTAATAAAAATATTGGCTCATTGAAAATTGCCTTGTCATATGCTTTTAAATTAAAATAGATTATATTTTGTTAGTTAAGTATTTGTTTGAATTATGGGGTAGAGATTTATATTGAGGAGAAAAGAATATTGATATTTGGAATGTGAATTTAAAAAAATAATGGAAAAATTGATAAAGTATGATAACATTGTTAAAGAGTTGTTAAGAGGAAATGTCAATATTTATTAAAGATTAGGATGATTCTGCTTAAAAGTAAATAAAAGCATTATTAGAGATATCTTAGAAGGCAGAAAAAGAAAAGTTTTATTGATCTAAAAAAAGAACTAGCTATTATTGTTTGAAAAGTGAAGCAGTTGGCAAAAGGCTTGAAAAAAGTTATCTGACTGATATGGAGGTCTGAATTTTGGCAGATAACTCAGTTTCAGCTGTAAATGATAGTACTGAATGGAGAACAAGCATTTGATAATTAAAAATCCCAAGGTGATTTGATCAAACTCTGATAGAAATTTATTCATTAATTACAAATTTAAAATTGTAATATTATAGTTTACATACTTATTTCAAAATTTTTGGTTCTTGATGCCTTTTGGATTTGGAAAATTTATGGAAATAAATAAAATTATTCAAATATGTACTTTTAATAAATAAATAACATGTTTGTTGTTCAGGAGTTTACATGCAATTCATATGAAGTTTGAACATACAAAGTTTACATGGAAATCATATAAAGTTTGAGTATCAAAAGTGAAACAATTGAACCACAATCCATGAAGCTAAGTTCTAAAATTTGTTACTATATTTGTAATTATTATGATAAATTGGAAAAGTCTTTAAAAATTAAATGAAATATATTAATATAGATTAAATGTAACCTTTTATTAAATACTATATAAAAAAATTAATTAAATAAAAATTAATGTAAATAAATTAAATTTATTACTTATAATTATGAAGAAGTTTTGCATTGTTATGGGACTATTTTTTTTTTTTTTTTGTATATTGCTTTATAAGTTGTGATCTACATAAAAAATGACAAAAAAGACAAATCTTTAAAAAGTATTTCTATGCTTGTTTATTATTTGTTGAAGAAAGTTAAATTTGATTTCTAAGAAATTTTTCAGTATGGATATATGGCAGAAAATTCATAATAAAAGTTGTGACTTTTTTTGGTATATTGTTTGAGGAGCTGGTTTCATTGACATTCTGAGGATGAATATTTACTATAGAATTGATTTTTATTTTTTATGCAATTGATAAATAATGAATAAACTCATGTGATATTTTTAATTATCTACTTTTATTTAAAAGCATACTAATTCTAAGCACGTTTTACTTCATTAAATTATATAATATAATCACTGCAATTACAGTTGGATATTAAAACTATCACCTTATTGTTTTTTAAATTTCCATTTGTTTTGAAAATGAAGTCTTATATTTATGGATTAGTCTTTGATTACATATTTTGCTTTATTGAGTTGGATAACACAGTTAGATTATAACATTAAAACTGTTGCCATAAATATATTGTCATAATATATTTTAATGCCAAGAAAAAAAAAATCTATGATATTTTTCATGTTATTGTTTCAGAAATACTAACATTTCATCTCATTTTTTGTGAAATTTCATCTGCAAAAGGACTATTTATTGTTTCAATCTTTGCATAAAAATAAAGAAATAAAGTTACGAGATAGCATCAGTGTTGAAAAAGGAGATGTCAGCACTGATGCCATAATGTTATAAATTTTGTAGATGATAGGAAATAGTGTTTGTTTCTAATTGTTTGATGACATCTATTAACTTTTATTAGGCAAATGAGCATATTATTCAATTTTTACAATAAAAAATAGGTATAACATTTTAATTTGACTCTATTAATAAGCAGTAGTTCTCGTATCCATTTCATTCCAATCTATAATGTCTGTACTGAAATTAATGGATAATAGTGAACTACATTATACGCGATTTTCACATATGCATGTATATGATATATACGTGGTGAGTTCATGTTCTGTATAATGGAGTATATGTTGAAAGCATGTTTAACATATACATATATAAGTATGTACATACTGTGCATGCACTCTAAACTAAAAAAGTTAAAATGTAGGAAAGAAAAAAAACATTTTTTAAAAATTAAATTATGTATAACTGAAACTATGGAAATGGAGATCAAAAGTATTGTGAGAATACTCTATATTTTGTGGGAATTTTATCTGTTACTGGAATATTCCATTAAATTATATGAATATGCATTCTTCGCAGTTATGAGCATAACTGGATAGTTTTTAAATTGAATCATGGATAACCAAAACCATGGAAATGAAGATCAAAGATATGTCTGGAATACTCTATGTTTTTGAACAATTTTATCTGATATTGGGCTATTGCATCAAATTATATAAGTATGGATTTACTGCAATTTTATGCATAGATTGGATTGCCACCAACTAAGTGGTGCCCATATAGCCTGGTCCTATTATAGTTCATTTTTTAATCATAGTAATCATGGATATTTTGAATAGATGAGACTTTAGGAGTATTTAATGAGGTCAACTCCCAATTGGTTTTATTGTTAGGTCTTGAATTTTTTCTTGCACTATTAGTCATCGATTGTTTGATAGAGGTTTTATGATAGAACATCCAGAAAAGAATTGTTTCTTATATTTTGTACTATTCAAGAGGAATTTACTGTTGTAGATTTTTTAGAGAAAAGATTTATGGAAAAATGTTCCTAATTATGATGAGAAGTGTTTATCAGATCAAAACATCTGATGACAAGTAATTGAAAAAAGTGATATGTAAGTGACTAATTACAACAAATAAAAGATTTCTACACTGCTAGTTTTGAGCATTTGATAAAGCAATGAGTTACAGGAATCAATGTCAGTGGAGATTATGTCAAGAAGTAGATGTCTTTTTATGTTTATAATGTACTTTTATTTTTTATAATCATTTGCAAAATATTTATTGACTTTTGCTTGTTCATATCAATAGATTTTTTTTTATTTTTAAAAAATCCACAATTTACTACGAATTAATTAAACTCTAAATCTGATCCCAAGTTTTGCATGTGGAGCCTTTAAAAAATTATATACACATCAAAGGCAGGTTTTAAAAAGGAAAAGATTAAGAATGATGTGATGAATTTTTTTTTTTTAAATAACTTGATCCTTATGTGAAATATTGACCCGCATTAATTAAGCATTATTATTTTTTTCTGGCTTAAACATATATATATATGTTATGTAGTAAGATGCCAAACTAATAGTATCATAAATAGTTCAGTTAAAAAAAAAAACTTGTATAGAATAATAACCTCATTTGAATTATATTAATGAAAAGTTAAATATATATTGATTCTTGAGACTGCCCAAGTCAGTTTACAACTTCAAGGACATTCTTAATAATAAATTGTTTTATCAAATGGTATCTCTGCACGACACCAAATTCCACATAAATTTTAAATGGTATAAGGAAAATATAATTAATCAATGTATGACAGACTAGTTATTCACAATGAATAGAAAATTAATATAAAGCTAATATAAGTAAAATAATTTTAATTAATAGTTAAGTATAGGCAGTCCCCTTGTTACAAACTTAATTGGTTCCTGATGTGTGTTTGGAAGTTGAAATTGTTTGAAAGTAGAGGTATGTAAAAAAAAAAAAACCATCAAAAAGGGTTTTCAAAATACAGTATTTATTTTTTATTGATTAGTATCTGGAGTTTTGTTTACAAATTTATCAAGTGTTAATTAAATTGTATTTTTTTTCTGTGTCTTTTTATTGCCCTTCGTACATGAGATATACACTCCTCATTGGGATCACATTCTTCCATAATGGTCAAAAATTTGTCAAAATGCATGAAGGCTTCATTTATATTCTTGATTGTCAGACTTAACAATAAGTTCATTATTAGGTTCTTCATTTTGTATTTCATTCATCTCTTGTAGTTTAATCAAGTCTTCATTTGACAGAGGTTCTGAATGAGATTGCATTAACTCATCAATATCTTCAGTGACATTGCTTGCTACAAATTCAACAGTAGAATTTTTTTAAATTCTTTCTTCCAATCTTCATGCAAACTAAGAGCCTTAGCTTGAATAATTGATAAAGTCATTGGGATGCTTTTTGATGTTGATCTTCAATCCATAAAGCTAAAGATTTCATAATTTTATTCATTACTCTGCCATGTCTTTTTGAAACAATCTTTGAAGAAATATTTCCACAATTTTAACATATTCCTTAATTTTATTCTTGTTTTTCACAATTATATATATTGTTGATCGGTTTAAATTACATGAATGTGCGATTGAAGCAAAAGATTCACCATTTTCAGAACGTCTAATTATATCCATTTTTGTCTCGACCGTTTGGGGTTTATGATACCTTGATTTCTTTTTGGTTGTATCAGCATTGCTGTTTTTTTTGTTTTTCACCCATGTTTTTAATTAATAAGAATGAAAAAAATTCACCAAAACAGAAATATAAACAGTGTATATGTAACATAATTGTGCACAAACTACTTTTAAAAACTAGCACTAATCAAGATGATCTGTTCAAGATAGTCTGTGACTATGCTAAAAATAAAAGTAATTAGTGTCAGAGAAATGGGAAGATTTATTGTATTTTACAATATATAAGTTCTTATTGTTCTCTAAAATATAGTTTTAATTATTTTCTAAATTCCAAAGTTTATCTTTCTTTAGAAAAAATTCAATTATGAATGTACGTAAATAGTTTTTTTTTGTCAGATACTGTAAATTTGTAGTGTTAATTACTAAAAGAAAAATTTTAATTATTAAAGTACTAAAACACTGTACAATTTTGAATACCCATTTCTTTCTACAGTATATAGCACTAATTATACATGAAAGTATATACATAGATAAAGATCTAAAGTCCAAAAGCGATTACTTAATAGTGAAATGTTTATAACTCGAGTGTTCATAACTAGGGGACTGCCTGTATATTGATTTTTTATGGATTAATTTTACAATTCTTTTGTAATAATGTTTAATTCAATTAATGTGTTACCTTTCTAAAATTTTTACAATTAAAATACTCTTGCATATTTCAAACATTAATTGTAAAAATTCTAAAAATATAAAATCAGTGGTATTTAAATAAAAAGAAGTCAAAAGATTAATAAGATGAAATATATCTGTACTTAGATGTTTTTTTTTATTAAGTTTGAAATCTGTATCAATAATTATATGAAATCACATAACTTCTAATGCAATAAAACTATACAAATATTTATTGAAAAATATTGTAGATTTGTATGGGATGCTGTTCTTATTGAAATTATCAGCCAGATTGTTTTATATACATATTAACTGATTAAACACCATAAACAAAAACAATTGATGGGGAAAATAAAATATATTGGAGTTCCATAATTTTATGTAATAACATATTTTTATGAATTATGGTAATGAAAAAATGAATCAAATAATTTTTATTGGAAACTAAAACCAAAAAGAAATTTTTGAAAAATTTAATAGATTGCACCCAGAATTATAAAGTTTATAGGATCAAGATTTGTACATGATGAATTAAGTTGATCTTTGAGAAAATTAATTGATGATGATAAGACAACTGTTTGTCTTCCGTATTGCAACAGGTGTTCATGAAAGTCTTTACATCATTTGTTCTGCAAAATAATTGAGATACTTAAAAAGTTTACAAATAAGATCCAAAAAATCTTCAATTTTTACAGAAATTGAGTGAAAATGGATTTGAGTGGAATTTTATGAATCTAGATATATGTGGGGAGGGGAGTAGGAATATTGAATATTTGTATTTTCTGAGGCATGCAATGCTTTTACTCTTGTTATTACTAATAGTCATAATTAATTTTATAGAATAGTGCTATCCCCCCATTCACAGCTTTTATTTCTCTCAACATTCTATTAAAATATTTGTCATTGATTTTCCAGAAGCACAATGCAGGGAATTTATTTATGCTGATGACATTACTGTAACCTTACAAAAAAAGTCCCTGAAATGGAACATTCTTTTAATAAATCCATAAAAAAAACTTAGCATCTTTTTCAAAAATTAGTGTTTTTCCTAGTCTAATGGAACAATATTTTCAACTCTTTATCTAAATATTAGGGAAACCTCATAAAACAAATGTAACTTTTTGTAACATTAAACTAAATCACAAACTTATTCTAAGCTACTTAGGAATAATCTATAGCCTAATTTATCTTTCTCCTCTATCAATGGTTATATATAAATGTAATTCAAAGAGACAATCTACTTGAAAAGTTGGCTGACACTATTTGAGATTGTAATGCAGCTTTCTTATATTAGTATATTCTCTTCTGAATAATGCATTTTTGGAGAAAAACTGCTCATATTTAACTTTTGGACATGCAATTAAATATTACATAAAAATATTATGATATATTCAAGTGTATTTATTTGTTCTGATCACCCATTCTTTTGCACATCATATCAGAAGACAAATTGCCTTATGCAAAATGTATGAAAAGCTATTAAGTAGATTAGATTTAGTGTTTTGACAGTTGTAATATATCTCAAATCAAGAGCTCTGTTCTTAATGTTTCACTAAGAATCCTTTCAAACAATTGTAGAATTATTATAGTATAATAAATGAATTTCTTATGAGGGTTTAAACAAACTCTGCTTTTAAATTAATAATAAAACTAGTGGATTTGATTTTTCCAGATGTTAAATACGCTTTCAACAAATACAAGATTATTTGTGATCACCATACTTATCTACTTCAAATATAGCTTATGAAGGTTGTTCATTTATGTGGTTGCGAATAAACACAAATCATGAAACACATATTTAAAGACTATGCAATTTATGTATAAAGTTGAAGTCAATCTTGTTATTTGAATGTTAAATGATCTGATTAACACATATATCTGATCTATACATGACTTGGATTTAATCCAGATAAAATTTGAATTTTTTTTAGTTCTTAGCAAACTAAGATTTTTTTTAAATGTAGTTGATTATTACTAGTCATTCTATTTTTGTTCAGGTAATGGATATTTTTTTATTTTTAAGTAGAAGATAAAACAAGAAAGGAAACTATAAACACAAATAACCTGACATCATTAAACTGGAACTATCTTCTCCATTGCCCTTTTCTATGTAGATAGTTTCTGGAGAGATCTATGCCGGAAATTGGGGATACTTTCTTATATTGTTTAAATTTAAAGATTTTTATGTGGTTTAGATCAGATGCATTACAAATATTGAAGTTGTGATTATAAAATACAAATATATCTTTGATTTATTATATGAAGAAAAGTTTAAGATATATAAAGACTACCTTAATCCAAAGGCAAATGAAAAATAACATAGGAAATCAAATTAGAAGACTATATATATATATTAGAGATGTGGTATAGCACAATGATTATTTATTCTTCTTCAAGATATCAAAAGTGAATAAACCAGACTCTTACCGTGCAGTAGAGTGGCATAATAGAAAAAATATCAGACTGTATTTTATGCTTTTAATTCATTTGACGAGTGAAATTGTTCTTGAAATACATATATAGTGAGAGAAGATGGACAACGGTTCTATGTTAGTACATGATTAATAAAAAAAAATAGAGTGTGAGATGATTGGTCTGCTAATAAAATTTTTAAAATAGTTTACCTAAAGAATAGGAACGAAGAATACTCAATGATTTGGAACATTTATAAAGATATTATTTATGAAGTATAATTACTTCATTACTAACTAATTTTTAAATAAATATGGCTATCTAATTCCAGAAAATGTAAAAAAGGATAGCAAAAAATACAATATTAAAATTGAGTTTGTAATGACTATACAACCTAATCCATGAAACTCAAATACATCTATATATTATATGCTATTTTACTGAGTTTGACATTTTGTGGTGCACTTTCATAATTTCTATAGTAAGGTTTATTTTTTTTTTGTAAGCTTTCAATACCTTAATTAGAGCTTTCCATTATATTTTATCTTCAATTATATTCTTCCAAGAAAACATTCATTATTTACTGCACATTTTTAAGTGTCTTTGATATAATATTTCTATCATAAACAAGATCTCAAGTTTTTTATCAAATACTTTTTTAATTATTGTTTATTTGCTCTACACATCCAAGCCGTTAAAATGTATCTTTGCAATATTAGATTAATTCATTATCTCCAGAAAGCAGAGAGAAATGCTGATTGATTTTATAATATTATCATTACATTTTTAAAATCTCATCAAATATCATTAAATGAAACTTTTCTAATGTGTATTTTACTCCAATAAGTTGCTTATTTTTCATTTCTGTATGTAAAATTTGCCAAATTATAATTAACATTGAATACTCAAACCAAGTTTTAATGGATTGTATTCAGACTTTAAGAGCATTCTGAAAATCTTTCTTTAAAATAGCAAGAATAATACAAACCATCAATATATCTTAAATTTAGAAATCAAGAAGACATATATATATATATTAATTTAAATGAAACCAATTTGTAAACTATTTCAAAGATTTCTATCATAAAATGTGGTGGGGGTAAATTAGAGTTATTTTTCATCCCTATTTATTACCTGTTTTTATTTCATTCACCTCAATTTTTCATCTGCTGTATTAATGTTTTTTTTATTTTTACTCATTTCTGTTGCACAATACAAACAAACTTTGATGGTCAAGCCTCTAATTTTGAATATCAGCACAAATGTTTTCAATTAATTGAATCAAATATGTTGATCAAATTAATAAAACAATACATAAATCATACTTTTGCTTGTGTGTTTTTTTTTTTTTCTTGTATTGCCTGGCAACAAATCTATATCTAAAGTTCATTTTGAAGATTAATGCCACAATAAGTATCTAGTAATAATTAATTTATATTTTGTAACAATTTATTCAAGAAAATCCTTAAAAGCTATTTTGATGTGGATAACAATGATATATCATAATAATTATTACAGTGTTTTCTATCTTTATGATCAGATAGTCCAATTTTGTGGGCTTTAAAAAATTTGAATAGTTTTGAAACTAACTTATAAATGTCGTAAGTTAAAACTTCTTTAAGTATTTCATTGGAATCTGCAAATTTTTCATTTTATTTCTATAATGAAGAATAAAATATCTTTGTTCATATCTAAATGAATAGTTAGGTTAGATATCATTAAAAGCCATCATATTAGTTTTTAAATTATTGTGCAAAAGTTAAATTGTTTCTTCATTTATTTAAAATATTATTATTATCATGTAAATGAATGACAAGCATAGATTTAATAAAGTTATGATATTGTCTTTTATATTCACATGTTACTTTAAATATCTCATAATCAAATATAAAGTAACAACAATTAGCAAATGACTAGCTTTTTTGCTGTTTTATTGCCTTTGAATCTTTAGATTAGTTTTGAAATTCTACATTCAATTTATTATTCTGCTAAGCAGCAATACTACATGTTTCTTTGCAATCAAGTCATTAACAATACAATCATTATCAGAGAATTAGTTAGATTTTTTTTTACAAGTTCCAGAATAAAAGTATTTGTTTAACTCCTTAAAACATTTTCATGCCCCAGCAACATGTGAAAATTGAAAATCGGAAATTTTAATGTTTATTGGAACTTAAAATTAGCACATGCATTAGTTACTACTAAACAATATCTAATTTCCTACCAATATGTTTATATCTTTTTTAAAGACAATTATTACTTTACCCTTGGACCATATTAGTCTATGATCTGTTCAATGATTTCAGTTCATAAGTATTTACTTAATCTTAATTTCTTTAACATTTTAATTCCTAACTATAATATAATCTCTAAGATTTCATATTTTGAATGTGAATGTATCTTAAGTTTTTTTTTATGGAAATTTTTATGTTTAAACAAAATGTTCACTGTGGTGATTATAAAATCATTCCCATTATTTCCATTAATTTTGGGTCAAAGCTTATTATTCCTAATAACATGTGAATTAACATTTCCTAAAAGTTTGGAATTTTAAATGAAAATTTCTGAATTTAATATTGGAATTAATAATTATTGTAATCATGTAGTATATTCCTACTTAACATTGTGTTTAAGTATATTTTGATAAAATATTAAATTATTGAAATTATAGTATAGACAAATTGCAAAAATGAACATTTATTCATATCATGTACACTGACTGAAAAAATAACAGGAACATAAATATTTTTATTAATGTGATATAGGGTCACCATTTGTATGAAGTATGGTTTGCATTATATGTGAAATAGAATTACATAAAATTTGAATTGTGAATAGAGAAATATTAATCATTTTTCATAGAAAATGGTCTCAAATTTTTTGTTGAAAGGCAGTGAGGTTTTCTATCATTCATTATTCAAGAATGTCTGCCTCACTTAGACTCAAATGTTTGGGAGTTATAGGTGTTTATGACATCCATAAACTAACATTTGATAATGTGACTATTGTTTCAGCATAATGTTTTTGGAAGATATCAGTGTTATCTGAACATAGTGTTTATAATATGAGAAGAAATTATTCCTACTAAGTGTTGAAACAGATACAATTGTGGTGTATGTAAGTCATACAGAATAGTGATTGAGAAATGGCATATTAAATGGCATATTTTATCTGCTTCAATTATATTAGTTTTTACCACTATGTTTTATAATTGGGACAAAGCAGTCAGATTGGAAAAAAATGTAAATGATGTTTTAGCTGACCATATGATACGTATTTTGTTATCCATTGTTAAGTTTTTATGCTTAAAATATCAGCAATTATTTAAGAAAAATAATAACTTTGAAATTACAATCCAGTCATAAAAATTATGCTTGTAAATCTTGCAGCATTTTTTTTGTTTTGTTTATCACTGAATTGTTCATGTGTGCATTATCTTCTGCACACATTTTATTTTTATTTACAATTTTTTTTTATTAGGTTCATCTATTCTTGTCAGTATTGATTTCTGGATCTTTATTCTAACATTTTGTATTCTCCTATCTTTAGTGAGTGCATTCATCACTCTTGAGTCTGCTGATCTTGAAATAGTCCAGCACTTTTTGATATTGACATTTTATGTATTCACACTTCATTACTTTAATATCTTGAATTAGTAATTCTCTTTTCACTGGCATCGGAAACTGATTTCACAATCTTTTATATACTTTTTCTTTAGTTCTTAGGATTCCATTACCTATAATAATTGATTTTATTATATCCAACCTCTAATTTTTTTTAATCTGACAAAAAAATCAAAAAATTTGCAATATACATTAAATGATAAATGAGTATTTTCTGTATTGTATAAATTTGAAAGCAAACTTCCTGAACAAATTTTGTAGATGTGATATTTCTAAATAGACTTGATCAAGTATATTTTGACATTAGCATTAAATTGAAGTATTTATTAAATATTTTTTAGTGCATATTATATAGCAAAAGGGATATTTACTATTTTTCTTCATCAATAGTTTTTTCCCCTCAGTTTTTAAAGTTTTAATTCAATGGATTCAGATATATTAAATCCATGAAACAGGATCACCTATTTGCTCAAGTATGTTGTTTTAATATTTCAATTTATTTATGCTAGTAAGAATTTGAAATCATCATTGCAGAACTTTTTTGAGGGATAGAATTTTAACCAAACTGTTATACATGAAAGCAAACTTCAGAATTTCTAAATGAATTCTTAGTCATATCTGATACAAAATATGGTTGTATAATCTCATATCTGATTCCAAGTACTGATAACTTGAATTCACATCTTTGACAAAAACAGGAAAACAATTTAGATATGTAAACTTTATGCAATATTAAAAATGTAAACATTATTTAATCATTTTTAATTATTTAATCATTTTTAATTATTTTTTGATAAAATTCTATAAATAAAAATAAAATTAATTTTGTATACTTAAGTTGGACTTTCATTTTCAAGCATCATTTAAGCATATATATATACATTAATATAATGTTATTTGCATTATTTAATATTATTTATATATATATGGTATGTTGAACTTATATTTATAATCAGGGGTGACATTTCAAACTACAAACCAATAAAAATGTAATGATTGAAATTGGAATTGACACTATATATACATTTTTTTATACATACAAGTAATAATTATTGAGCCATAATAGACAACATAGTGATTCTTAATACGATTTTAAGTTAGAACTCATAGTTGGCTAAGATAGCCACTTTTCTCATGAAATGGACAGTATTGTACTGTTTATTATATTGATTCTCATAATATTATATTATAGCATGGATATATTATTGAATGTATATTTATTATAAAAAATAATATTTTATTTAATATATAGGGTGAAAACTGACATATTAGTTTAATTTTTAAATAACATTACCTTAGTATTGAATTTAACATGAATGTGTATATGTCATTCTCCTTGTTGTTACATTTTAAAATTTCTTTTACATACACATATTATTGAGTTGTTTTCAATTTAATTTCTAATCTCATTTGCAATTAAACATTTGTATATTTCATATATTAATATATTATACATTATTTGATGATAGATTTGTATCATGATAAATATAAATAATAGTTTTTATCAGTAATTGCAGTATTGGTAGCATTAACATAATTATTGGTATTGATGTATTCTTTACTAATAACAGTCTACCTTCAATTCATCATCATCATCATTATGATGATGATGATGATTCTTCAGTAGTTGCAAGTTCAATATTATTTTTGAAGATAGTAATTAATCATAGCAATGAATAAATGGTAATGAAATAAAAATTAAGAGTAATATAATTAACAGAGAAATAATTTGTTTTAAAATTTTCCCATATAGATTTTGTGATTTTAGCTATGGATATTTTGTTGTTGTTTTTACAACATTTCTAATTGAAAAATATTTTTGTTATTAAGAAAAAAAATGGATTTCTGAAATTGTATCATTTTGTGAGATAATTCATTGACCACTACTACTACCAAATCTTTAGATTGATTTGACCCATTTTTAGTATTTTTTTTTTTTTTTTGGTCAATTATTAAGATGATCAAACATAGAGAACAGACTCATTTTGCAGTGTTTTTTAATTAATTCTTGGATTTAATGAATCTTTAAATTAATGAAATTTATTATCTTTTTTTTCTATTTTTTTTTTTTGTTATCACTTTTTTTTTTTTTTTAATTAATTGTAAATTTTTTTTTTTGGAATATTCAGAATTTATCTCATTTATAATTTTTTAGAATACATTGTATTGTATTTTTATATTATCTAAACCCAACATAGTTTGGCATAGTTGGTAGAGCATCTGACTTGGGATCGGGACATTCCAGGATCGATTTTGGCACTCGCAGATCTAGCACTCGAACTTATTATGAACTCCTGAACAATAAAGCCATATGCCTTCTTTTTATATATTAGCTAAAAAACAAACAAACAAGGCACATAATATTGATAATTTTTCAAAAATTATATATCTTAATAGATAATACACTTTGTAGGATAAAACAAACTGTTATCTACTGCCACATGTTGTAAACTTGAGTAATCCATGATTATTACCATATGGTAGTGCATTTAGATCCCTATTTCCAGACCAGTTTTTTGATTTTGTTTTTATCAGTAAAGATTAGGGATTCAAAGCTGTAAATGATTATTCAAACTCACTATAATTAACTAAAGAATTGTTCTTGTTTTATGTTAGTAGATCCATGAAAAGTTATAAAAAAAATTTGGTAATAACAATTATTACTACTTTTTTATTAACATGATTTATTGTACGTGCTTTAATAACAATATGTAATACTTTACAACAAGTCATGTTACTTAAAAAAAAGTAATGATAGAATTAAACTTGGTTGGAATGCTTTTGTAGAAGTAACTTGATATTAAATGGAAATCTGCCTATGTGTTTGGAAAGGAAGATTTTTGATAAATATATTTTTTTAATAGTTTTTACTTATGAATCTGAGACTTGGGCATTTATCAAAAAAAGCAATTCAGAGACTTCTGACCACTCAATAAAGTATGGTAAGATGTATGTTAGGAGTAACAATGGATCAGAAACAAAATACATGGTTGAAAAACAAATAGGAGTTATTGACACCATTGAAATAATTAAGAAACTAAAGTGGATTTGGGCTGGACATATTGCTAGAAGAAATGATTATAGATGCTCATTCCAAGAGATTGTAAAATACCTAGAAAGAGATGAATGGATGAAATAAGGAAGTAAGCTGGGGTGATATGGAGAAGAGAGACTAGAGATCAGAGAAACTGGATTAAATTTGGAGACATCTTCATTTTGCAGTGCATTGATAATTATTGAAAATGATGATGATTACATGTTGAGTTTCTACAAGCACTCAGTTTTTATAATTCAAAAATGTCTTGATTATCTGATAATAAAGTGATAAATCTTGTTACTGTTATATCCCAACCTTCTCAGCAAAATTTCATTGAGCTGGTGAGAATATTGAGAGATCTTACAAGAATGGAATAATTTCAACTCTAGAAGCAAATGTGCAGACCTGCCTAAGTGTATTACTAGAGAAAATCAAAAAGCAGTTTATATTTTTGTTTTCTATTACATAAAAAATAACTTCTAATTTTAATTATAATTAGTCTTCTTGAAGTTTTATAAATAGTTTAAGAGACTCAATAATCTTTTTGATTTCATTAGAAAATATAATTTTTAATTATTTCTGACATCACTTATGCACTCTATTATCACTATTAAATCTCTGACCCTTGATTCTTTCAGTGAATCAAAAACACAGCAATAACTTGAAGTAAATTGCAATTATTTCTGCAAATAATCTAGTTACAGTCTTTAATGATTATACATTATATTGTTTGTTACTTTGAAAATAAATGTATTTCACTGAAGAATTATTTATTGTATAATCAATAATTTGGGAGATTATATAATATTTAAGCATTAAATTTTCATACTGAGTTCAACATTTTATCTAAATGGTCTGGCAAGATGTTTTTTATTCTCTGTCTTTTTACCTTCAACTTTGCTTTAGAGATAAATTTTCCATAAGGGAGATAACCAGCAACTCAGCACAATTTATTCTAGCATTTCAGTTTTAGAACTACATCGTAAATTTTAATGAAGTCTTATACCATTAAGGCATTGAAAAATAATATTACAATTAGATTAACTTTTTTTAAAAATGTCTTCATCATTAGCAGCCATTCATAAATAAGTATGGCCATTCTGGTCTACAAAAAAAAAAAAAAAGGAAAGAAATACAAAGATTAAAAACTTACCCAAAGTCAAAGAAAAAAGTGGAGAAAAATTTGTAATCAGGATTACTGGGTAAAAAGTGTGGCAGTTTAATTCCTGGAATGCATTTTTATAAAATATAGATGTGGAAGTGCACACTAATGACTACAGTTGCCTTTAAAGTTCTATACTCTGATTAAAATGGCATTCCCATTTTTGGAAGCACACCTGGAACTCATTTTTAGGAGTACAATTGAGCACCTGCCTCTCATTCTGTTGGATATCAGTTATAGTAGAAAATATTTGTCCTTTTGGTGTAGTTTTAATTTTAGAAATAATTAAAAATCACAGGGAACTAAGTCAGGGGAATAGGCAGGATGGTTTAATTGTGTAATTGACTTTTTGGTCAAAAAGACCTTCATAATGAGTGGACTATGACTTGGCACATTGTTATGATGAATGATCTATTTGTCAGGCCACAATTAGGTTTTTGTTTTTCAAACAGAATCTCGTAATCTTTAAAGTATTTTGAAATAACATTGTTGATTGATTGTTTGTCACTGTTCAATAAATTCTAGCATGGTCTTAAATTGTGAACACAGTCTGCATGCCTTTTTTAGGACACAGTGAATTGAAGAATTTTCATTGCTTGCTGTGAAGTTTTATTTCTGTATCATACTGGCAGCACCAAGTTTCATCACTTATATTTACTTTCATAAGCCGATTCATATATGAAGATTGGTTGCAACATCAAACTTGTTATTTCTGTTCATCTGTCAAGATCTGAAGCACAAACTTTGCAGAAATATTTCTCATGCTCAATTCTTTATTTAAAATCAGCTTAACTGTTTTTCAATTAATCTGTTGGATTGTATTACATCTTGCACTTTGTTAATATTAATGTAAATCATTATTATTTTTGCATGTCTGCTTTTGGGATCATCTGTCACATCTTCTCACTAGTCTTCGAATCTCCTATGCTACTCTAACACTATTTCTTCATAACATCTTCACCATATGCCACTTACAACAATTGTAATGTTTCAGTAGCATATTTTCCAAGTTTCACACAAAGTTTGATAATATGTTACTCAAAATTTCAATCACCCATTTTTGCACCAAAGCCTATACACAGACATTTATTATCTTCTCAATAGCTAACTAACAACTAGTTCCATCAGCTTAAAATTTACACATGTTACCTTAAACATGTTTAAACACAAATACTTGGGTGATTTCAATACAATTAGATTACGGGTGACACTGCATAATCATTCCATGAATGATTAAAGGAATGAAATTTAATTGTATAGGCATACAATCCCATTGTCACAGTTGGTGCAGATAGACGATCATTGGCATGAGAACTGGATGATTTAGGTGACTGAAGACAATAACATAAAAAAAAAAATTGGAGAATGAATAATAATGTTTAATTTATTAAGAAATGTTTATGATAATGATTAGAGAATTAATGAAAAAGTTGATAACTTTCATTCATTTTTTTATTCATGTAATTTTTATTACATGTATAATTTTAAAATTCACTACTGTTATTTAATTAAATAATAATAATAGTAATAAACAATATATATCTGGTGTCCTTAATATATCTATTGATCTGTGTGGTTTTAGTAGAATATTAGAATGAAAGATTTGAGACATAAGGGTTACTAATCATAGCTCAATATCATAATCCTATGAATAACATTCACTTGATCACCATTTCTTATGCTTGCTTATAACTGTTATTAAAAGAGGCAAAATTCTCATACAGTATTGCCACTCAGTGCAAGCCAGAGTAATCAATTGATGCCAGAAGGCTTGTGCATAAAATCCCCATCTAGTGCCAACTCATCCAATATCCCAGACTAGTTTCTGGCTTGTGGCCTTCATCAATGAGGTGCCTTGGATCTGAGAGCACTCACCTAGATCATAGGATCTAATGCAACCCTCCAACAGCCACCTTTTATCTCTACTTAACTACAAAACTATGAGTCTTAAATTGAAAACACAATAATATTTTCAATCCAAGCTCATTAGCTTATATAATCATATAGTTCTGAACTTGGTTCAGTACCTATACATTTTGGTGTCTTGGGTTCTATTAGACAGAATTGGTTTTAAGCCAACAAACAACACATGATCACCATTTCTTATGCATGCTTATAACTGTTATTAAAACAGGCAAAACTCTCATACAGTATTGCCATTCAGTGCAAGCCAGAGTAATTAATGGATTCCAGAAACTAGTCTGTGGATATTGGATGAGTAGGCACTAGATGGGGATTTTATGACCAAAGACATCAAAATATATAGGTACTGAACTGAGTTCAGACCTATATGACTATATAAGCTAATGAGTTTGGATTGAAAATATTCTTGTTTTCAATTTAAGACTCATGGTTTTGTAGTTAAGTAGAGATAAAAGGTGGCTGCTGGAGGGTTGCATTAGATCTAGCTGCAGTGCTTTCAGATCAAAGGCTCCTCACTGACAAAGACCATAAGCCAGAAACTAGTTTGGGAATATTGGATGAGTAGACACTAGATGGGGATTTTATGCACAAGCTTTCTGACATCCTTTGATTACTCTGGCTTGCACTGAATGGCAATACTGTATGGAGAGTTTGCCTATTTTAATAACTTATTCAATTATTTTTTTTATTAATACAGTTATTAATGAATAAACTATATATATATTAGTTTTTAAATATGTATGTATGAATATTGCTAAATAATTATTGCTTTAAAATTTTTTCTTTTTTATAGTTTCATCCTCCCTTTATATTGCTGTGCAATGCATTTTGTGTAAAAAGTTTTGTAATAAACAAGGAACTTAGTGTAGTGTGGAAACTAGGGATAAGTTATTACAAATTTTAAAATAGATTATTATTCCTACAGTCATAACTTCCTGAACCTGTAGGCCACATAAAGAAACTAATCTTGTGTGGTAGCAAAGCAAAATTAATGTCAATGCCACTTATTGAAAAGCTTTTGTAAAAAATACATTGACCTTTTTTATTCAATAAGCAAATAATATATATATGGCTAAAAGGAAATTTTCATAATTTTAAAATGAAAATATAGTTTATTTTAAATAAAATATTTTTTGAAATAAAGATGATAGTTATTGATCACATATAAGGCGATATCCTATGCCATGCAAAGACCATAGATTAAGGTATTTTTTTACCCAATAATGTCAATATGTCAGCTTTTTAACATTATCTTTAAGAGCAATGCAAAAGCAATGATTTATTAAGCTGAAATGGCAGAGTGATTTATTTTTATGGTATTGAGTCCCTGGTTTATACTTGAAATAGTACAGAAAATGTTTTTTAGATATGATATTTAACACATTAACTGTCAATGACAAATTACTCATTATGTAAGAATGCCAATGACTAATATTTTTATCATTATGTTTTTAAATTTATTGCTCATTCTGATTATATTATCAATAGAAACTGACCATGAGTATAGATTATTATTTAGTCAGCTTCAGAAAATTAAATATTCATTCATAGAAATGAAGGAAAAACAATTGTAAATTAGGTATTAGTAATGCTAGTATTCTCACTAAATAGGATTGTTTTTAGATCATCACTTGATGAGTTTACTTACCATTATAAAAATGGAGTGGAAAAATCAATTATCCATTAGCAACAATATAAAATGCTGACTATAAATCAGAATACAAAATATTACTAACAATGTAAAAGATGGCTTTCTTCACATTTTACCTAATGTAACTTTTTTTTTTGTTTGGAAGTCATGAATTCTCATTCTTTCATTGTAATTTTTTGGTATTAGTTACATTTTATAGAAACTACACTTTCTATAATTGTCTCATGAACAGTTAGATTGTTGTTAAGTCATTTATTGAGTGAAAAAAATATGCATTGATTATATATTTTTATAATATGTAATGCAATATTTTTTGGTCATTTGATGGCATTCATGATAGTCATAAATGCAAAACATTATATTTCATGTAATCTTTAAATGATTCTGAGATTTTAATATTTTATTATATTGTCTTTGTTGAAGCTGTTGAGTGAACTTTTTTTTTTTAATCTTTTATTATATTGTCTTTGTTGAAGCTGTTGAGCAAACTTTTTTTTTTTATAAAAATGATTATTACTTGCTTTGAATGATATGTGAGATGATGATGCAAATCATTTTTTTATTTGATAACCATTCTCTATTTTCCAGAGAATATATATTTTAAAAATGTGTATGTTTTCTTATTTTATTGATAAAAAATAAATAATTTCATTTGTTAGCTGCTTTTTATTTTCTCTTATTTAATATGCTTAAAAGAGAAATAGGGTGTTTTTAAAAAAATAAAATAGATAATATAAAATAAAATGGTAATTCATAGTTTTAATATAATGAAAATTAATGAGTTATCATGACTTTTATGACAATAACAAATTACTAGGATATTAGAACTAACAAAACAGCTGTTTTTAAAATGGGATGGGAAAAAGGAATTTGTCAATGTTGTTTGTAATAATAGAGGGGATAATGGATGAAGATATGGGAGTTTACAATATATGAAAAATATTGAAAATAGGAAATACTCAATTTGTTTAATATAGTGTTAGGTTCAGGAACTCTTAATTTTGTCTAAGGAGATGAGATTCTATTTCTAATCATTTTATATTATCATTTTGTTACTGATTTTTGCCTTTTTAAAGTTATTGTTTTGAATTTAGTTTAAAAATTAGTGGTTTTAAAAATATACATACTTAGAGTTTGCCTTTTTCCTCTCCAAATTATTTATAAACATTTTTTTTTGTTTGTTTAATATAAATATATATTATATGTAAGGATCTGTTTTTTTTTTAACATGTAAAATACAAATCATAGGTAAAAAAAAAATTTAGCAGCCCTGATTTAAGCAGGGACAATAAGAGGTGGTTTATTTAGGAATAGGCTTTAAGCATAAGTGGACTATTTATGCTTTTAAAACACTTGCTGGTAGAAGGGCACATGTTGATTTAATATTAATTTCATAGCCTATGTGTTAAAAAGTAATTTCATTCCACAAAATTACTTATATATAAATTGCTATATTTTATTTATTACATATTCAAATTAATATGCTTCAAAATCATAAGTAATTAAAAATGAAAAACTTTCTTTTCTCTGTGATATATAAACTAAACTGGTATAAATAATTTGTCTATTGAAAATATCAGGCTAATATTATGATCAAGCTCTGATTTAAGCATGGTCAGTAAGAATTGGTTTATTTAAGAATAGACTTTAAGCATAAGTGTACCACTTATGCTTTTAAAACACTTATTGATGGGAGAGTGCATGCCGATTTAATATCAGTTTAATAGTGCATATGTTGAAGAATAATTTTCTTCCACAAAATTATATGTATCATTTATAAATCAATTACAATAAGATGTATATCTGTTGTTAATTATTATATATAGAGCTCCCAAAATAAACTCTTAACAAGCTTTGAGAATATCCTCAACCCCAGACCAGTTTCTGCTTCCAGTGTCGTCAGTGAGGTGCCAGGATATTCAAGCCTTAGATTAAAAATGCCAGGACAAGCCCAGCATTTTATCTAATACATAACTATTGAGTAGAAAATCTGAAATTGTCAGACATCCATATGTCTTCCAATCCAGCTATCTAACTCAGTAACCATATGGGACTGAACTAAATTCAGATACACTATATATTAATAGCTTTAGCAATATAAAATTGCCAAAACCTTTTATTTTATTTTTTGTCATTTTATTTTTTTCTATTAAGGTTTTGGCGATTTTATATTGCTAAAACTATTAATATATGGTGTATCTGAACTTTGTTCAGTTCCATATGGCTATTTGAGTTAGATAGCTTTATTGGAAGATATATGGATGTCTTCCAATTTCAGATTTTCTACTCAATAGTTAGTTATACATTAGATAAAGTACTGGACTTATCCTGGTATTTTTAATCTAATGGTTGAATATCCTGGCACCTCACTGACGATGCCAGAAGCAGAAACTGGTCTGGGGTTGAGGATATTCTTAAAGCTTGTTAAGAGCTTATTTTGTGAGCTCTATATATAGCATTTGTAAATACAAGCTTATTAAGTAAAGTCATGTGACATCTGACTTGATTTTTTTTGTCATTTTATATCTGTTATCAGTAAATATTATTGGACCCAGTACATGGAAGGATACTACATAACTATGTCATAGAATTGTTTCATGAATATGATGTTGCTTATAAACAATATGTTTACTATACTATCAAACAGATAGTAAAGTTTTAAATTTCTATATGTTACTTATGATGATTTTTGGAAGGAATTTAAGGGCATATAAGTATCGTAATTATTAAATTATTTTTTATTTTTTCATATACATTTTTATTATCAAGTAGAAAAATATCACATAAACCACATGGTTTTAAGATTATGAATAATTACTGATATATTGAGGGATTGGAATTACTTAATATGTTTTATTAATAATCACTTCAAATGGATTTTGTGACAAAATATAAAGAGTCATAATAAATCAAAATATTTGGGTTTCTATTGCATAGGTTACTTGTAGATTCAAACAATTTAATATGCTTACTAAAATATTCTTTGGTCAGTATTATTTTTTGCAGTATATTGAAAATAAATTTTAATCATGTTTTGGGCATCCAGAGATTCTAAAATTTAATTAAGATTTTAGAAATGGACAAGTTTGTCCATAATTGAAAGTACTATTTTGATAAGTTCTTGTTTGAGAATCCAGTCAGAGTTAATGTTAAAAGATCAGCATGCTCTAAGATGTGATCTATGAAGAAGATCTTCCCACATGTCAGGTTGTTGTATGTTATGAAATTTAATTGTTCAATATTGCAATAAATATTTTGGCTCTTGTATATGACATAAAAGATTTTAAGCAGATGTGAGGACAAACTTCAAATATATGATTTAACCACAAATACAAGATTATTAATGGTGATCTCAAATAAACATAGCATTTGCTGTGTGATCTTTTGCAGTGGAATGAAGCAAATTGGTAATATGTTAATTTTAATTCTAAAGGTGGCAATAATTGATTGGTTTAAGTGATGACATATTTGCTTTGGAGAAGTTATTGGGAATATCTAAATGGGATGGTGAGTGTCTTGTAAACAGCAAGGATAGTTTGAAATCTGTGGAAAGTTGCTACCTGGACAACTTATATAATTTAATTGTAAGTCTTATTTTTTAAAGTTGATACAGGATGTATAGTATTAGAGAAGTTTTAAGATCCTTCTGAAAATTGTAAGAATATCTTCAACAAAAGAAAAAGTATAAACAGTGATATTAAGATAATATGAAAGAACTTGTATATTTAGTTTTATTCAAGGTTGATCAATGTAAATGCCATATAACAAGGTAAGTAGGTGGGAATCACAATGAGATCTTGACTTGCTCTGAATGATGTGGAAATTAACATATTTTAATTTCATTGTTCTGTTAATGATATAGTTATGTATTGCTGTTATAAAATAAAGATTCTCTGTTAGTAATAGATGTAGATTTCTAAACAGGGCTGCTAGTTCATTGTTTTAAAATAAACTTGACATATCACATAATTGATAAACTTGTTTATTTTTGCAAATAGAAGTGATTTTTGCCCTAAGCAAGTGATTTGAAATACATGAAATACATCATAATGTGTGGTAGAAAGTTTGATATTAATAAACTTGCTTAACTTACTAAGAATAATTCTTGGAAAGATTTATTGATTGATATCTTTCATATGATGAATCACATATTAATGAAGGAAATTGGGATATTTGAATTTTTTTGATGCAAAATAACCTATTGGTGAATAGATTGAAATCTAGCAGATCAAAGCACTTCTACAAAACTGGTATAATCATGCTGCCACATTTTTATTAGTTCCAATCAAATTATGTCTGCTATTAGTAGAAAAGTACAGTATTAGTTTTTAAGTGCATGACCTCCTGGAAGAATTGACATTTTGTAATTACTATGATCTGATGTTGTATTGCTTTTAATAGAAAATATGTGATTTTTCAGTTTACTGCTAGATTATCCTTTAAATGTTTAAGAATTTTGTGAAAGGATGCCATTTTTAAAATTAAATGAGAACATGCAGTACTTGTGCTGAAGCTGAACTTGGATACTTTAATGTGGCATGTTTTGATAGATTGGAATTATTGTGAGGCAACTGAATGTCTGTGTTAATGTCAACCATATGCTGTTTTATAAGGTTTATGAAACAATAAATAGCTACTTGATTGGGTCATTAATTGTTTGAAATGATTTTAAAGGATAGTCATGTTTAAAAAAAAAATGCAAATTTTATTTGAATATAATGTTTTATTATTATCTTGTAGAAATCCTAAATGAAAATGTGTATCATTATCATTCATTTCATTATGTAATTACAGATTGGAATATGGAATTATTTTTGGTTAAATGTAAAGTGTCATAAATATAATTGGAGAAAATAACAAATATGATTATGTTGACTTTGAAACTGAATGGAGATTTGAGAAAAAGATCAATTACGAAAGAACCTTTTCCTCCAAGAAAGATAATACCTCCTGATGAATATAAGAATGATAATAGTTAGAGGGCTAAAAGAGTAAGCTTAAGATTTAATGCAAATGGCAATTCATTTTAGGGGCAATTGTTATCACTATAAAATATTGTTATTCAAGATCCACCCAAAATTTTTCTTTGTGCAATATGCTGGCTTTTTTATTTGCTTTATTAATAGATAAATTGCTATGAAATAAAATTATACTGAGAGATTAATAAAGCAAATTATATTAGCATCATCAAATAAGTAATATATTTAATTTTTGAAGCAATTATTAGTACTGCATCTTGCTAGGATTGATTTTTTGCTTTATGTATAAGAATATGTTTATTCAAGGCATTAGGGATGTGTGTTTTTATTGAGATTGATATTTTTGTTTCTTGAGTACAAACATGTCACTTTGATTGGTTGAGAAAATTGGATTGAATGTGAAATCATTTTCAAAGCATTTAAGCCATGTAGATTAAACATGACAGTGTTTAAATTATGACTTATTAGCAAAATTAGACCTGTGCTCTGTTTTTTGTTGGGTAAAACAACCTGGAGTTTGCTTTTTTTTAAAAAAATATTCTCAACATTTTTCAAGTGTTCATTTTAATCAAATTAATTACTCTCTTAAAATTAGTATTAACAAATATTTTTTATCATTAAATATGATAAAGATAATTGATTTTAATTTTTAATACTCATTTATGAATATGTTGTATGATAAGTTTAAAGTCAATCCATTGATAGAAAACATAGCTTAAACCACTAAACATCACATGATCACCATCTCTTATGCTAGCACATAACTAAGAAACATAAACATGCATATATTAACATATTCATTCAGTCTTGCCAAATGATAGAAAATATACTTTCAGAATAATATAAATACTCTGTCCTTATTTTATTTCAATATTTAAAATCTTCATATGATTAATTAGCTTGAAATATAGCTTTTCTGGGTTTAGCTAACCAACCAGCCATGGTTAATGTTTAACAAATGTCAAATATGAAAACAATAGATTAAAAAAAAGCAATTGATATTTTTTAAATATTAAATTAATTTTTTTTCTTCAACTATTGTTTTATTAAAATTAATTGTAATGCTTATTCCTATTTTGTTTGTTAAGTAACAGTCATATATATATCACTTTATTAAATAGACTTTTTTGTTGTTGATTTGTATATTTATTTTTAATTTTGCTGTTTTTACTGATTCAAAAATTACACTTTTAAGGCTCTTGAATAGAATGATTTATATTATAATGATGGCAAGCAATATCAAACTATCACCATTGATTGTCAGTTGTATTTACCACTTTGATTGTAGGATATATTGCCTAGTTACCCAAAATGTCTTTGGAAGAGAATATACAGATATAATGAATAATTCACTATATTTTAAGTATATATATTGTTTGTTTTTTTTTTTTTTTTTAATTTTAAGCTGAATAATATTTATAAATATTTTTTCAATTTTTTAATATTAAAAGCACAGGATATCCACTATAACACATAGAAATATGTAAAGGGTGTCTGACAATTATTTGGAAGTTGATAATTCAGAATCTTTTAATATTTATATGAAATTATGGCAGTTGTTATATGCATTGAATGTTTAAAGAATATAATTTGTGAAAAGCATTTGCTATGATAACAATATTCATTTGCTTTACTATTGATATGTATAATTCTATTACTGATTAAAAATTTAGTCTTATTAGACATGGACATGAGTATTTCTTTTTTTTACAAAATTGAGTACACGCGGGGCTCGTTTTACGCGATAGATAGGTTCCTCAGAAAACACGCGCAAACGAAATCGCGCAAAAATAGACGTAACTTACATTGAAAAAGGGGGGATGCGGTCTGTAATTTTTCAAAATTCGCGTAAAAGCAAAGCACCAACGTAAAATTACTTTAAAATTCGTGAAAAAAAAAAAAATAAGGAAATAAAATATGACTAATAAAAAATTTCAAATTTGAAAAAAATTGATACAAGACAAACTTTTTTTAACTATAATATTTAATTTTATTCAAAATAATATATTTTTATGCATAATTTACAGTACAGTAATTTACATTTTTTTATACACGTTTTAATTATTATCGCTATTTGCCCCAAGACACGTTCGTTTGCAAACTAGTAAAAAATCAGACTCTCATGTGATGTGATGTGATGTATTTGACTTCTCCTTAAACGAAGTCAAGAATATCTCAGCAATTATTCTTACAAAAGGAAATACAACTAGCGCCAAGTTCACTCTCATGTTGTGTTAATGGTTTTCTGTTGACGACGACGATGATTTTATTAATTGTTTATGAACTTAGACGTATGATAATAAAAAGACATTTATTCACCACTGCTGGGAAAATTTTAATTAAAACTAACAACTAAAAATTAAATTCTTATTTTTGTCTTTAATTTTCATTTCCGTTTAAAAATCAAATTTTGTTTTACATCACATTAATTTCAAGTAGACCGTAAGTAATTTTTAAATTGTTAATTACAATTAAAAATCAGATTTTAATTTTTAATTGTGCCCACTGCTATTACTGACCTTTTAAAAATAAACTTGTGGACACTAAATGATTAATAATTGATTACGTTCTTTTTTAAAAAGCAAAAACAGAATGTGATTTAAAATGCAAAATTAACACGCACAATGTTTGAACAAATTTACATTATAATCTTGTAAAATTTAATGTGTGTATACATAAAATGTGGAAATCATGATTTTAATTTCATTATTGCATAAAATCTTACTATTATAAAGCACTGAAGATATTGAAATTACTAAGATGAAAGTAGAATTCCAATAATGTGCTATTACTTTCAATATAACGTAAGTGCGCAAAATTTATTATTTAAAGTAATAGCGCATTATCGGTGGTCGACTTCCAGTGAAACACGAATCGCGTAACTTCAAAATCGCATTAAATAAGTCCGCGTAAAAAGAGACCCAAGTGTATTATAGAAGTAACATATTATTTTTATATCTGATAATATAATTTCAATTTAATAAGACTATTAACACATGTGTAATTAGTATTTATTATCAGATCTAGACAAACCACTACATTTCTGTCAAAAAAAAAAAAAAGGTTTGAATATTGCATTATTAATTTTTTAAATGTCCATTTTTGACACACTTCTAACCTTTAATTATATCTTTTTTTTCTGCATTTTTTTCTTTAGATATATCTTTTTTTCTAATGAAAAATAAGACATTCTTTATTTTGTCTTTATCTCTTTTTTTTTCTCTACAGATTTTATTAAGAGCATAGATTCAAAAAACAAAATTAGTCTTTAAAATAAAATATCAACTTTGCAAATAAAACAAAAGGATAATAAACAGGGTGAAAGGTATTTATTCTTTGGAAAATCAGTACATTTAAAACAATTTCATTAAAGTATAAGTTCGTATAATGAAAATATTTGCAATATAATTGAACTTTTAATTACAAAAAAAAAAAAATACCCAGCAAAATAATTAACAAAGTTTTTATCATTATGTGTTGTTACCTGTTTGAAATCAGTAAATTTTGCAATTAATTTTTTGCTAACAAGCTAATATATTAAACTAAAATGTAAATATAGTGTACTTATTAAAAAATACATATTTAATAGTTCTAGATAAAAATAAAAATAAACAGACAAATAAATTTAGTGTAAATATATTTTTCTGGTTTTATTATATTAAACAAAAAACTGTGTTTCTTCTTAGTTAACTTTTTTTTTGAATCAGAATTAAAATCTTATCATTTTAATAATGGTTAAAATTACTCAAGGCTTTTTTTAAAATTGAAGCTTGGTCTGTCAATGAATTGAAATGGATTCCTGCTGTTGAGATAAATTATGATTGCTTGCAGCATCAATGTCAGTTTTTCAAGAAAATATAGTATTAAAGGATTAAATACAACAAGTTATCATTAGCTATTGCAATGGAAAGATTTTTTTTGTCACCAATAGTAGCAGGGAAAAAAAATTAAAGCAATTACTTGGACATTTTACTTAGAAACAAATCAAAAATCTTCTAGAAGTCCTTTGTTTGTTTTTAAAAAATCTGATAATTCTATTATTGTTTTAAATAGTATAGTACATGATAGATTAGTATCAATTTAAAAAAAACATGCTATAAAAAATCTTTTTTGTTTGTATGTATGTATGAATGATTTAACAGTTTTATTTTAGAATATATTTTTTTCTCTTATTAAATCAAAATAAAGAGAAATAAAAAAAAACATTTTAAATTAAAACAATGCTAACTAGAGTATAAGAATTAGAATAAAAAGTATTGGGAGCTTTGTGTGTGTGTGTTAAAAATGATTTAATGTATTTAAATAAGCAATTATTTTATTTCTTAGTTAAATAATATTTATTTTCAAAGTGCAGATGATTTGAAATTAACTTACGAGAGAGTGCAAGTCTCTCAGCGCTTGTGATTATTAATAGCCAATCAGATCGTAAATACTGGACTGGCTTGGATATATAGACAGACAAGTAAAGTTAAGAGTGGTTACCACTCTTTTCTTGTTAAATCGTTGTCCCAGTATTTACGATCTGATTGGCTATTAATAATCACAAGCGCTGAGAGACTTGCACTCTCTCGTAAGTTAATTTCTTAGTTAAAGAAAAAAACTCTAAAGCAATATTAGTACAAGTTTTTATTATTGCAACTTCGAAAATATATAGCATCTAAAAACTACTGCGCAGTGAATCATAGGATTTCATGCTGTATGTTTGTAATTTTGACTCAGTGAGTTAAATGTGAAGATATTTAACACTTCACACTTTCAAACCTAAATGCTTCAGACTGGCTTACATATATAGAAAGACAAGTAAAGAAGAGGGTGGCCGCCCTTTTCTTGTAAAATTCTGTCTTGTGTTTACGGTTTGATTGCTATTCAGACAGCCATCATAACATCTGATTGACTGTCAGACAAGTATTATAATAAACGCGAAGGGTTTGCAGCCTTTCAATTTAATTTCAACTAACTCTGCACTTTATAAAATAAATATTATTTACATATATATTATACATAAGTACTATAATTAATGTAGAAATTATATATATATATGCCCCCAAGATGAATATCTAAAGGATATTGTATTGATTAATAATATTTAATTTATAAAGCACAAACAGTATTTGAAATTAAACTGAGAGACTGCAAACCTCTCACGCTTATTAGCCAATCAGATGTTATTAATAGCGATCAAATCGTAAATACAAGACAGAGAATTTAACAAGAAGAGGGCATCCACCCTCCTCTCTACTTGTCTTTCTATATATCCAAGCCAGTCTGAAGTATTTAGATTTGAAAGCGTGAATCTTCAAACATATTCACATTTAACTCACTGAGTTTAAATTACAAACATACAGTGATTTGATCGCTATTAACAACACCTGATTGGCTAATAAGCACGAGAGGTTTGCAGTCTCTCAGTTTAATTTCAAATACTGTTTGCGCTTTATAAATTAAATATTATTTACATACGTTACTGCAAATTATAACATCTAAAAACTACTGCGTAGTAAATCATAGGATTTCATGCTGTATGTTTGTAATTTAAACTCAGTGAGTTTCATGCTGTATGTTTGTAATTTAAACTCAGTGAGTTAAATGTGAATATGTTTGAAGATTCACGCTTTCAAACCTAAATACTTCAGACTGGCTTGGATATATAGAAAGACAAGTAAAGAGGAGGGTGGATGCCCTCTTCTTGTTAAATTCTGTCTTGTATTTATGATTTGATCACTATTAATAACACCCGATTGGCTAGTAAGCACGAGAGGTTTGTATTGATTAATGTAATTCAAGAATATAATCATGCTGCCAAATTATTGCAATGTGAACTAAACAATGAAGTTTTTTTTTTTTTTTGAAAATGCTTAAGTGGATCAATAAATTTTGAGATAGTGGCTACAGCGGCTCTGATATATTTTTCACAAATCCATCCTAATTTTGTAGTTATAGCTGTTAACATTTAAAATAATAGTATTAAAAATTGCAAAATATATTTGGGATTGATAACATTTCATTAAAAAACTATTTTTAATTTTTCATTGTTGTCGAGAAAAAAAATATGCTTTTTATTTTTTTTTAAGTATTAAACGAATTAAATTAGTGATAAAAAGAAAACCATTCTTTTATGTCTGAATGATTTTTTTGTGTATTTTAAAATGGAATATTAATTACACTTTTGAATGGTTAGCATTGATTCAAGTCAACACTGTGCTGTGTTCAGGTTAACAATAGGCTCCACAAATAGTGCATAGTCCTTCAGATCTGAAGACCAACTGTAAATAGCAAATACACACATAATCAAGAATACCTCATGTGGTCATGTAGAATAGTATGTTGGTTCATCAAAGGCTAAGTACTATTCTCAATACTTCTTTTTCTTCTTCAATCAGTTAAGGTTATTGTAGAGCCTGGTAATCATGAATCTCTCATGCTTTAGCTCATATCCTTATAATTACTGTGACAATAAGTCTGTGTTTACTATCATGTTTCCAACCTTTAATTACCACATTCATAGCATATTCCTTGACCATTTTTTTTAAAGTTCAAAACCCCAAGAATTAAGAAAACTGGATGTGGATAAGCTATATAGACTGACTTTTCTTAGTTGTGATCTCTTCTCTATGTAATACAATCATTTACAAGTCTGTTTGGAATTTTTAGCTGACAAAAAATTGTATGCTTAGGCAGTCCTATTTAGGGATCCTCTGCTTACCACAGAAATGGAATAGGCCTAGAAAATATAAGTTTCAAATGTCTTATCTTACACAGACTTGCTAGTTAGTCATATCTAGAAGATTAGTTATTACAGTGATAGAAATAATAGTAATTATAGTAATATTGTTAGTAGTATGGTAAAGCAGGAGGCAGTGGTAGTTAAAGATAAGTATTATAAATCTATTTCCTAAAATAAAGGCACATAGAATATGCAAACTTTAGTTGATATACACTCTTCAAGACTAGAATGTAGAACAGGTGGATGGCTAAAAGCTTTTTTGTAAGGATAGATCAGTTAGCAAAAAGAGAATGCATGATGTTGGATTTAATGTGAAGTCTAATTTAGTATTTTTATTGTTGGAATTCCTTGTTGTATCAATAAAAGGTTAATGATGTTTAAACTTGTTTTGCATAGTGATTCTAGTTTTCATTTTATTGGTGCCTATGTTCCAGCCTTAGATTCTGAGAATTTAGAGAAAGAAAGCTTTCATTTATTGCTGGGTAGTATTATTACAGCAATACTATTAAAGGATTTAAAATTTTGTTCTTGGAAACTTTAATGCACATGTTATTACAGGATTTTAGGTAAAGGTTGTTGAAAATAATGATATGGATGCTTTATATTCATGTATTTTTGCACAAAAATTGGCCTGACTATTGTAAACATATTGCATTGATGAAAAACTGCTATAAAGGAGCAGGGATGTATCTATGGTCAAAACAATACCATTTAATAAATTATTATGGTTAGGAGTCTGAATACAAGAGAAGTTTATATTATGTGAACACTTGTAAGCTCAAATTGTTGGATGGATCATAGATCAATATGCTCCAAGATTAAAATAATAGATGTATTAAGAAGCAGATATTATTTCAATCGTATTTACAAGAAAATTAATATTTTAACATATAGTATAGACCTGTATTAAATTTCAAAAGTTATTAAATAATAAAATTGCAATTTGGGTCTTCAGGTTTGCTATATCACCAGAGCATAGAATTCTCTTAAGGAGTATGTTAAGAATATAATTAAATTTATTCTTGGGTTTACTAAAAAGAAGAATCATGACTGATTTTCTGGCACAGATTTTATAGTAATTTGATTAAAAGGGAACAGTATTTTCTGATTAAGAATAATAATAAATTAAATGTGGAACTTCATCTTTGGAAATCTGAAGTTCATTGACTGACAAGAAAGCTTAAAAATGATTGGTGATTAAAAGTGCAAAAAAGATACCGATATTTACTGTTCATGATCACTGCAAATCTTTTAATGCATTGAGAACAACATATGGCCTGGAGAAAAAATATTACAATCCTATTAATTCTGACATTGACACTCTCTTACATGATGATAATGACAATTTAAAACAGGTGGAAAGAATATTTTGAACATCTTTTGAATATTATTATAAGAATTGAAATGACAACTTTTTACTCATTCATATCCAGATGAAGATATTCAGCTTAATGAAGTCAAAATTGCTCTTTGTAATCTTAAAATATACTCATTTATATTTGGATGAATATATCAAGCTTAATGAAGTCTGAAAATAAAATAGCTTTTTGTGATCTTAAAAATAGAAAAATTGCAAGTTCTAATGAAATAAATGCTTTCAGAAGTTTTAAAAAATCATGATGATATATATACTAATTTAAAAATATTGGAATTTTTGTAAAAAATAATATTGATTCTAAAGTTGTGAATTATTATTATTATCCACTACTGCAAAAGTACTTTTAATAATTTTGTTGAATAGATTGCTTCCATTCATAAATGAATAGTTATAGAATCTTGGTTTTAGAAAACGAGGAAGCACTATAGACATAATTTTTGTTGCCAGATAAATCCAAGAAAAATATTAGGAACAAAAGAGTGGTTCATACATTGCTTTTATTGATTTCGTCAAAATATTTGATTCAGTTAATCACTCAGACTTATGGTATTGTTTGAAATTAATTGGTTATCCACCAAAATTTAATCATATTGTACAGCTTCTTCTTGATGGACTTAGAGGAAGTATTATTATTATAAGTGGAAAACCTGAGATATTTGAAATAAAACTGGTGTTAAGGAAGTAAGGATGTGTACTTGCTCCAATATTATTTTCAATTTTTAGGATAGGTTTGATGGTGAAATTTGAATTGATTAAAAGCAAAACTGAGTTCAGCTTCTTGGATTTTCAATTTATAGTGTGTTGATGATTGTGCTACTTACTCCATTTCAAAAGACAATTTACAAATATAATTAAAATTTTGAATATAACATTTAAAGTCTTTGGTTTAACAATTAATGTTCTAGAAATTCAAATTCTTTATCAGCTAGTGATTGAAAAAAAATTCACAGTAACTTTTAGCTTGCATGATTATTGACATGAAAATGTAAACCAATTTACATATTTTGATACTTTTGTAAGTAGAAAAGTGAATTTAGATATACTGCACAGCCTCCAATGTTCTGCTGCTGTTTTTAAAAAATTAAAAAAGGATATTTTATCAGAGAAAAAAGAAGTTGTGTGGCAGTGAGACTTTGACCCTGTCAATACAATATGCTCATTTAGAAAGGTAATTGCAAAATCATAAAATCCATCAATCTATGATTGAACTTTGTGAATGTGATAGTATAGAACCCACTATTGTAAAACAGCATACATGGTTTTCATGAGAGAGATAGATCCCATTTTTATTTTAAGAATTATTTTAAAAACATTCCAAAGAAGTGTAATATTCATTGTTTCCATTGAAATATTTTGGTAGAGAATAGAATACATTGGGGAGCTACAATTAGACATGGTATTGATATACTTCAGAAAGTTTTCTGCTAAAGGAATCGAAAAATGAGATCAGCATATTCTCTATGTAGATGCATTTATAGCCATTGCAGAATTTCTTTTCTTTCCTCGGAGTTTAAATGAACATATTCATTTGTGAATAGGCTGCTATATGTATATATAACAAATTACATTTTAAATTTAAAAAGTTAGTAAAATATTTTCATATCAGTGTTTCAAAATCATTTGAAATAAATGTGAAACATAGTCAATAAAAATTAAAGTCATATATCACATGACCTAATGTTTTTAAGCTTGTAAATAAAAAACGATGAGCTGTGCTAATTGCTCTAACAAGCTTTATTGATAAATGTCAGCAAGAGAAAGTATTTTAAAATTTCTATCTTAAAATGCTTTCTTTTGCTAGCATTTATCAATAAAGCTTGTTGGAGAAATTAACACAGTTAAATGCTAAACATGTTTAGATTTATGTCTCTTTTGCATATAAATCTTTATTTGTAATATAGGATGCAAAAAAATTGCACCAGGAGGGATCAAAACCAATGAAGCAATATATTTAAATTTTCTATAATAATATTTTTTTATGATAAATTTTGCAATAAAGTTAATATTTAATTTTTGATAATTATTATATAATAATGCTTTTTAAATTATGCTATTTATTTTTATTATAGAATGACCCTATTAATCTGTAAAAAATTGGATTTTGGAGATCAAAACTTCCAGGCCATTAAAGGTCATTTTGAAATAATTAAAAAAAAAAACTAGGATGTTATTAATACAGTACAATTTCTCTTACTTTTTTTTTCTTTACAGAAAAATTTGAGAAAATATGATTTATAAGTGAAATTTTTTTAAAAAGATAAAAATCTATTGAAGCAAGTAGTGATTGGGGGGAGGGGGTATAAAATTATTATTAAAAATATGATTTTCTTTTATAAAAAATATGAAGGATCTCATTTTTAAAGATATATTTTTTAAATGAGCTTGTTTTAAGAAGAGAAAAACTTTGTAATCATATTAGGATTCAAAGAAATTCAATAAACTTTTTTTTTGTTTGTCTGATAGACCTTGTAACTCAATTTCACCCACTTTCCAAATTTAAATTTAGTGAACATATGGTATTCTCAATGGCAACATAATATATTTTTTTTACAATTTGCAAACAATTTTAGCAAAAAAAAAAAAATTTTTTTAAAAATTTTAATTAGGATTCAATACTCTTTACAATTCTGCCATCTATTGGTATTAAATTATATCTAAACTTTTTTCTTTCCTAATTTATGCAGCTATATAAAATCAAAAAATAGAAAATAAATTTTGATAGAAATGCTTTTATTGACATAAATGCACTAAAAAAATAAAAAGTACATTTTCTTCAACTTTTATAATATTCTTGGTATTATGCGATGAAAACTACAAGCATGGGACAAAAAATTATTTAATTAAATTTGCAAATAATGCCACTTTTTTCTATCAGTGCTATTGTTTATCAGATAAACAATGGTGATGTACAGATTAGAGTTGATCTGACAAATAGATTGAAATTGATAGAAGAAAATGGACATTATTTGAAAATTTATGTAAATAATTCTTTGCCCCGTGCTTCTATTTTTGGTTGCATAATTCTAAGAATATTATGAAAACTGAAGTAAAATGATTTTTATTTTTTAATGCATTTATGAGAATAAAAGTATTTCTTTAATTTTTCTTATATATATAAACTTTTACTATTTTCAAGATGATTTTTAGCCATATGCATGGACTTTTTTGGTAAAAAAATTGTATTATATATATATTTCTTGAATTTTGATTGGAATGATTGTGTGTTATTTTATTAACAAAATTATGCATAAATTTAAAATCAAAATGTTTAGAGTATTATTCAATTTTTATTTACAAAAAATTACACCTTACCAATTTATTTAATATAATTATAATTGTTCATTCTTTTTACAAATTGATACACAGACTTAAATGTACCTTGCTCTGATGTGATTCAAAAAGAAAAGACAAATAGCATGGATTTTAAAATGGCCATATATTCTATCATTAAAAATAATTCAAATTAGCCATACAGCTTGATGGTAGACTTGATCCAATAATAAAAATAATACAAATTATAAACATATTGACCACCATCAAGTTTTAGACATTATAAAACTTTTTATTGTTAATAGTCATATTGCCTATATAAGTTACTTTATTTATACCAATATCTCTCACACATTTATATCATAAAATATTTTTAAAGCAATATCATGACAACAATTTGATAATATTGTATATTATTCTTCAATTTAGTTGGAGATTAAATATATTAATCATAATTGAGCTTTAAATTTCTCTTAAGAATTAAAATGATTTTGAAAATATTTGCTTGAACCTTCTTTTTAATTAATTAAATTACATGTATAATATTGAATTAAAAGAATAGAATTGGTAATAATGATAATCTTTTAATGTTCACATATGTAGATGTTATTGAAATTAAAGTATTCTATCTGATAGCGACTACAAAATAATATACTGCTCAATTTATTTTTTATTTTTAAAAGAAAAATAAAGACAACTATGATTGCAAAAATAAATTCTGTTAAAAAGAATTTTATTCAAGTATTCCAAAAAAATAACTTATATTTTCAATTTCTGATTGAAAAATAGCAGCAACTACACTCCCATTTTAACTGATGTTTGCTCAGGCAACTGACTTATTAGTGATATTTTTTTTGCCCTAAACCTTTTTTAATACTGCAGAGATAATATTTTATTCTGAGCAATGAGGAAAATGATGAAAAGATTTTGCTCCATAATAAAAAAAATCACTTCAGTTTGCAATTTTTAGACTTTTTAGAAGACGCATTAAGAAACTGTTTCATCGTCAGGATGAATGACTATAGTATGGGGGATTCCAGTAGCATTTTCAATTCTGCAATTGCTCACATATTTTAAATTAAATTGCTGATTAGGTTTTATCACTAAAGAAAGATTGTTCAGAAATGAATAATTCAAATATATACTTCAAAGCTGGTCAATAATATCCTTACCTGTGAGTTCAGACAAAATTTGCTATGGAAGTAATGTATACGAATAGTTTTCTGGTTCTGAAATCATGTTGAATATTTTGAAACTGCTTATTTTGTTTAAAAAAAAGAAACAGCACATGAACAAAATTTAGGACATAAGGTAGACTTCAAAACTTACAAAAAGAAATTTAAATTATTAAAATAAATGTGTCAATATTAATGAAGCTAAACTCTGGCTTAGTAAATTTTATTAATCAAAATTTGATCCATGATAATAAGAATAAAACCAAATTGCAGAAATACAATAGAATTATTAAACATTACTGGGAAAATTAGATCTAAGATTACAAAAAAAAGAAAACAAAACCCTGCATCTTACATTATTATTTTAACCAAGGAACATAATTTAAAAGTGGCATGAATTATTAGAATATGCTGTGATTGAAATAATTTAAGAAATCTTAGAAAAAAATATAGTTGTTTTGATAAAAAGTTGGATAATATTATGGCCTAAAGTATCAAAAGAGTTTGATAGATTTCAGACAGAGTTATTGTACCAATCATTTACTTTCAACGAGCAACTCCACCACTTACCATCATCAAAAGCAATAGAAAAATAAGAATTTGTGGGAACTATCAGTGCTCAATAACCAAAAATATCAGTAGATAAATTGTCATCTCAATATCTTCATACTGTCAGTTGGAAAGATCTTTTTAAAAATTGACTTTTGTCAGATCCATTTTCAACTAACTAGTGATCAAGAGCATGGGCTCTAATCTCCCATGATCTATTCAAAGTAAATAATTTACTTTTTGATTTATCAATGGCTTCACTAATATATCCATATATCATTTATTCTTTGACACTACTTTACTTTGATAACTTTTTTCTAGTGATAAAGATTTTTTGTCAATTATTAGGTTTCACCAGAAAATTGTTAAATAAATATAGAGCTTTTGGGATTAAAATCAATCAAATAAATGCATTTTTGAAACCACGGATCTAGAATTTTTTGATTATATGATTGATGCCAGTGATATTTATCTGATCAGGAATTATGTGAAAGCATTTTATGATGTTTGGTTCTATAAGAGCAGAAGGAATATGTTGCCATTTCTAGGGATTTAGTTAAATAGTTGAATTTTTATATCAGCTATTTGATAAATATGTTGTTTGATACAAGAAACCAAACAGGGAAATGCATTTCAAAAGTTGTGAAGCCTCTTTCATTATAATATGAAAAAAAAAAGTTCATACTTGTGGTAATTCATCACTCAGAAGTGGGGTCACATATCACAAAAAGGACAATAGGGTTGATACATTTATGACATTTGTTTGATAAGAGATACTAGCTGTTGTATTTGGGAATATAAAAAAAAATTGAACTTCTGTATGGCTGGTCATTTATCTTGCAGACTGTTCACAAACCATTCTTAAGTAAGCTTATCAGATAAAGATATCTCAACATGCACTCTTTTGCTTGCTGAGAAGCTTCAATTTTCTGCATCATTAAGAATTTAAAGTGAAATATGTCAAAGTAAAAAGTAAACATTCCTGATGATTCTCTTAATTATTTGCAGTTACATACTTTAGTGACTTGAATATTTACACAGTTTAACAGTATAGTGGATTACAAAATAATAAAAAAAACTTCATTAGCAAGTCACCATGCTAGATTAACTAAAGTCAAATTAGGATTGCATAGATTATTAAAAGTCCATCCAAATTGATTCACCAAGAAAAAAATAATCAAAAATATCAGTTTTACTGGACATGTCAGCCTAATTTATCAATAGAAATTACAGAAATAGTGTAAATTTTACTTCAGTAAAAATTTAAATAATTGATTTCTATTAGTAATTTAAAATAATTCAAATAAATCGTTCAGTTTTAATAATGCAAATCTTTAATAGTAATTTCGATTCTAAATATTTTAATCTTTTATGCATTACAGTTATTTTGATGTGTCATGTATACTCTTGTAATAATTGATTGCCAATAAACATTCATAGTTATTTAAGTTTAAAAAGAAACAGTTTTTATTTATTTAAAAACAATTTTTAAAAATTCTGTCAAAAAAAAAAACTTGCTGTCAAATATTGATAGATGTGTGTTTACATGCTTCAATGCCTCCTATTTTCATAAAACAAGTTTTTAAATAATTGTTTATTCTTAAATACTTATACATTGTGCTTTTAAAAAAAATATAGGTTAGATTTCCCTTTTAAAAAAAGATACATTATTACAAAAAAAAAAAAAATCTTCAAAACATATATGTATCCTTGCATATTTATAGGAAAGATTTGTCACCAGCTTTGAATTTCCTCTGTCATACAACACAGTACTTGAATTTTTTTTTGTTAACAATGAAAGGGCCTCTATTAGTATACTATTTATTGTTAGAATACTTTTTGTTTGGAAATACTCAAAAAACACTTTCTAATATGTTAACAATATTTCAATAAATTACAATCGTGTATTTACTATAACTTTAATCTTCAATAAAGACTGTTGAAGTATTTCAGTAATAATGCTGGCTCTTATTACTATGACAGTTATAATCCAAAAACACTCCTGTTTCACTATGATACCTTCCCTACTCATGTTTTAAAATACTCTTTATTGATGAAAATTTAAATGAAATTAAATGTAAAGTAGTAATGATAAATTTTTCATAAATGTATTCTTCATATATGTAATCAAAAACGTAAGTAAAAATTTATTGATTAGTCTCCTTTCCTCTTTTTTCATTGAATCTGTTCCTAAAAACTACTGTCACTTTCATATCAGCGATTACACCTCTCCCTGTTTTAATTTTAAATCTAATTTACTTACTTATACAAAATAATATTTATTAAGGCTATAACCTTAAGAATATGCTTCTGAAAAAACAACAGTAGGGACCTCTTTTAATCTTTAATACAAGATTTATTTAAAAGACAAGAGCGCATGTTCTTGCCTTAATAAATATTATTTTACATAATGAGTATTCAGTTTATACAAAGTAGATTTATTAATTTAAATGTCTGGTGTGTATGTTTTATTTTAATATAATTATAAATATTAATTTATTTATTGCACTGTATTGTGTTTATTTTTATTAAACTATATGCAATTATAAAATTGTGGTTTAAAGAAGATACCATAAACAGTATTAAATATAAGGTTCTAATTTATTTTGGTGCAGAGCATTCTTTTCAATATACTATTAAACACATTATAAGGAAATACATGTTTTTAATTTTGCACATTCCAAGATATGCTCAGTTGAACATCATAAAGACAAATATAAATTAACTAGTTCTAAATATAAATTAACTAGTTCCTAGTTGATAGATAGACTGCTGAGCAAAGTTAAACTTTTTTCTTCATTACATTTTCATCAAGTCGTGTAGGTTAAACCTATAGTGCAGCTTATTCTTAAACTGCTAAGATTTTTTTTTCTTCATTTTTCTTTATACATTTTTTCCACATTCAGTTACCATTTTCTTCTAATGAATTATATTTGTTTGTATTTCTTATAACCTCATCCTACCAATTTTATCTTGGACATTCTCTTTTATTTTACATTCATTTCTGAAAAAATTGAAATACAGACATTCTTATACCTGGGACTTAATTGTAAATACAGGGGATTTGAACTCCGACTCATATTACCGATACACATGACCACACACATGTAGAAAAGGAAAGTTTTTTTTGTTATGCATACTTTAATTGGAATATTTATATCAATTTTAAAAGAACATATGGGATATGTTAAATCTTCCATTTAGCTATATAACAACAGAAATCTGAATCAGTAATGCAGCTTATGTGGCTCTAAGATCATATATGATTCATTAAAAATGAAAAACAAAACTAATTATTTAAAATTCACAATTAATTGCTATCATAATGAATTTTGATTATTGTTATTTTAATTATTATGCATACATAAGGTCATAACAAGATCTCAACAACTTAGTTTGCAATTCCCTTTCTACCTATATGCCTCATGCAATATTCTCACATATCATGAATTGTTGTAACAGTCTTAAATTTAACCGATGATATATATATATTTATTTTTAGTTAAAAATAATTTTAAAAATTTAATAATTTTATTTCATTGAAAAATATTGGTAAAATATCATATGTTAATACTATGATTTACAACTCTTTTTCATTTAGAACCTTGCAGTTTTTGTCATTTTATAAGTTGTATTGCTTGATTTAGATTTAATTATTATTAAAGGAAATTTTTAGTTGCATTAAGATTAGAATTTTTTAATTTTAATTTGCCAAGGAATTTAAAATAATATCATTAGCATGAATATGTATTGATGGATACCAAAGAGGATTTATAAAAATGGCAGTTTATATGGTTTGACATATTAGAAGATTGAAAGAGAAAAGATTTTCAAACAGCATATTAATTATATAATATGAATACTGTCTTAGAGAAACAGAAGAGAATAGTTTAAATTAAACTAGTAGAATAAGGTGAATGAGACTGTGATGAACAGATGCACAGAAGATTAAGATTATTAAAATAGAAAATAATTGATTGAGTGTGAGAATGTAAAAAACTAGAATGCAAAAAAATAAATTCTACAATCAATAAAAATATGTCTTAATTTAAAATTTTATATAATGAAGCTTTACTTTATTTATTTTTAGTATGGTATAATATTTATCAATAAAATGTCAGTTTACTTTTAACACCTGCTGTAATAAATTTATGTGATCACTGATAATTATTGATTATTCTTGCTTATGATAGATGGATCTGGAATAGTGTAACAATATTTATAAGTCTTGGCTGAATGTAAGAAAGAAAATCTTGTTTTTTTGTTGATATATATATATATATATATCATTCTAGCTAAAGGGTAAAAAGTTGTCTACAATTAGTAAAAACTGAGATCACTAAAATATAGAGTTGCTGTCCTAATGATCAGTATATAATTATATATGAAAATTGGATTGGGTTCAAAACCTTAGGATATTTTTTAATTTCAAGATATTAGCTTAATAGTGTAAAGGAATTAAAAATGGCTTACTAGGTGGGTTAGGTGCAGAAAGTCATAAAACTCCTTGCTGATTAAGTACCATTAAACAAAAACTAGTATGGAGTGGATTATAATACAGATCTGCTGAATACAAAATCATACAATAGATAACTTAAGTGAATATTCAGTTTAATATTTATTATAAAATTATCTGATAATTCACATTCAAGTGCTTATATTTGTGTATATATAATCAAAATTATCCCAAATTCACAACTCAACTAGTCTAGCCAAAAAATATAAACTCTAAAACACAACTAATGGTTTCACTGCTACAAGCAGACTTCTCAAATGTAAAAAATTACAAAATAATAACATACGTATTTAAACTAAACATTACCCACAATTCCACTTAATCCCATATACCCTTAATAAATATTCAAAGAACTTTTAAATAAGTTAATTAATCATACATTTTTAATAATAAAGATTCTTTAATTATTCTTTTTATTTCATTTCTCTCAAAAAAGACAACCATAACATCTGCAAAATTAACAGTATGGCCTGTATCTTGTTCATCATTATATAAAGCAGAGCTAAGATATTTATTTCTAACCCTACTTTTATGTACCTTTTTTATTCTTTAATTTAAGCTCAAACTACTCTGACCTATATATATCCCCTTACAAAAACAAGGGGTAATATACACTGCTCCAGGAATAGTCATTCTATTGAAAATTTCGTTCGTATTATTTAATAAATTATTTAAAGTAATACCCTTTTCCCCAGCAATTTTCTTATTTCCAAACAAATTACTATTTTTACATACAATTCTATATTTAGACAATTTAAATGGTAAAGAAATAAAATCATGTTTTTTTTACAAATATTATTAGTATTAAATACTTTTAATAAATCTTTATAAAATTGACCTTTTTGAAACAAAGCTACCCCATTAGAATTATTTAATCTCTTATTTCTATAACAATAATTTTTTAAAGCAGCTATTTTGTGAGATACAGATTGATAGACCTTAATTCTTTACTTTTAACATAATGACAATATACCAAACAATTATTTTTTACATTTATAATCACCAATAAATTTAAAAACTTTAATTTAAGAAAATCTTATCCCCTCCCCTTCTACAACACATTTATAGAAGAATCAAAACAATTAAACTCATTTACCAACTCAACTACACCTGGGTCTCATTTTATGCGGTAGATAGGTTCCTCAGAAAACGCGCACAAAACAAATCACACAAAAATAGACTTAACTTACCTTGAAAAATGGGGATAGGGGTTGTAATTTTCAGAAATCGCATAAAAGCAAAGCAAGAAGGAAAAATTACTTATAAAATTTGAATTAAAAAAATAAGGAAATAAAGTATGACTAATAAAAAATTTCAAATATTTGGAAAAAAATAATACAAGACAAACTTTTTTTATTAACTACAGTATTTAATTTTATATTTTTTCATACATATTTTAATAATTAGCGGTTATTTGGCCATTTGACAATATGCATTCATTTGTGAAATGTTAAGAAATCAGATTCATCATGTGATATACAACTAGTGCCACTTTCAGTCTTGAGCTGTGTTAATAGTTTTTTGTTTCTATATTAAAAAAAATGAGATCGTAATCAAAACAAAAAGATTATAGATTATCATTACAAAGATTATTTTCAGTTTATAAAATCAATAAAATCTTCGTTATTATTTATTTTAAAAATCTAAAAAATTATTTATTTCTGTTATAATTAACAAAATACGTTTTAAAAGTTTAAAATTTTTGAATATTTATTGCGATATTTTTATATGTAAATATAAATCTATTATTATTATTTACTCATTAGTATAAGTAGGTTATTTACATAGAAGCTAATATTCTAAATATAGCTTCAGGCCATATTCACATTAGCAGCTAATATAACATTATATTTTTGAAAAAAAAAAAGTATTTCAAGTCAAAATAAGTTATTAATAATTTAAATTTCTTGATATCTAATAAATATAGTGAAATATGAAAGATATTAAGAAGAAACATGAATCACATAACTTCAAAATCGCATTAAAATAATCCACATAAAACGAGACCCAGATGTACAAACAAATGACTACATACCAAACAATTATTTTTCACATTTATAATCACCAATAAATCGAAAAATTTTAACTTAATAAAATCTACTGCTCCCCTCCTTCTACAACATATTTTATAGCAGGATTAAAACAATTAAACTCCTTTACCAACTTTTTCAATTTATCACTCTCAACTATAAAAAAATGATTGTTTGTTTGTACTTGAGAATGATAAATACACAGAGTTGGTAAATGAGTTTAATTGTTTTGATTCTTCTATAAAATATGTTGTAGAAGGGGGGAGGGATAATATTTTGTTAAATTAAAATTTTTAGATTGGTGATTGTAAACCTAAAGAATAATTGTTTGGTATGTAGTCATTATGTTAAGAGTAAAGAGTTAAGATCTATAATTAAATCTGATAGCTGCTTTAAGAAATTATTGTGATAGAAATGAGATTAAATAATTCTCATGAGGTAGTTTTGTTTCAAAAAGGTAAATTTTATAAAGATGATTTGGATGTCATCTACTCTGATAAATTTGTTAAAAGTATTTTGTGTAACAGTAATTGTAATAATGTGAAGGTTAAAGAAAAATATGATTTTATTTATTTACTTTTTAAATTGTCTTCCTATAGAACTATGTAAAAATAGAAATTTGTTTGGAAAAAGAAAATTGCTTGGAAAAAAGATATTACTATGCATAATTTATTAAATAATATAGAAGGCAATTTTTGATAAAAAAAATTATTTATTGAGTAGTATATATTATCCCTAATTTTTATAAGTAGGTATAGGTCAGAGTAGTTTAAACTTAAATGAAAGAATAAAGGCACTTAAACAGGGTTAGAAATAAATGTTTTAGTTCTGCTTTATATATGCATGAAAAAGATATAGGCCACACTATTAATTTTGATGAGGCTACAGTTGTCTTCTTTGAGAGAAATGAAGTATAAAAAAGAATTAAAGAATTTTTATTATTAAAAATGTATGATTCTGAAGCATATTTAAAAGTTCTTTTAATATTAAGGGTGTATGGGATGTAAGTGGAATTGTGGGTAATGTTTAGTTTAAATATGTTGTTATTTTGTAATTTTTTACACTGGAGAAGTCTGTTTGTAGCAGTGAAACCATTAGTTGTGTTTTAAAGATAATATTTTTTTGGCTAGTCTAGTTGGGTTGTGAATTTGGAGTAATTTTGATTATTTTATTGACTAGTTTAGCTTTAGGCTTTTAATGTATATATACGTTTGTATATATAAAAACTCATTTAGCCTTGAGCCTTATTACTTATTATCTTTGGATGCAATTTGAAAATTATAATTGCAGTTTGTAATGTTGTAATTGACTATCTATTAATCTGCATTCAGAACAGGTTATATTTACCTGTTTATGAAGGTTCAATCTCTGTCATCAAGTAGTAGTCTTTAGTGTCTATATAAATATATTGGATCATAAAGAAAGGCAGGATTTCACCTTTATTATTAAAAGGAGATAGTCTTGACAACAGTTTGAGATTGTTGATTATTTTCTATATTGGGATTGTTTAAGCGTCGACTCATTTCTAATGGTTACTTATAAATCCATTAAGCCTTGCACATTATTATACTTATTATTTAAGTAATACTTTGTGTGCAATTTGAAAATTATAATTGCAATTTATAATGTTATAATTGACATTATTATTCTGCATTCAGGATAGGTTGCAATCTTTAGTCTATATATAAATATATTGGGCCATAAATAAAGATGGGATTCCACCTTTATTGTTAAAAGGAGGTTGCCATGACAATGTGAGATTGTTGATTATTATCTTTATTGCGATTGCCTAAATGTTGACTGTTTTCTAATGGTTATATATATTGACTCTATTATCTCCACCTTCTCAAGAAATTTTTCAATGTTTCAAGTGACAGTATTTGATGAAAAAAATTAATCAAATTCTTGCTAGACCCATGTTTCTGTCAATCAAACCTAACATCATCAGTAGATAAATTTGCATTCAAGATTTGAGATGGTGAGCATATTTACCATCATCGTCATTTTCAATCATTATTCATCCATTGAAAATGATCTTTCCAAGTTTAATCGAATTTCTTCGAAATATCATACCAGCAAACTTCTTTATCTTATCCATTCCTTTTATTTATGGTTTCTTTTTAAGTCTTTTATAATCTTTTGGAGAACCAGTTTAAGATTCCAATTGTCCATTTATTATCATCTCTTCTACTCAATTGATATTTTAGTTAAGAACTATCAGGCAACTGAGAAGAAAGACTGATGTTTTTGATCTTAAATTCAGCTAAAAAGCCAATAAACAACTCATCACACTGGCTGATGTGTGTTGGTAAACAGCCTGTACATATATAATATATAAATAATAAGATAGTAATAACAGCTGCAACATTAACATATGGAATGGATTACTTTGTTTGGTTGAATCTTTACTGTTTTCCCAAGCTACTTATGATATCAAATTTGATTGATAAAAATATGGATTTAGCAGGAAATTAGTTGATTTTTCGAATCAAACATTGTCACTTGAAACATTATAAAATTTTTATAGAAGTCATAGATAAATAACATTAGCATTATTATAAACTATTTTTAAATCATATCACTTGATTTGGCAATAATGAAGCTTGCTATTTGGAAAAAATTTCTGATTTAATTTATAAAATATAAAAAAAATATGACTAGATATATTACCTCCCACAACATATAATACTTGTTAATAATATAAACTGATTAAAGTTTAAGTGGATTTAGTTTTGAGCCTTAATTAACTATCCTATAAAAAAAACAAAAACAATTCATATAGTCATAATTTATGTTTTTTAGAAAATTTTTGCCTTGAAAAGGATTATAGAAATATTTTTATGAAACAATTATTAAACAAACTTTATAAGAATAATGGTGATGATGTGATTTTTGATATACTATTTACATAAAATTTTTCTGGGTATAGTAGTAGTCAGCTGACTGCAAACAGTAGTGCTTTCTTCAATAAATGTGATATATGAATGGAAAAATATAATTACATTAATAAAACAGTTCTATATAGTCATTGATCCTTAATTGTTTCATGCAAGGAATATGAAACTAACATTATGCAAATACCAAAAATTTCATTTTTTCCCCCTCATGTGTCATAGCATCAGCCGGGAAGCAAACCCGCTATCCCGGGACAACTGCTTGTAATGCAGCTGTCACTGACCTCTCGACCACCAATCTTTGACAAAAATTTCATTTTTAAATAGTGAGATCTCTAGAATTCATATTTCAAAATAAATAAAAAATGCTGTTTGATAGTACTTACTCAAAAAGGAAAATCCCTCTATTGGCATAATCCACGGTGAAAGTGTTAAGGAAGTTCGCTTATTCAATATTCAAATAATTATTAGATTGTATATCTGATAATTGAGTTTTATTAAAATAAAAATTGAAATTGTAAACACACAAAAAAAAGTTTATTGTAAAACATCAAACTTATAACAATATTGCATAAATACACACAATAAACTTCTGTGAGAAAATTATTATAGTTATGTCTGTATATCACAATGTTTGTGATAAATACACAGCATAATATGTTTGATGTACACACATGAGTTCCTTCACAAAATATTGCTAAAATGTTTGATTAATTTATTATTGAATGTATTTCCATTTTGATTCCACAAAATTATCTCTGTATATATAGACTAGACTAACAAAATTTACATTAAAAAAATCTGGCATTATTTACAGAATCTAGAACATATACTAAAGTAGGACAATGCACTAAAATTTGGGTCTGATCTACACAATTCAGAACACTTAGGACAATCTATTTAAAGTACTTTCCCTTAAAAGTATTTTCAATGCTCAATGTATTATATGTATATTTTCTGATTCCAATTATAATTCAATTTCCCTTCCTCCCTTCCAAAGTCCTGCTTCAATAATTATTCATATATAAGCATTCCTTTTGATTTTTTCCTAAACGTGTTTTATTATGAAATTAAATCATGTAAAAAGCAAAATAAATTTAATAAGAATAAAATGTGTTAAGTATTATTTCCTCATACACTGATATTTTAATTATTTAATAGTTATTTTGTTCATATTAAATTTTATTTTTTAACATAATTTAATTCAGTAATAAAACAAGTTTAGGAAAGAATGAAAAGGAATTCTTAATATCCTAATAACTATTGAAACTGGATTTTCCAAATAATGAAGAAATTGAAAGTAGGAGTTATATTTCAGTCTGTTTCTAATTGAGCTGTTATGCAAACTTTATATACTTTTCTAAATACCTTCATCTGTTAGTAATAGTACCCCCCCCTTTTTTTTTCTTTTTTTAAAAACTAATATTCATTTTCTTTTGTAATAGATATAATTTTATATTTCATTTTAATAAACTATATTTTTATTATTTATACAAATACATAACGTTTAAGATTTTAATACAAAAATAAATAATATATATATAAAAAAACAGTGAATGTAGATAAAAAATTATATTTGTGTTAATACGAAGATTTTCATAGGTTACAGATATAAATGATATTTTTAGCAGGCTCATCTATGTATGATTTTAGTAATGAATATACCGATGTTTCAGCTTAATTACATTTTATGTATCTGGTTTTCTATTGGTGGAACTTTAACATTGTTATAAACCAATGTTTACAGTGCTTCTAGAACCATTTTTTGATGGCTTGTGTAATCGAATCAAAAAGTTGGTATATTTATTATCAAAATCATACACGGATGGACCTGCAAAGTATATTATTTAACATTATATTTATTTGTATTGAACCAGATACTCTATCCGCTTCAAAAATTCCATCGCGTAGTTTAAAATGGTTTTCGTATTTTTTTTTAAAGTTTTAAAAGAAAGTTATATCAAAGCTTTATATTTTATTATTTTATGTATTAAGAGTATATGATATAACACACATACTTGCTTAATTTTTTATTTTATTTTTTTAAAAAAAGGATCTGTGATTTTATTTGCAATAGATTTTAGTTTTAAAATCTATTTTTTTTTTTTTTGGCATTCTTTTTTTTAATCTTTTGTAAAAATAGTCTAATTTTTTTTAAAAAAAGTTTATTTTTAATCCTTTCGGAAAAAGCTTTTAATTTTGGAAACTTTTAATGCATTTCTGTTTCTTTTATTTTCATTGTAATCCATTTTAATTTAATTTTGTATTAATTAATTTGTAAATAAGATAATGCCCTAGTCAGAATTTTTAATTAAGATTAAGTATGAGATAGAGATTTGCCCTGGGCTAAACCTTTTAATTAAAAAGAAAGATTAAGTGGGAGATAAGAAAGCATATAAATGGCCCCAAAATTTCAGACTGATTATTATTGGCTTAACCTAGATTATTCTGCTGGAGAGGAGTATTGATTCAGCTTATTCTGCTGATTCATTATTATTCAGTTATATTGATCTGTGGAGATTGTTGAAATAAAAGTACTGACTTCTAATTGCTAAGTAGTGATCATTTAGCCAGAATGCTAAAATTACAGTTTGTGGAATATTATCTACAATATGCCCTGCTAAACCTATCAAAGACAGACTCCTACGCTGTTCTTTCCAGTTCATACCATGAATACCTAAATTAGAACTGCGCCCAAAGTATGCCTCTATACTTAGTGTCATGAAGAGATAAAACCATCTGAATATTGAACTAAAAGTAACTGTGCACTCATTGAAGGACTCACTGGACTCTGTTTTACTGTAAAGTAAATATTTAGTATTCTTTCCAGGGTATAAATCTCTAATTAAATTCTTCGCTTAATCTAAAAGTAAATCTGTTGAATAAAGTTTTCATACTTATTTAATATTATAATTATTATATGTAGTCTCTTATCCCTGTATTTATAGTATGTCTTGTAATCTTATTTTTAAGATTTCAGATTTGTTTTAAAGTTATTTATCTGAGAGTGTATTGTGACTTTATATTTGATATGCTTTGTATTCTTTTCTCCTTTTTTATTACTAGCCTTAGATAAATGCTTGGGCAGATATTAGTTTTTTTAGCTCACCTGCCCCTCTTTTATTACCCTATAATTAATTTTAAATGTCTAGTTTGCACTTTCTGCAGACTGCAAATCTTTTGGCTGGCAGTTTATCATATATAGTGTTCTGATTTTCTGAAGCTGGAGATTTTGTTTATTTTTTCTAAGATTGTGTTATCTCAATTGTTTCTCATGTTTTCTGGTCTTGTATTTGAAATCAACCATGAATTTCCATAAAAATGGTATATCACAAGTTGTCCTGCAGGCAAATGATGTTCTTGGTCTTGACGTGTTATTCTGGGTCAAGAATGCTCACCTGCACTATTTCGTTGATTTCCTATGAGACCCTATTGTTTTGCTATCTCTGAATTAGGAAGCTAGAATTGGTTTTTATAAATCACCAGCAGTAAGATATAAATTCCTCTCTTTTAAATTATAAGTGAGAAAATGAACCTATCTGCCAGGGTGTTTTATGTTTTAATACTCATTTACACTCTCTGGTAAATACGCTGTGAAACTAGGTCACACTTTGTTATTGTGTTTGAAAATCATTTACTTAAATATTTTGCTGAGTTTAATAAATCTTAAAATTTCTTTTATAAATACTTTGGCTGACATTTGTCTCTGTCTCCTTTCTCAATTGTCTGAACAATCTTAAAGATCTTTTTTGTCCATGGGTTTAACCGGTGCCAATCATCATCATCATTAACTTTTGATCATAGTAAATTAAATTTTCCAGGTACCCAGTGACCTGGTAATGCCCTCTGACCTAAAGTAGAATGACTGGCACATAGTATATTTGAATTTTGGTGCCCAATGTGTGGCTTCAAGTTTAAAACCCATGTGAGATTTTGTTCAGACAATCAAGGAATATTGCAGTGTAGGGATCAGTTTGGATTAGGTATGGTATGGATTGTTGGGGCAATTTGGTGTAGGGGTTTGTCTTTTTAGTATGATAAAAATAAACAATTAAGTAGCATTTTTTTAGATTTATTTCCAAACAGTGTTCAATAAATAATTAGGAAGAAGTTGTAATGTTTTGTAAAACTGAAAATAAAAGTTTAAAAAATATATATAAAAATAGTAAATTTAGTCACGTTTGAGAAAATGGAAGACAGCATAGGAATTGATGGAAGGGGTAGTATTGGAAGAAAGCCCAGTTTTTTCAAAAATCCTCAAATAGTAGAAAAAGAAGAGAGATGATAATCAAGGTGATGGTGGACATGATGAAAGCTGAGATGAGAGAAATGCAACAAGAAATAAAAGAAAGTCATCTGGAAATGGTGGAAGAAAATGTTTATAAAACAAGAGTTACTGGAAATGAAACAGTCAGCAAACAATGAAGAAATTGGTGTGTTCAAACAGAAATGATAATGGGAAAAACAGGAGAATCAGGAAGCTATAAAACTAGAAAAAGATCTGAGTATAGAAAGGCAGGAAGTAGAGATAGGAAAAGAAGGTATCAAAGAAATGAGACATGCATTAGAACAGGGTAGTGTTAGGTCTTGTAACATAGAAAAGAAGGTAGTCCAAATAGAAAAGATGTGGCAGGAGTGGATAATATGGAAAAAATAACACAAGAGGAATTGGATATGTTAAAGAAAGGAGACATCCAGAAAGAAATAGAGAAAGGCATAGATGAAGTGATAGAGAAGCTAGAGATGGCAAACTTTGATATAGTAGAAAGCAAAGATGCTTTAAAATTGGAAGTCTAACAGACATGTTGGGATAACTAAGGGCCTTGAAGATAGGATAGCAGGAATAGAAAGGAAATATGGAGGCTTCCCATCTTAAATCAAGCAATCTGAAATAGGTTCTAGGGAAAATGAGTATAGGTAGTCACGAAGTAAAAGGCAGGAGGGACCCACCAGCAGATTCATGGAAAAACAATTCCTAATAGCATTCAAGGCTGAGGTGGGGGAGAGCCCATTAAAACATTTAGAAAGTTTAACTAGCCTGTTTCATGTCCAAGATTGGCCAGAAAGAGATAAAGTTACAGTCACCAGTAGCCACCTTTTTGAAACAGCCTTGGATTGGTGGTGCACCTTATTTTCCAAACTGTGGACTTTTGAATAATACTGACATGCCAATTGGAGGACATTCTGGAGTGAAGCCAGACAAGATGGTAAACTTTATAAAATATCTCATGAGAGATACACTATTATACATGGTGAAGCTCACACACAATCCTTTTTCAGACAGATGACAAAATTAAAGTCAACCACATTTTCACTTTCGGATGACCAAATTATAAGAACTATTCATCATAATATGCCACATACCATACAGCAAATGATGCTAAATAGTAGTGCTCAGTCGATAGAAGAAATGGCAGAATTTTTAACAGCAGTAGATTTCGGTAATATAGCAAGAGAATCTGTAGACAAGTTCTAGAGATTAGATCATCATGACCAAACTTTTGGTAAGAAGGAACCACCTGACAGAGTTTAGCTTTTACTAATCAGATGGAGTTTAAATATATATTTAAAAAATAGGTTACCAGATTATGAGAATGCATAAAGGTATGTTAAATTTCTAAAATAAAATAATCTTTCAGAACGCAGGGTAAATGTTCAGCCAGGATTTTGAAGAAGGTTTTGAAATGTGTAAAGTTAAAAAAAATATAGCACAGGGGTGCTTTTATGTTTTTTTTTATGGCATGATGGAGTAGTTGAACCGGATACTCTATCCACTTCAAAGTTCCATCACATAGTTTAAAGTGGCTTTCTTATTTTTTTTTTTAAGTTTCAAAAAAAAGTTATATCTGTTTTATATTTTACTATTTTATGTATTAAGAGTATGTAATATAACACACATACTCGCTTAATTTTTTTTTTAAAAAAAAAAAGGATCTGATTTTATTTGCAATAGAATTTAGTTTTAAAATATATTTTCCTTTGACATTCTTTTTTTTAATCTTTTGTAAAAATAATCTAATTTTAAAAAAAAAGTTTATTTTAATCCTTTTGGAAAAAGCTTTTAATTTTGGAAACTTTTAATGCATTCCTGTTTCTTTTATTTTAATTGTAATCCATTTTAATTTAATTTTAAAAATGGAGATTTAATTTTTTATTAATCAATTTTTAAATAAGATAACACCCTGTTAAGAATTTTTAATTAAGATTAAGCATGAGATAGAGATTTGCCCTGGGCTAAAACTTTTAATTAAAAACAAAAATGATGTGGTAAATAAGAGAGCATATAAATGGCCCCAAAATGTCAGACTGTGTATGATTGACTTGACCTAGATTATTCTGCCGGAGAGTAGTATTGACTTAGCTTATTCTGCTGATTCATTATTATTCAGTTATATTAGTCTGTGGAGATTCTTTTGAAATAAAAGTACTGACTTCTAATTGCTAAGTAGTGATCATCTTGCCAGAATGCTAAAATTGCAAGCTTTGTGGAATTTTATCTACAATATGCCCTGCTAAACCTACCAGAGATGGACTCCTGATCCCAAGCTGTTCATTCCAGTTCATGCCATGAAAGCATAAATTAGAACTGCTCCCAAAGTATGCCTCTATACTTGCTGCCATGAGGAGATAAAGCCACCTGAATATTGAACTAAAAGTGACTGTGCACATTCATTGAAGGATTCACTGGAATCTGCTTTACTGTAAGGTAAATATTTCATATTATTTCCAGGGTATAAATCTCTAATTAAATTCTCTACTTAATCTATTAGCAAATCTTGTGTATAAATTTTCTTATTTACTTAATATTATAATTATTATATGTATTCTCTTATCATTGTATTTATAATGTGTCTTGTAATCTTAGTTTTAAAATTCCATATTTGTTTTAAATTTATTTATCTGAGAGTGTATTGCGAGTTTATATTTGATATGCTTTGTAATCTTTTCTCCTTTTTTATTACTAACATTTGATAAACCCTTGGGCAGATAATAGTAGTTTTCTTTTAGCTCACATGTCCCTTTTTTATTACCCTGTAATTAATTTTAAATAAGTTTAGTTTGCACTTCCTGCAGACTGCAAATCTTTTGGCTGGTGGTTTATTGTGTATAGTGTTCTGTTTTTCTGAAACGGGAGATTTTATTTTTTTCTAAGATTGCATAAGATCACATTCATTTCTCATATTTTCTGGTTTTGTATTTGAAAGCAACTGTGAATTGCCCTTAAAAGTAGTATATCATGAGCTGTCCTGCAGGCATATGATGGTCTTGGTCTCTATGTATTCTGGGCCAAGGGGTGCTCACCCACATCACTTCATTGATTTCCTACAAGACCCTATTCGTTTGCTATCTCTGAATTAGAAAGCTAGAATTGGTTTTTATAAATTGCCAGCAGGAAAATATTATAAATCCTTCTCTTTTAAATTATAGGTGAGAAAACAAACCTATTTGCCAGGGTGTTTTATGTTTTAATATTCACATACACTCTGATAAATATGATCTGAAACTAAGACAAACTTTCTTATTGTGTTTGACAATCATTTATTAATAAATCTTAAATTTTTTTTTATAAATAAATACTTTGGCTGACATGTGTCTCTTATCTTTTTTCTCAATTGTCTGAACAATCTTAAAGATCTTTCTCTCCCTGGGTTTAGCTGGTGCCAGTCATCATCATTATTAACTCTTGATCATGGTAAATTAAATTTTCCAGCTACGCAGTGACCTGGTGATGCCCTCTATGATTTAAAGAAGATAGAATGACTGGTGCAATATACATATATACAAATGTGCAAATTTACAAATATTAATTATATTTGTTATAAGTAATTTAATACAAATAAATTGGTTTTAATTCAAATTGTTTTTAATATTAACCCCTTTTGCATGCACTAATGCCTCTTACTTTTCAGCATTTTCTGACAGATTTCTTTATCTCACACATCAATGTAAAATATATGATAAAATGATTATTTCTTTTCAGAAAATAATAAATATGGCTTCATTTGATAGATTTTTTTATTTACTACTGAAATAAATTTTAAATGTTCACATTTTGATTCTATAAATATTAAAAAAATTATTCGGTAATCAAAACAAAAACATACGTCATTGTTTCTAGAAAGATTATTTTCAGTTTACAAAATCAATGAAATATTTGTTGTTTCTCATTATTTTTAAGAATGTGAATGGATATTTATTTATTTCTCTTATATCCATCAAATTATGCTTTAAAAGTTTACATTTTTTGAATATTTATTGCAAAATTATGATATTTTCTTACTCGTAAATAAAGTAGCTTCTTTACGTCAGAGCTAGAATTTTTTAATTTGCTCCAGGTGATATTTACAGTGGCTGCTAATATAACATATTTTTGAAAATAAAGTATTTCAAGTCCAAATAAACTATTAATACTTTTTATTTCTTGATATCTAATAAATATAGTGCAAATTATTTTAAAAAAAAATCTAAAACCGTAATAAATTCGCAAATAAACATGTTTTTGCATCATTGGAAACTCCAATGTCGTAAAACGCTGAACATTTTACAGCCTTGTCAGCAGACAATGGCTGATCATGTCAAGGTGGGGCGTATGTCTATTGTAAGAGCGGAAATTTTAAATTTTGCGCTTTTTTACTCTTTTTTTCAGGGGAAAAAAAATTATTACTATAAAATATACTATTTTACACGCATTTTAACATAATACATATGAAAAAATTCACCAGGGGGCCAATTGGCTTAAATATGTTTCTGAGCTGTCCCGAAATTCGAAAAGGTTGAGCATCCTATATAGATAGTCATCTAAGGTTTCATATGATGTGGGAGCTGCAGATTATTGTATCTGATCTAGAATTAATAACTATCTTGATTAAGCATTGTTTATTATTTATGATTACACAAATTTTTAGTTTCTATTATTAGTGAATATTTCACTGAAATTTAAAAAAAAAAATTTTTTTTTAAATTTATATTTACTTTTTAATTTTATCTTAATATTATTTTTGTTCACAGTTGTCTAATATTTTTTTCAGATTATAGTATATGATCTAATGCATAATAATAGGAGAGATGAATCTTGACTTGGGTAATCTGAGCGAAGATGAGCAAGATATTATTTGGAATGTTATGCTGCGTTATGAGGAATTTAGGCGGAGAGATGAGCAAAGAGTCTCGTAATTATTTTTTTTATATTAAATTTTATTCTTAATTTTAGAAATATAGTAATTTATTTAATACTTTAAATAAATCATGTGAAAGCATTATATTTCAATGCTTCTTTTTGTTCTTCTATAGATGTTTTATTGTTCTTGCAAACATATTCAAAATCTAGAAATTATATAGATATATTTTTAAATATTAAATACACAATTTTTTAGTTTTTTTTAATGTCACCGTTTTATCTATCGTATTTCTCTGATTTATGTTCATATGCCTACACATACACACTCTACTAACATTATTATTTACATATAGTTTTTAAAAAAGTCAATTATAATGTTTTTATTATTTCATTCTATTATATTATGTATTATAACTTACTTATATTGATCAGTGAAATTGCATGCAGTTCATATGCAAATAAGAAAGCATGTCTTAGAAGAGAAAGAGGTGAGATGACTATAGCGACAAGACATTGCCTTTAAAATTTACTAGTGATGATTTTGTATTAGTTATAAATTCTTTTTCTAAATATGTATTAGTAATATAGAATTGCTTTAAGTGTAATAAGTATATATTTATAAATAATATTGATTTTTCCCTTCATTTGTATTTGTAATTCAAATTTACAAATTTTTATCTGTGTAACAAATTGGAATTGGTTTTTGTCCTCTTTGTAACCTAATGCTAAGTGCACTTTTGATGGAAAGTGTACTTAGCATTAAATTAGGAAAGAAGAAAGAAACCACTTTGTTATGTAGATAACAACTATTTACAAATTTCAATTATATTTATAACTAAATATAAAATAGATAGTTTAGATACAAAAATAAATAAAATGATAAATATTTGTTAAACATGCAATTGTGGGTAATGAAAAAGACAAAAACAAATAGGAATAAAATTACTCAATTTATTGTTGTGATATTTGTCTTATATTTTGCCCAAGTGCTCCTTATGTAGCTCACATTTTATTGATAAACTTTGATTAAAATAGAATACGTATTGCTTATTGAACTGCAAATGTACATTACTTTTCAATACTCATATATATATAAAACACACATACTTTTTATGTGTATAGTTGCATTTATAATAAAATGACAGGACACATTTATTTATATTTTACTGTATGTTCACTCAATCATCTAATGAAAAAACATATTAAGAAAAAAACCTATTGTACCATTTTTTATTTTTTAATTAAAATAAAACAGCAAAAGTCTGATTTTCATTACAATTAAATATGCTCTGGATGATTTTTTTTCTTTCAATAACCTTTTTCTGTTATGGAAATGCGATAGATTCATCTCATTATCAAGAAATGCAATCTCTGTAATTGTTTTGATGTATTCAAGTTAGTATCAATTTTAAGTATATTCCTAAATTTTGTAAAATTCTTTACATTAAGTTTAGAAAACATATTTGGGAAATAGTGCATCCCGGCTGATGCTATGACACATGAAAATAATAATAATAATAATAATAATAATTGAGGAAGAATAAAATTTATGTGCTGTCAATATAAACCAAAGGAACTTTTTTAATAAATGTGGATTATGTATTTGAGGTGAGAAAATGACTGCTGTCATGTAAAATTTATTTAAAATTTTTTATTGTTTTAAAATATAATTATATATGGTGCTTAGAGACAGAAAAATGGCTGCTCGCATATCACAAATTATATTAAGTTTACAAATTTTAATGCTTTTTTTTTGTTTATTAATTTGCATTTTTATTTGTTTGTTTGCTTTTTTTTTAGATAGCATATAATTGAAATCATATATACTGAGACAGCGTAGTTTGTAGCTTTTTGTAAGTACTATTAAGAACAGAATAAAGATTATTGTTAGATCTCACTAAATTAACTTCAAATATTAAAGAACTTATAAATTATATTCTTCTTATTGATAAAATTTTCATCATATTATATCAGAATAGTTTATGTTTGTTTTCTCCTGCATAATTTAAAATGATGTTTGCTTTTGATTAATTATGATCATTTGTTGCTAATAACAGTATATATTGTTTATCCAGTATAGAGATTAATAATAACATATTAAGAAAAAAGAAAAAAAGCAAGAGAAAATAAAAGAAAGATAATAAAATAAAACAAAGATATTTTTTTTTTATAATCAATTATTGAGAAGGGAAAATAAAATTTATTTAATGGACAGATAAACATTATTATTTTTAAGTGTGGCATGGAGATTAGTCAAACTTTTACTTAGTTTTGAGCTTACAAAGTCATTCAAAAATATGAAAAGAAAAATTGAAATAAATAAAAATAACAGCATAAGCAGATAAGAATGAACAAATAAAATACATATTACTAGCATAAATAAAATAAATTAAAAACAAAATATTAAAGATATTATTACTAATGCTTTTGTGAATAGATGTGCCACTTATTGTAAATTTGAGTAATTAAAGAAAACTAGTTAGTAATGTTATTATTTATATCTTCATTAGATTCTGGATGATAGTCTTCGCTATAGTTCAAAATTTTTCATTGGTGAAAGCAATTAATTAGCTAGAAATTAATCTGGAAAATGATTCTGAAATAGAGTAAACAAAGTAAATATTTACACTTTTAAAAGCCTTTGTTGAACATGAACAAAGAAAGTCATGATATTTGTTATATATTTACTAATAAATATATAAACATTTATATTAAATTTTTTGTTTGAAAGAAAGAATAATAACATTATTATCATTATATAACAACATTTAATTATCATAATAGATTGCTATTGCTTAAATCTTTTAAATGCAATTGATTCTAGAATTTTTACATTATATATAAAAATAATGGTAGTAATATAAGTGAAGCATATTAAATAATGTAATATATGCAATGAAAATAATGTTAAGATTAATAATTATGAGACATAAAAAAGCATGATACATAAATTTAAAAATACAAGGGTAAAAGAAAGTAAATCTTATTGCTAACAAAACCAATTTTGAATTTAAAAAATAGGGGAACTAATTTTAATTGATTAGAAAGATTAATGAAATGTTGTTAATAAATGTGAAATTAACATAAATTTTAATATAAAAGTATAAAAAATTAATTATAAATTCTTACATAAACTTAATGTATATTGTAGTGAATAATCTATTATTTTTTTGAAAAAAAAAAAGAATTTTTTTTTCTTTCTCTTTTTAGACAAAGTAATATGTAAATAGGTTGTAGTTGTTTGTAAAAAAAAAAAAAAAAACCTAAAGAAAAAAAACTAAAGAGATTCAAGAAAGAAATTAAGTTTTGATATAAAATCATTTTTTTTTTTTTACTTTTAATCAGACTGGGATATTATTTAATTCAAATTCTACAGAATACTCTCTTATGCTTTGTGAATAAAAAGGAAGAAAACTACTAATAGTTAGCTAGATCTGGTCTGAACATTTGTGAATGATATTTTGAATAACTCTGACTGAAGGGAAGAATTAGTGCTTATTTAAAAGGCAGCTGGAAATTACAAGACTATATTATCACCACAAACGGACTTTTAATATTTGTCAGAAAGAAGTAAATGATAATTATTTTGTTTTGATGGGTCTTATATTCAAAGTCTGATTTGTACTTTATTTTAACTAATCTGAATTTGTAAATAATGTTTGTTATTCTATTTTGAAGGAAACTGTCAGTTAAAAAAAAAAGAAATGAATTTATAATAACTTCTCTTTACTTGTTAAAATTATTAAAAAAATAATAATAATAATAAATAATATATTACAGGAAAAGGTAAAGAAATAATGATAATCATATAAATGCAATGTACACATATAAATTTTTTAAGTCACAAATAACCATAGTTAATGATGTAATTATTTCCATTAGTCTCATTCGTTCATAGTTAAATTTATATTGATTATTGAAAATTGAATTTTATGTAGATAGATTTATATAGGCACAGTTGCTTGTTTGATATTTAATAGTTTATATATGTTCATATCCGTATGGGAGAATACATGTCTATCAGTTTAATTAGTTAGGGATCAATCTCACTGTATAAATTGCAGTTGTATTAAATTAGGTTTAAGATCAAATGGCCATTTCCTATAATTATTGTATAGAAATTATTCAGTTTGAGCTAGATCCAAGGGTCATCCGTTTATAGTTATTATTATATAAGCAGTTATGTTTAGAATTAGGATCTAAAAAAGACCATTTTCTTATAATTATTGTGATAAAGATAGCATTGATGTCTATCCCATATAGAGTATATGTATGTATAAATACTAGGAGACATGTGAATTTAAAAAATGTTTGTATTTATCGATTCATACATGTATAGAATTATATTTAAGTTTATAGAAGTTAGGGTTAAAGATATGGTGAATGTGTTATATTATCAATGAATAGATTAATATTATGATGTATAAAGATTAAAGGACTTTGTTAAAGAAATAAATTGCATATCAGTTAATGTTTATACTTTGTAAATAAATTACTATTACATGATTTGTTAATTTTATTAAAGATAATAAATTGTACATCATTTAATAAATATACTTGTAAATAAATTATTATTACATGATTTATTGCTTTGTTTATATAAGATTGCGTGGTCTACAGTCATTCATCAGGAGTAACTTAGGTTCTCCACGATTTAACCCAGCATTACAGATGGAGCTGTATAATGGTTATATTTTTATATTGAATAAAATATTGTTTTAAATATACATGTGTTAATTTATTTCCTGATGCTTAAAGGCAGGTGATGTCAGAGTAATTTATGTAAATAAATAAATAGAGAAAATGTAAATAAATGAACTATACTAAGTCTGACAATTACAGTATATCAGGGATTAAGTGTCCATGTATTGAATGGAATGAGTGTTTCCGTAGAAAGGTTCACTAAAATTTTCAAAATCTTTAATTAAAATTCAATTAAAAAAATACACTAAAATATGTACATATTCAATCTCACAAAATCAATCCAACAAGTTGTACATACAATAGTGTTGTGAGAACAATAAGTACATTAGCTATTTTGCAAAACTTAAAAAAAAAAATCTCAACTATTTTGTTAAACATAAAAAAAGAATGAACTAGTCAAACTTTTTTTTTTCTGATTGTGTGGAATTTTTGTTGACTTTCAATTTTTTTTATCAACAGTTGAATTGTTTTTATATATGGCAAGGAATGTTATTGATCAATTAAAAAATAAAAATATCATCTCTGATTTACAGATAAGAGAGTTTCAGATTTTTCTAGATGTGTGTAATATGTATATATTAGGCGCTATTACGTAAAAATTGTTGTGGCAAGTGAAATAAAAGCATTATTAAAAAAAAAGATTATATAGAATGCTTCCGTTCCTAAAAAGGTCATGCTTCATCACTGCAATATATGATGAATATCAAAAGTGTGCAAATGATACAGGTACAAGAGAAATGTGAGATATATATAATAATCAATAGAAACTTTTCTTATGATTTCACTTTATGAAATTCTTAAAACATTATTAAAAATAACTTTAACTTCTAATAATACTGGCAAAATAAATGAATCTACAAAAATTAAAAATTATTTAGGAAGATTTAGTGTCATTTTTTAATTGTGTTAGAATGTGAAATACTAAATTTGACAAATATTGTTTAAAAGTTCTTCAAAGGCAAAACATAGATTTTAATTGATTTAAGGAAAATATGAAAAACTTAAAAATTTTTTTTAGTGAAACTTGTCAAAAAGCTGTTGAATTAGCAAAGAAATGGCAAATTTATCTAGTTTTTGAAAAAATAGAACAAGAAAATTAAAAGATATTGTGATGAACTTTATGAAGATGATCTGAACATTATCTTAAAATGAATATCTATTATTTATAATTATAAATCACATTCAGTATTGTTTTCATGAATTAAATAAAATGATTAATATTTTATATATATATTTGTGTGGATATTATTCTCTTTATCTGAAATTTTTTTAATAAAAATATTGATTTTACAGAACAGCTCATTTTATAGTTATGCATAATAAATAATTTGGCAAAAAATATTTATGTTACAGTGCTAATCTGTTAAGCTTAATTGCTTTAAAAATATTTAGTAATACTCGCATTAATTTAACCAAGTTTACATTGCAGTAATAATCTTTTTGAATATTTTCTAGATTATCACAAGTACTAAAGTATCATTTTCTAAATTCAATATAAAAAACTATTTACAAAATTGCATCAACCATACTAGACTATCTGATTTTTCCCCCATATGTCAAAGCATCAGCCGGGAAGCGAACTGCAACAACTGTCTGCAGGCAACTGCTTGCTTGCAAGGCAACTGTGGTGACCCCTCGGCTACCAACGCCAGACTAGACTATATAAGTATGTATTTATTGAAAATAAAATCATTAACTCGCTTGATGTAGAAGATATTATAAATGTGTTTGTTGATGCTAAAGCTAAAAAATTAAAAGTTGAAAAAATAAGATTTTTTTAAAATCAGTGATATTATGAGGACAAGCTACAAAAAAGTTTTTGATATGGATGTTAAATTAAACCACAACTTAATTATTCTTAGACACGAAACATGTTATCACAGGCAGTGTAACCATAGATTTTTGAAGATTTAAAGGTAAAAATTAAAAGTATTGTGTTTTAAAAAATATATACAAATATGTACATGGGTAAAGGAAGCTTAAACATTGGGGGGGGGGGGCAGAATCATGCATATATAAAAAATGTTTCATCTTTAATAAAAATTAAAATCTGTATGTGAGATTAAAAGAGATTAATACTTGGCAAGATTGTTCTTACATTGTCTTAAAGAAAATATTTTTAATATATGGTATTAAATTTATTATAACTGTTAAATGTTGTAGTTTAAATGCAATTTATATATATTATGAAACAGCATCAAAGTGCTGATATAGGGCCACATTTAACCTAAGGCAGCTGTACACTCATTAATTATTTTAGAGATAATACACTCGAGGTTTTAATTCAACTAGCAGCTCGCTGATTGAATTCCACAAATTAAATCAGTCTTAATCATGCATGCCCAGTTCTTTATAGAGTTGAACTATAATACTGCATATTTATATTATAATCCTTTATTTCACTCTTTTAACTCTTCTTCATTAACTTTTCATTATAAAGCTTTATTCAACAATTTTTTACTGCTCACAGATTACAGGTTTCAAACTAAGCTCTGACTCTTTGTTTTTATCTGATTCTGACATATTAAAGTTCTGCTACCAATTTTTGATAGCTCCACTAATATGCATAAATAGTTTATCCTTGTCCTTATGCAAATTATCATGTCCCGGTTAAATTGATAATTTATATAATCTTATTTATTAGGCAAATGTTTTTGTATTGACCAATTATGCACACTGACATATGTAACTTTATTTATTTATTATACAACCCAATCAATACGTACAAAGTAACATCTAGATTAATGTGAAATATGTTATTTTGATGTTATATAATAGTCGATTTCTGGATTGTAAAATAAAACGTATAAGACGCGTGTCAATTATTTCAATGAACCTCTTCATCTGTTATGTCAAAATTTTAAAGTTACTGACTGCAATTCAGAATTAATTAACATCTTATATAAAGCAGATATTATTTGATTTATTTGAAAGTACAGTATTTAAGATGTTATACATACTTTTATGAGCAATAAGTACATACATAAAATATTATTTTAATTTTGTAGAAATAATCATTTTCATTTTAGAGAAACTTTATTATAAAAAAATATATATAAAATATTATTTAATTTATTTGAAGGTAACAAATGAAATAAATAATCATTATTGTGTTGTCTTTATATAATTAATAAATATGTATATAAATATATTCCAGTTAAATGAAATTAATCTGCTTAATTTTTTATAAATTTCACCAAAGTAAATAATAAATTATTAATTATTATATTAAAAAGTGGAAATTTATATTATATGAGATGTTATATAATATTCAATTTTTGCATAATCCATGATTCAGGAATCACTTTCAAGGGAACTGGTTCTTGAATCTTGGATTGTCATAGTTTATAATGCTTGATTTGTATAAACATATTTATAATATGTGATTGGTTTTTGTTGTCAGTTTTTTAATAGTAACTTATATTTGATTGATAAATAAACACATAAAAAACAAGAATTGCTTCACATAACTTAACTCAATGCTTTTCAAGAACTATTTATTTCATTTCAGCTCTGCTATCTACCATAAGTCTGAACAATCAATAGGTGATAGATGATATGTTTATTAAATTCCTATTTATATTTTCCTATCCATATTCTCAGATTAATTTTTATCTTAAGGCCTTTGTTTATAAAGAGTTTTGAGACCGGATTTAGGGTATCTAAATTTTTAGATTTAATGTATTTTATGTCCAAAAGTCACTTTTTACTTTTTGTTTTTATCATCAATCTACCAGTTTGAAATTTAAAAACGTATCAGCATTTTGAATTCAAGTCAACTTATTTGTATAGTTATATAGATCTGATACCAATTCAGTATCTATATATTTTACTGGTCCTATATTTTTAATAAATATTAGACACCTCTCTCTTTTGATCAGAATTGGTGTAAAAAAAAAAAACCAAACATGACTCACAGCTTACACAATGCTTTTCAAGAGCTAACTATCTATTCATTTCCAGTTCTATCATTTATTATATACTTGAATACTACATGTAATGCTTATTAATTCCCTATCCAGTGCTGTTCTATCCACATTCATGTACTAATTTCTGATTTGAAGGCCTTTGTTAGTGAATCAAATCACGGTCTAGTGCATTTGGATTTTTCGATTTGATGCACTTTTCATCCATTATCCAACTTTTATTTATTTATTTGTTTATATTATCAGGTTATTTGTCTGAAATTTCAAAATCTATTGATGATTTGATTCTAAACCAATTTGCTTGCATAATTATATAGATCTCAAACCAGTTTACTATCTTTTTATTATGTTCTTACATTTTTGATAAATGTAGACCCCCTATCCTTTAACCAGGATTGATAAGAAATCAAAAAACATCAATTGGCCCCAGCTTACATAGTGTTTTTCAAGAACTGTTTATTTCAACTTCAGTATTGACACCTATTGTAAGTATATTAGATCTAAAAGTGCAGATGCACTATGTTCAGATTCAAAATTCCTCATTGAAAAACCCTTAAGCCAGAATCTAGTCTGGGAATATGGTTAAGAATAGCACTGAATAGAGATTTAATAAGCAGCACATCTAGCATTTTCTGATTACTCAAACTTGCAATGGCTGACGGATTTGGAGTGAAATAAATAGTTAGCTTTGAAATATATGGCTAGAATGGTTTTTTTATTTAATTATTATGGTTAATATGATATTAAATATTTTTTTTTGATATATGATTCAAATATAACATTGTAAGTGGATTTTTATTTCAAGAAATGTCATGAAAAGAATATTCTGAGCAGTTTATTGAAATTGTTATTGTTGTTTTAAACTGAGCAAGTCAATAGTATCCAGAAAGAAATGTATCAGTATCAAAATACATTTTCAATTGTGAAATATGTTAAAATCATATTCTTAGATGGAAAAATTAATTTAATATTTGCCAAAAATCAGCAGCTATTAAATGAAATACTAAATGAAGTATTTCAAGTAAATTGAACCAAGTAGATCCCTAAAGCAGTAATCATTTTATTATCCCATGAAGAAATGAACAGTTGTCCTAATATGTATATATATATTTAAAAGTCACTTATTATTTATTCAAACAAATCTTTGTAATATGCTTAATTATTTATCTAAGAATTATTCTGTTTTCTAAAACAGTGAATTGGAACTCAATAAAATGATTGAAAACTGTTGAATCTCCTTAGATTAGAATATCATGGAAGCTTATATATTTTTTGCTGTTATAGTGCTAAAATTTTAAATTTAATAGTTTGTACATCTTCAATTAGAAATATAAAATAAAACATAGGAATAGTGTAATTTTTAATAACCAAAATGGTTGAGAATGTTAATAAAATATTTATATCAAATAAATCTTGCTAATTACTAAGAAACCAAGATGCTTTGATACATCAAACATTTTTTTAACTGAAGAAGTTTTTCAAAAAATATGATCTGTTGTCAATAAAATCTGTGTCTGAATCTATAAGAAATAACACCTCCAGTTATATTAATATATAGTGTAAGGATGTGTATTTTCAATTATGCAATACTGTGTATAAAACCATTTTTGAAAATAAATGATTTTGATTAGCATATGATCTCTCTGACCTTGACTTAATTTTACTTATCAATGAATTTACAGAAATAGATATCTTGAGCTCTTTTTATTTAGTCATGTGACCATTTGAAAATAAAAAATGATTAATTTGGGTTAGATATATTGTAGTAAAGAAAACAACATAGAGAATTTTCAATGTATAATGTAAAAATAAATTATTGTAAAAAGAATATTTTCATTATATACATTTACAATCAAAATTATAGTAAGTTGTAAAGTTGAGAGGAGCAAGCTTATAAAAAAAGATATCAAATATGATCCAAATAACATTAAAATTCATTATGCATTCTTATTTTGAATTTAAAATCACAAATACTAACTTTTTTTTACAATAAACTCATAAATCTACATTGTATTTGTAATCAAAATATAATTAAACCGAAAACCATTATATAATCCCTAGCTTATCAATGCTTTTTAGGATTAATTTTTTTTACTGTATTGTGCTATTGCAAACTTGAATAAGTATTAAATATCAGCTAATAGTATTTATTAAATTTATTTCCAGGGTTTTAACGTATCCATATCCTTAGATTAGTTTTTGGTTTATGATTTTTGTCAGGGAGAAACTTGAATCTGGATATAGTCCATCTGTATTTTACTCTTTAATTTATTATCAGGATATCAGTTCAAAATTTAAAAAACAAATGAGTAAATAGTCAAAATAAGAGTCATATATCACATGACCCTATCTCTTAAGCTTGTAAGTTATAAACAATGAGGATTGCCAATTCCTCTACAAGCTTTATGATAAATGCTTAGCTAGAGCCAGCACTTAAAATATCTCTGTCAGGAACCCCTCCCCAAACCCCTGACCATGGTTTCGTGCTTTGGCACTCCTCTGAGAGGTGTCATGGTTTTTGTTTTAAATGAGTAAATGTTTGGAATCCAAGCCAATTCAGTAACTATATATTTTGTTGTTCTCAGTTTTTGCACCAATTGTAGACATTTTTAACATTTAGCCAGGATTGCTATGAAAACAAAAAACTTTAGATGAAAGTAGTGTTTTTTTTTTTTTTTGTATTATATCAATTCTGGTCAAAGAATAAAGGTGCCAACTGTGGACATTATAATATATACTCACTAAATTGATGCCAAAACTATTTAGGAATGCAAGCAAGTTTGATTTAAAACATTAAGATATTTTTGAATTTCAGGCTGAAAGCTTAATACTAAAATAAAAAATAAATGATGATGAATGAAAGGTGAATTAGATCCAAAGATTCAGGTGTATCATGTCCAATCCTCTCCCTAATAAAGACCATAACTCTAGTATCTATTGATTGCTCAAGCTTATAGTGGATGACAGCAATGGAGTAGGCAAAAATGTAGTTTGCCCTGTAAAATCATTGTGTAAGCTGGAAGTCATGTTCTTTTTTTAAATTTACACCAATCCTGGCTAAAAGTTAAGGATACAATTATTTTGCTGTGCTCATGGAAGTGGGGGGTGTTTCTTACTCAGCCATGATAAAATAGTGTTAATAATAAATTAAACAGACACTTTATATTTCAGTGAATTTATTCTTAAGTTAAATTAATAGTAATAATATATAAACATATTAATAATATATACTGAAAATGATAACCTATTAATAATTATTTTCCCTATACTAATTTAGGGATAGCAGGAATAACAATCAACAAAATAAGTCTATTACATTTGTTCACTCATGCTTCTTACAATTCATTAATAATTGTATTTTCTGCATACACTTTTCTCCTCTTTGTCAGAGAAATTATTGACTATCAGCGGCATTTTGATTCTCTCAATTGCAATTGCCACTCAGACTTTCATATCCTTAGAGAGAGAGAGTTCTCTTTTTATAACTCTATTTGGATAACACATATTCACACTTTTAATACACCTTTCTGCAATGTTTTAATACACCTTTCTACAATGAATTATTTCCCAGAGGAAACTTTTAACTGCTGGCACTAATTACACAAATCAAAATAGTACTTTATTTACAATAATATCAATGCATCAGTGCTAAAATTCTTAAGGCTAAATTATAATCTTATAGCTTTCTCGGAATATTTGCTTCCTCATTTGAAAGCTTAAACAGGTCAGGGTCTTGGTTATTTCTGGTTGAATATAAGTGTTTAGATTATCCAGTAATTTACTATAAGGTACATCTTCTGAAATACTAGAGTCCCACAATTGTTTCCCTATTAATAATACATTCATTCCAGCAAAAAGCAACAATGTGGAAACTTTCACCGTATCCTCATCTATCTTCAAAGGTCTCATATAGTGATTTATATATTCCACATAAATGTTCCATAATGAGGAGTCACTTATATCAAACTGCCTTAGATTTTGACTGGATAGTGCCATTTCTTGTTTGTTTAATCACTGTACCAATCACCATCAAGCTGCTAATTATACTATCTGTTGTTGATTGTGCCAACAGCTGTGTTCATGGTGGGTCTCTACCCAGTCATGATAGCATAACATTAATAATAAATTGAACAAAAACTATATTTCAGCAAATTTATTCTTAAGCTGAATTAACAGTAATAATATATATCAAAAATTTTATAACATATTTTTCTCCTTACTAATTTGGGGATAGCAACAAACAAAGTAAGTCTATTACATTTTTTCACTCACAGTTCGTTAATAATTGTTATTACTAATACATTTAAACACAAGTACATTATGTTTATTTAAACAATATTTTCTGCATGCACTTTTCTCCCCTTTGTGAGAGAAACCAGTAACTATCAGTAGTGTTTTGTTCCTTTAGATCAGTGTTCTTCAACCCTTGGTCCATGGCCCGGTGCTGGGCCGCGGAACTTTTCTGCAGGTCCACGTGCTAGACTGGCAGTAAAAAGTTTGTAATAATAAATAATAAGAGTTTAAACTTTTAATTAATATAGCTAATTTTTATTTATTTTTTCATCTCATTTTTACCCAATTAAAAAAAAAAGAAAACAGAACGAAAACAAAATCTAATCAATCATTCATAAATTAATTTGTTTTTCTAGTTATCACAGATGTTTATGGGAGGGCGGGGGTAGAATTAATTTTTTTATTACTTTTCTAAAAAAATTAAAAAAAAAGTTTTTTATTATATAAACTCCATATATATAAAACTTTATCTTATATATTTAACTTTGTTGTTTTGATCAGTTATAACAATTATGGTTAACTTTAAGAAAATTTATCTATAGACTTCTGCCAGTCTGCAAAATCTTATGGAACCTTGTCCTTATTTTTACCGGTCCACAGGTGTGAAAAGGTTGAAGACCACTGCTTTAGATAGTGACTGCTGCACAAAATCTCATATCTTTAGAGAGAGAGAGAGAGTTCTCTTTTTATAACTCATTTACATACCAAATATCTATACTCTTAATACACTTTTCTAGAGTGAATTATTTCCAGGAGGAAACTGGCTCAAATTCCAGCACTAATTACCCAAATCAAAATTTACAGTAATATTAGTGCCTATCTGCATATTTAAAAACTGAAGACATCAAAATATATACTTATTGAACTGGTGTCAGAACTTTATAACTATGCAAACAAATTGGCTTGGATTCAAATCATTAAGATATTTTTATATTGTGGGTTGAGAGCTTGATAGTAAAATAGAGTATAAAGTGGCTGTTGGTTGAAAAGTGCATTAGACTCAAAAATCTATGTACATTAGATCTGGGTCCAAGCTTCTCACTGACAATAGTTGTAAAACAAACTAATTTCAATAAGATAGCATTGGATATGGATTTAAAAGTGCTACTATCCAGTATCTTTATTAATTATGATTACAGTATATTGATAGCATGAGAATAGAAAAAGTAGAATACATAATAAAATGTGTATTTTTAATTATTTTATATTGTAAACAAATTAAAACAAAGCAAATATGAAAAACATTTGGGATAATTATAACAGCCTCTTTTGATTATGCTTCATTTTTGCAATATTATCTATTATGCCTCCTATTCCATTTTTCCTGCATCTCTATATTTATATTCAACACCTAGAAATTATTACATTTTTTCCCCCTGGGTTCATGATTTACATATATTTTTTATTAGTTTGAAAGGCATATAATTGTTATGAGAGCTTCATTATTATCTAAGACAGAGTTTTCATCATCAATTTGGTAACAATCAGTAGTAAATGTGTGGATAAGTGCTTACTATTACATTGTTCACTTATTGTGAAGAAGTCTTAAATATTAAATTGAATCAAATATTTAAAATCATTGTCCCCACACATGTCTGAATTTCACTGCTAAATTATGTATGTCCACACACACACAACTCTGAGTTTAACTGCTAACTTATGTATGAACGAGACATATCTTGTATATTTAAAGATTCTTCTAAGCAAATATATAAATTTGAAATTATAGGGCAGTTATTAGAGCCATAATAATAGTCAAATGTATCTGTGTATAAGTGCTGATAATGTTCATTATTCAGTAATGAAAATTTTCTGTTGTATGTGAATTAATTTTTCAGCCTAAGTGATGAATCAATAATATTTAATGATGTCAATGAAAATGTATATTTTAAATAGACATGATTTAAATGGATATTATATTTGTATAAAATAAAATAAAAAAAATTGAATACTTGTCAGATATTTATGTCATTGTTTTTAAAGCTTTCATGCTGTATTTAAAGAAAATATACCTAATGTTACTACCCAAATTTTTTTTGTAGTTGCTTATTTTTAGCATGCATCTATATGTAGTAATTAATTGATCAATAATTATTCTTTATATTTCATTTAATCTTATATACAGATTTATATTTTAATTAAGTTCAAATATATTCATATAAGTTTCAATAAAGTTATCTCTTTTTACTCATGTATCAAGATAAGATTGTATTTGTGACTTTTCAAGAAACCAAGACAGCATCCCAAATTTGTGATAAATGTACAGTTTTGAAGGCCTATAATCTACCAAAGATAGTGTTAGTTGTTAAATTAAAACAAATTAATAAATTGATTATTAATTTTTTTTAAAAAAGGAATAATTTATGATAAATTTCATTAAGAAGCTTCATTTCAATGTTTTATTTTTACTTATAATGCATGAAGTGATGAGACACTCTTAACATTGTTGTATTTTGGTTCATAGGACCTATAATCTACCAAAGATGTATTAATTGTTAAATTAAAACAAAATTAATAAATTGATGGCTAAATTTAAAAAAGGGAATAAATTCTGATGAATTTCATTAAAAAGTTTTCACTTTTTTGTTTTACTTACATTATAACGTGGGAAGCAACAAGACACTTTTAACATTGTCATATTTTGGTTCAATTCAGTGTGTTTCTTTTTATCAGCAGTTTTTTTTATTTTTATAAAGTGTCATAATGATAAAATTTGGGACTTTGATGCAGTGGACTTTTTCCAAAGGTACAAGATCCTGCCCTTCCGAAAAGTGTGCATTAAAGGTCATGATATGATTGTATGCCACCAACATGAATAAAGTGTAAATATTGTAGGTAGTGTATTTATATATTTTTTTCCATTTTTCTTTTAATAAGTTAATCCATAAAAAAAAGAAAAGAAAATAGTCTGTAAATATTGTAATTAATTTTTCCACAATGATTTTTTTTAAAATAACAGTAATAAAAAATAAAATCTAATTACTAAATATATGTTTCCTAGGAGGCATTTGTTTATGTAAACATTTTTTGGGGACCCCTGAAACTGTAGATTTATCAAAAATATGGGCTGCCATTTATTTGAAAACTCACAAGTACCATTAAATATAATAATTTCTGATATAATAAATTATGATTGCCATTTTTGTGTTTATTGAACATTTATTGTGTAAATTGATGTCAGATAAAAAATAAGTATCTTTAAAGTAATTTTATGTAATACATTGAATGCTAATAAATGTAAAAGTTCAATGTGTGACAGTTGGAGAAATATAATCTAATTGATTGAAATGAATCTCATGAACCATTAATATGTATTTTTTTTGTTTCCAGTGTTGTTAACTATAGGTTCTAGAAATATATGAGTACATTATATCTAGTAAAATGAAAATACACTTAGCAACGATAGTTTTTAAAATAATATTTAGCTTTATTACTGCTTAGCATGATTTCAATATATTTTTACTATATCATATTCAGAACATATAGTGATATGATTAAATGATTCTTTATATCAATATTTAATTAATTAATTATTCATGTATTCAATTTTAATTTAAGATTTAAATTTGAATATTCAAATAGCCCATTTTTTTGAAATGGCTACACTTGTTTCTTTTTTGATAATAGAAAAATGGTCACCAGCTATTGTACATGCTTCTTTAATCTTCTACATTCTATCCTCTGTCTCTCTGGACACTATCACTGCTTTTGTTAGCTGAAATCTATGACCAGTTTTCTGCTTGTGGTCTGTAAATATTGAAGTATGTTCTTTGTCTCTGATGGCTCCATTGTATCTGTGTTAAGCCAAGTCTTGTTGACAAATTGGCCCTCAACTCACCATAATATACAGCATTGTAAAGTGATTGGATGCACTTAATTCTATAGAACATTTGATGTGCCTTTTTGTTTGGTATAGAATATTTAGAGTTATTGATTAATTAGTTAAGTGATGGAGCTGTTTGAAAGTTTATATTAAATTTATTTTTACATATATTTTTAAATTTATGTGCAATCTTTGAACTTTAAGGTAGGCTTATACAGTTTTTACGTTCCACTTGTTGGTTGGGGCAAGGATTTCCTATTTTTTCATAGAATCACTTTATGGTGAATATTATTCTGTCATGATTATATCTCATACATCAGAGGTCATTTGTGGACTGTTTAATGTTCTTTTTATCATATTTAAACTTGCATAATGTATGATTTCTGTGTAAAAAAAACTCTTCAATCATGCATATTTATGTGATGTTGAGGTTATTGATCTAGTAGAGATCGCTCCTCTTATATTTAGGGGCTTAATCATCATTCTGTAGTCTAACATGTGGCCCTGTTTTTGTATATATAAGTCCAGAAACTATTTTTTTATTATTGTCTTCTTTCTCCAAAGTCTATGACAGTGTCGATGCTTACTCCAATTCCGGTTGTATTTCATCGACCTGTGTGTCTGTAGCACATATAAATGTGTCATTTATGTATTTTGTGCATATTAAACTTGAGGTTAAATATCTATAAGCTATATATAAGTCATGTGACATCTGACTTTTTATTATTACTATGATTAGGTATAATACATTTTTGCTAGGAATAAACTACTGATGATACTGTTGTTGGGAAGCCCATTGGCCATCCATTATTAATTTTATATTTTCCATTTGCTTTTTCTATGAAGTCTTTGTCAATCCATTTCTAAACCTCTATTATGAATTCCTTTTTGTGATTGTCATAGTTGCTATTACTTAGCAATTCATTAACCACCTCAATTGATTCGGTACTGGGCACTGAGCCATATAAATAATTTTTACATCGAGTGAGGAAATTTTATTATTAGCATCGATTTTCATGCTTTTAATTTTGTTAATGAATTTACACAATGAATTTAATTGAGTATTTTCCAATCCCAATTCTTCAATCATTCATATAGCAATAGTTTTGACCGTTTTGTAAAAGTAGGAACTACCAAAATCAATAATCAACCTCAATGAGGAGTTTTCCTTATGCAGTGGAGGGATACATTTTGAAATATTCCACTTTTGTAAATACCATTCTGCAGTGTTTTTTAAGAACCATTTTAAGATTATAATGAGAAGATTAAAAAATGAAAATTGTCAGCTTTTATGTAAAAAATATTATAGTTATATTTGTCTACTTAATTGAGCTCTTACAATTGCCCTGTACTTTTTAACTTTGAAATATATTATAATTAACTAGCAGAAAAGGTTTTAAATATAAGAGTAAATAATTAGTTTTTATACAAGTTAACAATGAAATAACAAAAAATAGATTTTAATTCTATTTTTAATTGTTTATATAATATTGATGAAAGTAGTTTGTATTATAATAAGGAATATCCTTGGCTATTTCTGTAAAAAACAATGAATTGTAAGCTCATTGAAAAATTCAAACATATGTGAGTTTGCTCATTGATTTTGAAGATACATAATATAACTTAATTATTAAATCTTCTTAAGAATTAATAGATACTATAACAGAGAGTATTCATCCACACATTTATTGATGCCTTTTTGTCAAATTGATGAGAAAGCTTGTCTCATAGATAATAAAGCTCTCTAAAGGAGTCATTGCCTTTTGAATTTCAGGAAAAAAATAATAATTTGCATATATCTGTAGCAAGTATATATTTGAAATTATTATTTTTCACCTTTCATAATTATTATTTTTTTTATATTTTTAATTAATAGTAGAAATTAATCTTTGACATTCTTTTATACTATTTTCTTCATATAATATTTCTAAACATTTTTATTTATGAGCTGTCACATGATAGTTGTTTTTTAATACTATTAATAAATAAAAAGTGAGTCAAGGTCAAAGGGAGTTTATTTGTTAATTGAAAACATGTTTTTTAAAGATGGTTTTCTATTTATTAATAAAACTCATTATAAAGATATAGTATTGCATACTAAAAATAGATGACATCCTTTACATAAATAAATGTAATACAAGTTATTTGTTTATGGGTCAGTCAGCAGAGAATTTGTTGATAAAAGGATATGATGTATTTTGAATAGGGAAAATTTTTTAAGTGTCTAATGATATTTAGTGTTATAAAATATTAATTGGGATATAGGTATTTAATATATCAGGAATGTTAGTTTTTTTTTAAATATTAGGAAAGTAAGTAAAATATACTCTAGCATCATGCTATATTTTGACTGCCTCTAATACAATATTGAATTTTTATGCATTTGATTGAAGATAGAATTTTAAAGTGAACTTCAATTTGATAATGCAAAAATAAAATATTACACATTGCCTTAAAATTATCTTAGCATCAGAAAAAATGTAAAGCTAAGAAAATAAAGTCTCTAGTATAAAATCTAAATTAATTTTTAAATTTATTAATTTTATATTTATTGCAAATTTTAATATACAACTTTTATATAGACAAAAAATTTTAGTATCAGATTTATTATGTTTTCATAAAATTATAATTAAAATGATATATAGATATGAAATTTATATAATCATGCTGCTTTTATTTAAATAATAAAAATATTTTGATATTTTATTTTTTAAGCATGATTTGCCAGTAATGAAAGATACATTAGGGATATCATTTCTTCTTTAATAAAATAAAATAGAAATAAATATTAAGCCATACAATAATTTGATCTCAAATGTCTATTAAAATAAATGTAATAATTTTTCATAAAGTGTTCAAAGGCACAAAATTTTTAAATAACAAAAAGACTAGCAGATAATATTCCAAATTGCATGCTATATTTATTCTTTCAATAGATATTTATTAACAGATATTATATTTTTACAAAATTATAATTAAAATGGTATATAATATTTGCAATTTATAATTTATGCTGCTGCTTATTTAAAAAATGAAAATGCCCCAGTATTTCATTTTTTATATAGGATCTGTCAATATGGAAAGGAATATTTTTTTTTTTGATAAAATAAATATTAGATCATATAATAATGTTATATATTGCAACAGTGTAGAAAATAGGGGTTTATAAGATTCCACAATTGGGTGCCAATTGTAACAATATACCATATTAAGGCTGAATTATGAGAAAATGGGAAACCATCATCATCCTCAAATAAATAAAATATAAAATGAATGATAATGAATATAATGAAAGAAATGAGCATGAGAGTTCAGCAAAAACAAAGACTAACTATAAATTAATCCAACATTACAGTAAAGAAGAATAATCATTCATTAATGACAACAATAAAAAAAGTCAGTCAATCTTGTGACTGGATTTGAAATGGGTCTATTATAGGCCAGGCTAAATACTTAGCCACTGCCAACTTAGGGCAGCAATGCAACACAATAATTTTTTATGCACAGACTTGGGTGCTAATCTATCAGAATATCTATAAAAAAATCAAATAATGCTGAGATATTAAAACATGCTGATCACCATCAATGCCCTGGCCATATAGTAGCATCAATGTATTGGCCAACTGTAAACTTAATTTCTGATTAATACTCAAATAAAATTTATTTAGTGCATGGATTTTAGAGGATATACTTTTGCTCTATCCAGCATTAGAGATGTAATGAAATCATCATTAACTGGATGTTCAGAACACTAAACATAGACCCCTACTCCATATATCTAACTTATGCTCTAATCTACTCTGAGCAAAAGATAAATAAATAAATAAAGCAGCTTATTCTAAATCACTTTAAATAATTCATAGGTTTACTCTATTATAAGTAAATGGTTTTATTGGAATAATTTTTTTAAAAAATCATAGAACATTAAGCTGTCTTAAAATGAAATCGCACAGACTGCCAATTCATGTAACAGGAGTTGCAAGGAATAAAGACTAAAAATATTTTAAAACAATTATTTAATAATTAATTGATTAATAATAAATAAAAGAAATTGACATGATAGTCTGAAATTTTAAACTTTCATCAAATATATATATATATATTCATAAAAATTATATTAGCCAGTTGATTTCTATTCATTAACCCATGAACTGCACTGTGCAGTCATTTTAGTATGCAGCTTTATCTCACTCTCAAACTGCTATTCTTAATGTTATTTTGTTGATTTTATGGTTATTTTATCAAGAAAATCATACTGAATGATGCTACTACCATTAGAATTTATTTACAACTAATGAATCAATAATATTTAAATTTAATGGTATAAAATTGATATAAGCACTGCCTTTCAATGTACTGATTGGTTATTTCTTCTGTTTGCCACCAGAGTTCGCTTGACAATAAATTTTGACAGTTCAATTTTTCATTTTGATTTTTTAAATGAAAACATACATTTTAGAACCTTTTTAAAACACATTAATGATTTTTTTCATAAAATATATGTGAAATACAAATTATTTTAGAAAAAGAATTCAGATTTTAGTAGAAAATATTTACTTTTACATGAAGGCAAATTGATTAAGAAAGATCAACAATGTATAGCTCCAATTTATAATTAGATAACAAACATACATTTTATGTTTACTGCTATAGATTATTTTCATCAATTATAAATAGAAATTTATTTTTTAAAAAACTTTCATTTACTTTAATAACCTAATGAATTATTAATTTGCATTTTAGAAACTAAAAAAAATAAAAAATTAAAAAGATAAATATATTTTTACTGCTGATTATATAATTGAACAATCAAAAGTTTGGAACTTTAATTGAATCTGCCAATAGGGATTTTGAACTATTAAAAAATTAAATTAACTTTTAATTCATTGAGTTATTTCTTTAAAATAACCAAGAGTTGGAAAACCAACATTTTGAAAAAAATCAAAGATCACAAGTTCTGACTTAGCTTAATAAATCTTTTCTTAAGTTTTAGGAGGAAAAAACATGCTCCAAAAATTAAATTTAAATTAAAAAAAAAATTTCAAAGAAAAAAACTCATAATTTAAAGAGAAAACTGAATGGAGTAAACAAAATATGTTTCACAATTTGAAACATTAATAAAAATATTTAAAATGATCAATTCTTACACAAAAAAATATTACTTTTATATAAGAAATTTTTCTTTTTTTACAATTAATAAAAATACAGTATGCACACAAAAAATACTTTTAACCATGGTTTGATTCTTCTGTGGAGTATTTTCCAATTATAATTTCCAGTTGCATTTTCTTCTTGAAGGCTTCTACATATGGACATGATTAATTTGTCCTTTTCCTGGTCTGCAGTATTTTCAGGTTAAAAAGAGCAAGTTTTATCCATTTCTTTCAACTAAATTTCCAGGTGACATTACCACATGCAAGAGACTCATGCTTTTGGTTGAAGACAAAGTTGCAGATTACTTTATGGGGTAATTTTTCTACATTTTATTCAAGTGATGGCAGGTTACATTAGCACATGGTTTTTATTATAGAAACCATTTCATAATTAAACTCATAATATGCTAAAAGCTTGATTAAAACTTCTGTTCTATGCAATAACTTAAATAAGACTTCTTTCTTTATCAGCTGAGGTTAAGAGTTGACTGTTTTCTTCAACAGTTAAATTAGGAATTATTTCCTTGGGTTTTCTGACTCATTCACCCTTTATTATTTATTTTTAGAATAATCTTGCTACAAGCCAATCACAATCCATCTCCAACATTACAATTTTTATAAGTTAATCTTGTGTTAAGATTTGTAGAAGTCCCTATTGCCGCATCTAGGTGCATAGTCTTAAGATTATAGCCTTAATACATATTTCTTATGAAATGAGTATTTGCTTAACAAATTATTAATAACAACCAATTAGGTAAATTTTTATAAACATAGTTGTTCATTTATTTCCCTCTTTAATCATAGACATTGAAAAACAAGTCAAGAATCTAAATTAACATCATAAAATTCTTGACATACCTTTTTAATTAAATTTTTTTTTTTGCAAAACAAAAAATAAGATAATCAGTTAATTACATTGATTTGATTTGTTGTAATAAAGAGAGATAAAGAGAAAAAAAAAACAACTCTAATTAAAGATAAAATTGACCAACAGTATTAAAATCTTATCCCTCCTCCCTTTTTAAAAAAAATACTATTAAACATAGAATGATAAAGTTAATGTCTATTAAATAATTTTCAAAAAGCAGAAAATTATTTTTTCTTAGTACATTTTTATAATTTAAATTAAAATGACTAATTCATTATAATTACTGAAGAGAGAGAAAGTAAAAAAAAACTTGTTTACATTATGTTATATATATATTTTTTCTACAGTCATTTATAACTCATGAAAATATTCACACATTAAAATATTATTATTTAATAAATTTAATGTTTAAGAATATTTGCTTTTGAAGACCCATTATGGTTGTTGTGTACTTGGGGTCATGTGGCTGCTTGATGGCATTGTTGCTTGCAAAAATAATGAAATGTAAAGTTACCAGGCCGATAATTTTTTGCTTTCTGTTTTCCGTCAATTTTTCAAAGTATTTTTTAAAAATTTACAAACCAACATTATTTTCTAAATTACATTATACATTTCAGCACGTAGCGCCTGGCATGTGCAGGGAGGGGCCTGATGGTTTTGCCGATCCAAAGGATCGGTCAAGATATGCACTTGTCTGAGCAAATCAAGCTTTCAGTATTTAGCATTGGAAATGTGTATGGGGGGAGGATCTGATGGTTTTGCCAATCCAAAGGATTGACCAATACACGCGCTTTGCTCTGATAGCTGTTTTTCTGCAAACATGCCTTTCACGTGACTTATGTGAAATGGTTCTGAGATCTACCCTTTTGCAATTGTTTTCACCTTCTAAGATGTGTAGGGAAACATGGCAATAGGCTTACAATTGTTAGTTTGTAATAGTACGTCAGGTAAGTTGTAAGATCGTTACTTTGAATGCACATTAAAACACTTATGGCCAGTTGAATTCCATACACTCACATCATATGGTAGCAATCTGTGAAATGTGCACTATTTCCATAGTGATGCGAAGCACATCAGTGGGCTATCATCAGTGGGCCATAATATATGTGTGCAATGCATCTAGGCCTGCTAATGGCTAATATGAATAGAACTTTTCTATAGGCTGTAAGTTGGGCTGTGTAAATGACATATTCTGTGCTTTTGCAGAGAAACAACACCATTAAGTGGCCACATTGCCCCAAGTACACATCCCCATTGTTATAAAAAAAAGTGCATGGGAAATTTAAATGACTCTCAACAAAATCTGAGGAACATGCTGCCAACTTATCTAATTATTTTTAATGCAGCTATGGTGCCAACTGGTTACAATATATATATTAAATAGACAATTTAATATTTATATTCTCTTAAAATAAAAATTTAATTAAAGTGGTACATAAAAGTTATTTTTTTATTAATTTACACTGGTACTATTCATAGAGAAGTTTTATAAATTTGGTTGATGATTTAATTTTTCAATAAAATGAAATATTATATGTTACCACAAATTTATTATATCATGAAAAGCAATAAAACTGATAAATATAGTCATTCTGAATAATATAAAAATAAAATTTTAAAACTGATAATTTTATATTTATTGCAAATTTTGATATATAAATCTTCAAATAAGCATTTTAATATCAGGTTTATTATATTGTCATAAAATGATAATTCAAATGCTATGTGTATGAAAGTTACTACTATTCATATTTCATCCTGCTGTTATTTAGAAAATGAAAATGTCTCATTTTATTTTTATGCAGCATCTACCAATGCTGAAAGATATATGAGAAATATCATTTTTTCTCTAATAAATAAAATGAAAATAAATATTAAACTATATTGTGATTTCTTATATATAATTTTTAAAATAGTCAGTTTAGTACCAGGTTTATTAAATTTGATTTACATGATGCAAAAATAAAATATTGTATATTGTCATAAGTTAACATATCATGAAAAGCAATTAAGTTGAGAAAATAGTTAATAAAATAAATAATTTTTACAAATTTATTAATTTTACATTTATTCATAAATTGCAGATTTTAATATCTAAATTTTAAATATATATTTTAGTATACATTCTTATAAAATTATAATTAAAATAGTATATAAAAGCTGCTATCTGAAATTCACACTGCTGCTATTTAAAAAATAAAAATGTCTCTATTTTTTTTTATGCAGGATCCAATATATTGAAAGATACAAAATAACAAAATAAATAAAATATTAGTTCATACAATAATTTTTTACATATATATTAAAATATACAGTTTAGTAAAGGGCTTATTTATATTCTCTTAAAATGATAATTGAAATTTTCATAGTTCATTATTTTATCAAAATAATTTTTTTTTTTTGTCACATAACAAAAACATGTGAATAGCATTAGGAGCTTCAAAAGATTTACAATTTTAAAGAAACATTGTTTAAGATTAATTATAGATTTCCCAAATACATATCTTCTTATTTTCTAAAATAAAGAAATCTTGGAAAAGATGAATTGAATATAATTTTAAGTTGTCAAAGAAAAAGAAAATTAAATCAAAAGCAATACTTTTGGCATTGGTCCATATAATATTGAATAAAAATTTAATGTGTTTTTGAGATACATGCAATTTTTGAAGAAATTAAATCACTTGATTAATGGTAATATAATCCATGCATACAATTTACAGTATTATAAATTTTTTAATCTAAAGATATATTACACAATAAGTGAAAGTTAGAGTCATCAAGAGAATATAAACATTATATAAATTTATTTAAGTGTCATTCAAGAAAGCCAGTAGATGCAATAAATTATATGAATAAAGTTAAATTATAGAGAAAATTATTGAAAGTTATAGTGTTGATAAAATTTAAAAGAAGATTAGAATATACCAAATCTTGGTTCATTAACAAATAAAAAGTCTTAAAAGATTACAGTTGTATAGATAAAACCTTTAATTTGTATTTGCATTAAAGTTCCTGGAATGAGTTATCTGATCTAAACATTATAGAGAAAATAATTTTATGCTTTAATCTTCAATACTAAATAGAATTTCTAAAAAGAAAAGCAAATCTGTTCGGAAAGTTGCAAGAATGAATTTTTTTTTAAGTCAGTAAGAGACCCCATTTTATTTTGAATGAATTTTAATATGATTAATAATTTGTTTATTAGAAATGCTTTTGAATATATCAACAAATGAAAAAATATTGAGTTTAGCAGACAATGGAGAATATATAGACATTCTATTTCTGTGTCAAGATTTCTAATAGGGTCAATATAACCATTGAAAATTTTCTTTTTGTGGGTGAAATACAACTGACAGTTTTATGCAACTTTTTAAAGAAATAATTGTAACTGCACTAAAGAAGTGAATGTTTTGAAGAATTTTTAATGGTATAAATAATGGATGTTATTTTAATTGTATATCAAATCAAAGTTGCATCATTCCATAATTGCTTAACTGTATTTGGTGGACATATAATGGGCTTTGGACTGAGTGGATAGCATGGTAGATTATTTCATCTTTGATGCTATGGTACACTATGGATAGTTTAGAAATATGAAAATCATTAAACATTCTTAGAATGGTATAAATCAGTCATTTTTCAAGGTTATTGACTTCTACTTTATTGACATGGGGAATAAAACATCCTTGTGACTTTTTAACATGTTGATATTTAGGCAGATCAGTTGTTGCCATGAGTGTATACATTAATGTAAAAGCATCGAATTGATGGAGTTAATAATCCTAATTTACTGTCTTAACAAGTCTGATTACAAATAGTTGTATTTAATTTAAGTTTACAAATATTATGGTATGTCTTTTATGCAAATATTAAAGCTTATCATTCTTTTAGCTATCAGAGGAAAAGAAGATAGAAAATGTGTTAGCTGTAGTGAATTTTGTTTTAAGGTAAACAATAAACAAACAAAAAACTATTTCATTATTTTTGTTGTGTTTGATTCAATGGCATTGAAGTATAGATTGTATTTTTTGTAAAGTTAAGGAAGAAATGAACTTGCTGAGGTAAGCAGATTATTTTGAGCAAGTTATAAACTTTTATTGATTTTTTTTTTTTGAGTTAGAAAAGAAAATTTAACAGCCTTCCATATATAATTAAATATAACAGTCAGACATCTGGTGTGTTTTCAATAATAAATTACTTTTATTAAAAGAATGTACAATTAATTATTAGCATATAAGACAGAAAAATTAATTATAATTATAATGCAGTTATAGTTTTAGCACGAATAATGACTTGCAATGCTAAATAATATATAACATATATACGCATTGAATCATATGATTATACTGATTTGTAAATATACTCGTAAATTACCATTAGTGGTTAATGCTGATTTTTGTAAATGGAATCATCTGTATTCCTTATTATTATCCTAATTCAATTTTGAAGAATGATGGTAATATCAATCCAATAATTAATTGTTAATTATGATTTGATTTAAAATAACGTATTTGTAATGCTCATAATTTAAAAATCACTTCTCAAGTTATAAATATATTTTATCTTTGGAACAAAATTGGTATCAAGATACCTGCATGAATCATGACAAACAAAGCCTCTAATCTTATGAAGAAGATCAGAATTGATTCAATTTTTGGTTAGATGGAATCAGGATATTTCTTAAATTAATAAAAAAAAAAAAAGCACCTGTGGGTTGCATATATCATGGTTCTTCTATCTTGTTACATAACTTGCACTTCTCATTGAAAGATAAGCATTTATAATCATTATAGAACATGATAATAGTGAAACAATTTATGAAACTAATTTTATTGCTAGTTAATGTGGATTTGAGCATTATGCAGGTTCATAAAATATTTGTTTTGATTTATGGAATTGCACTCTGTTTATACTTAACTCTAAGTATGCACAAATTAGCTTATACATAATTCCATATAAATTATTTGGTTTTACCATATCTTGGTTTTCAGCATAAGCAAGGATGATGGTAGTTATTAAATATTCCTTAATGGTAATATTGATCTTGGTATTGTCACAAATTCATTTGAGAAGCATTGCATAGATATATAAAGCTAAGTCAGTTCAATTCTGGTGAGTTCAGATGAGTATTTAGCTCATCATTAATAATCTGTTTGGCAGTAATGCATTACATGGAGGATTAATAGCACTATAACGTTAGAATGATAAATGAATTAATGTATTTTGATAATGTGTGTGTTTTTAAGCATGTCCAGAAATGATTAAACTTTTTATTTTATAATGTTGTTTGATGGATTGAATTTTGTAAAAATAGTACATTATTAAAATGTCCGAAAATTTTAATAGTAGCCTTAAGAATATTGATGATAAAGTTTCCGAGTTAATAGTTTTTATGCTAATAATTTCTTTATATAAAACAGGTGATCCACTGATCCATTCATTCTAAATTCTCATCAATTTTTTTTATTAAAGTTATATTAGAAGTAGTTTTTGTATGATAACTGCTTTATTGATGGAACAAGTTCAGACATGTATTTATTGCTAAAAAGGATAAAGATTTGTGTTTTCTTGAAACTATGATTCTGAATAAATGGTAAAAAGCCTAGGGAAAGTTAATAAAGATTCCTATGCAACTCTTTAAAATTTGAAAGATCAGTGATTTTATGAAAGATTTAGTCCTTTATATCATTGATAAGTCTGCAAATTAAATTAAATGAATTAAATGATAAGATTCAAGATTTGCAGGACAATTATTTGCAAATTAATATTGTTAAGAACATAGCAATTTTCTTCCAGAAAGACAGATATCTTTGGTTTATCTGACAATCTCATGCAGTGCAAGTACAGTATATATGGAGAAAAGAAGCTAGGGATTAGACTTGGAAAGATTTCATCCTATAGTGAAATTTTAAAAAAATTTTTTTTTGAAATACACAAAGGTTTATTCTCTTATACTACCAAGAGACATGTTTAAGTATTTTGTTTAAAGATGACATTACATTCACACACATATATAATATTTGATGAGTATTATAAAAAATGTATAAATATATGTAAATGTACATATCATCAATATATATAATGGTTGTCTGAACTGAATAGATTACTTTTAATAAGTTATTTTTAATGCTAAAGTGCTCATAAACATGAAGCTGCATAAATTGAAAAATATCAAATCAGGTGATAATATTTTATATTTAAAACCAAGAAAAAAAAAATCACTTATTTTAATATTTTGCACAAATTGTTAATTTAAAAATGCTCTTGAATTTTTTTATGGTTATTCTGTAAATATTTTGGAAGTTCCATTGTACTTTTTTATTGGTTCATTTTCAATTAATGTTCAGAGGATTTCAAATGTAATGATAAACACAGATTTATATTATTTAGCAGTGGCTAAATGTCTAGTATTTTTTTTATTGTAATGTTTATTATTTCATAAGTTGATGACATAAACCTATGAAGAATCATACATCCCAGATTAATAAAATAAACTATGTGTTATAGACATCTCTAGCAGATTTATATATATACTAATTAAAAGTTCTACAAAAATCATATTGTTGATTTAATTATAGTATATATTCACACACAAATCAATGAAATATAGAGAAATGTATGTTAGGAGTAATGAGAAGAAATCAAAACAATATATATGAATGAGAGGGCAAAGAATCATCACTGACATTACTGAAAGAATTAAGAAACTGAAATGGAGCTGGATTGAGCATATTTCTAGAAAGATTGGTTAATGATGGATAGTTGAAATCTTAAGCTATAAAAGATCTACAAACATATGTTGGATGGATGAAATAATGAAATTTACTACTGTGCTGAGGAGAAGAGAGATTAAAGATCAGAGAAACTTGATTATATTTGGAGGGCTCTTTATCCTGCAGTAGATTGATAATGGCTGAAAATGATGAAGATACACAACTCTGTTTTTTCTCTAATTGGGAATGGAAAAACAAATCATCAAAGGATGGGAACAAATTCACTCAGAAATAATGTTAAGAAATTCTAATTGGATTTGTAGTATAATATAGTGATATATAAAAGACCATAACTTGACATATCTACATTTATATAATTTTTAAATTTATATGAAATTAAATAAAAGGTAAGCATAGAATAATTGAAAAAGTTTTCATTTAATTTTCTAATTGACACCAGAATTACTGAATGTGAATTTTATTAATTGTTTTCATTTGTTTCATTGTCTAATTTTTTGAAAGCAAAGGATTATTAGTCAAAATACTAATGATTCTTTTGTTTATTGGGTATCATAATAAAGACAATAGAATATCTTTAAATGATCATGTGTTTTTATTCATTACAAAAAAAAGAGAGACGAAAATAATCTGTCTGCCCAAACAGATATAAAACTGAAATGTCACTTTATATTAAGGGAATTAACCATACATTTTAATAATAATAAAAGCTATCATTTTGATAACGGTTTAATTATTGTAATCCAGCGATTTATATAATAAAGAATACAATTCAATAACATTTTTTTTTTTAAAAAAAAATTGATACCGATTATAAAAATTTAAATCATTTTTCATAAAATTATCTAAAGGATTATCTTTTTTTTTTTCACTATTAAAAAGTTAGTGATCTTGAAGAATTAAAAAAAAAAAATAGCATTTAGATTCCTCAATATGATACTATTAATATTTTTAAAAAGTATTGTTCAACATTAAAGACAAATGTCAAAGAATATTATTAGGGAATGGAGATAAATATTTAATTTTCTTTCTTTAAAATTTATATAATATTTTATATAGTAACAATCAATTAAATTATTTTATAGCTCTCAGTATTGTCTCTATATTATTATTTTCCAGGTTAACTAGAAATATAAACACCTGAATTCTCCTATAAGTTATGATAGTTCAATATTTCTTACATAATTATTGTTTGCACACCATTTTCTATCAAAGATATATGTATTCAGCATGAAATCTTTTGAATGTGAATTGAAAAGATTAATAAATATAAGTCACTTTACATTTAATAAATACATGTGGAAAATTTATTTTATATGCAAGTGCCACAATTTTTAACACTAGATATTTAATTAAAATTTGAGTAATCCGTAATCCCACTTTTTATGTATAATAAAAAATTTCATTTGTTAAGTCAACTTCATGGTGATATTTTTTTTAAAAAAAAAAAATCTCTAGAGATTACTAATTACTGAACAATAAGCCATTTATTGCTTAAAGTTATAGATAATATTAAAGAGAAAACAATAAAGATACCTTTTTGAAAAATATTAAGTGGCCATTTTGATAGTGGAAATAAAATATTAGTTTATTCCTGGAATGGACTGATAGAGAAAGACAATCATCTGGAAGCTGAATAGGTTTTTTTTTTTAATAGTATAAGTCTCAGGTTGAATGATAAGAACAATGATTTGAACTAATAATAAATCCTATTCTTTTGTTTTGCCTCAAATTAAGTTTCCAGATAGTGTTAAATAGCATCAATATAGTATTTTTTTAAAAAATAAGTACTTGATTATTATTTAACAGTATTTTTTTTAACATTGCATTTTATTCAATGTCAATAGGGGTGAATATAGTCTTTGAAGAAAATTGTTATAAAATCAAAACGTAAATTTATATATTGCTAAAATACAGAATCACATGGTTAGTTAGTTTAATAATCTTAATTAAGAATAGTACAATATCAGGATTGACAATAGTCAAAAGTAATCTTAGGCTAATCTCATATAATGTATGAAAATAAGAAGTAAGTTTGATAATAAAAATTTATGTGATAATTAAGTATTGTAAAGTCCCTTAGTGTTCAGATGTCTTTGCATATATTATCTAGTTAAATAATTATTATGGAAAATACTTTCATCTATGCAAGAAATATGTAGAATTCAATATTATAATTTATTTAATTATAAAGATCAGTAAAAAAGAGCCAAATATTACCAATTTGAATATTATAAGTACTTGGCTCTTTTAAATTAAATTAAACAAAATCTAAATTTTTTAATAGTTTAGTGTATATTTCTTGTGAATAAAGAGACCATAAAGTGTATGGGTAATAAACATTGATTGTGTCCAAGATGGCAAAGCTTGTCTTTGGATGCAAAATTATCTGGGGATTAAATATCAAGTATCAGTTCTATTGGTGATCAGGTTTAAACTCATTAAACTTGTGGAAAAAATTTAGTAAAGGGCTATCACTTGATAGTGTTCTCATCAGATAATAATAAACATTTTTACTATGATTCTTATTATTAAATATAGCCTTTTACTTTTTGTTGTAATTTGAAATGCAGTTTGTGTTTGATAGGGCAGTCATAGGTTATATCTGTTTCATTAAAAATATTATTGTAAGTGGAAGTTAGTGCCCACTATTCAGATGAAGAAATAGAGGATTTCTCTCATGTGTTATTTCACTTAATCAAAATCTTCAAGTTATGTATTAAGTTAGTTTACAGATAATTTGACTTTAACAGTGAGTTTGACTTTAAAGAAACTCAGTGTGAATTAGGATTTAATATGTTCTTAAAAAGAACTATAGAATCCATTACTATCTTCAGATGTTACCTAGTGATGCTTTTTCTTTTTTCTGTTTTACTGTGGCAGTGTTAAATGACCATGTCTTCCTGTCCTCTTCGTGAAGCTGTATAGAAACATCAGTCATGTTCTGTATTTTTCTTTCTGATTGCAATACATTTGACATTGAATTTGGTATTCATTTTAACTGTTGATTGAGTTGAAGCTTTAGAGAAAATTTATTGCAGATATTTGTCTAATTACTGGTAATTTTTTTTTAGCCAAAATAACAAGACCATTACTAGAATTCCATCTCATTGAATAATCACTAAATATTTTACACTCTTGAAGAGATGTAATATTAAACATTTATTGATTTTATCTAATCTTGAAGGTTAATGTAGAATATTTTGATAAACCAAACCATGTCACTATTAAAATTAAGAATAAGTCATATATTTGTTTAACAAACATTATATGCATTTATTTTACATATTATAAAAGGATGTAGAATTTACACAAATTATTAGTAGTCATACTCTCTTATTGGAGGGATGCATTTAGCAGCTGGTAATAGATTGATTTTTATTGGCAGTCAAATTGACTGATATATTGTGTGTCCTTTTTGAATGAAATTTACACAATCATTTATTTGGAAGTGTTTGATGAATCCAGCTGATGTCGTAAGAATAAAGTTAATCGGAAAATTAAAAAAACTAAACCCAGAAATTTTAACACTTTCAATATTATTATGATCATATTTGTGAATTGATCAAATCCAATGTCTTCATCTCATTAAAATATATAATATTTTAACACATAGGTTTTATAATATGCTTAACTTAAAGTAGATAAATCATATTCGTTGTAAATATAAAATAACATAAGATGCTGAATCAATCGTTATCAAAGATATTCATGCAAAGATATTTTTTTACTTAAAAAAATCCATCCAATCCAAATCAATCTTGCACTATCTTGCTGTACATGTTGCAATCTATCTTCTGCTGATAACAAAAAATTATGCTGAGAAAAAAAATCCTTCAATAGAAAAATTAAATGGTTAGGGTTTAGAATTAGTGGTAATAATTTAAATAGATTTGTTTTTTTTTTTTTAAAGAGAAATTTCTTTTTAGAAGGACAAATTTTTATCAAATTGTGAATTTTATTCTAACAAATGAGTCCTTTAAAATTAACCATTATTACTGTTTTTCTTTTATTTTTATCATATATTCATTACTCAATGTTAAATAACTTTCCAAATATTTAGATCTTTTAAGTAATCATTTACAATCATTTCTTCAGTCATTTAATTCTTTTCCTAAAAAATGTGCATGTTTCTGAAATTATAATTTTATTGAACATTAGATCAATAACAGTTACTCAGAAGAGTAACTTCAGTTTTTTGGTATCTATAGTTAATTGATGTGATTATCTGATAACATTGATTAAGAATTTCTTTGAATCTAGTTCTGCAGCAACTAGATCTTTATATCCTTGGTAGAATGACTGATTTTGGGGAGAAATATCAATGTGTCTACCAATTTTTGCATATTTTTATTGTCTCATGTGTAAGTCTGTGCTCATATACCCTATATATTACATATATAGATACAGGTATATAATAAGCATGCATTCCACTTAAAACCATAGTTGTACAACTATTACATACCTACAGGATAATAAGTTAATAGGTGAATCAGCAGTGCAATATAAAACATCCTGTTTTTTTAATATGGATCATGTATTTAAATTGATTGAGTAACTTGATAGTAGATGTATGGATTTTCCATTTAGCTTTAAATCTGAAATTGAAATTGTTTTTTATTTCATTTGCTTCACTGTGGGTTGCAAATCTTTTTAATTCCAATATATTAGCTATTTCTTCCACTGTATATATTCACATCAAATTTTATTGATGTATCCTATATATTATAGTAACAGCCATCATACATTTTGAATCTGAAAAAATAAATTCCCTGCCCTTTCAGCACTTAAATCTTGTTCTTAGAAATTACATATGATTGGCTATAAAGTTGCTTGCAGAAAATAATTGCGTAGATTGATTAGATTCACTAAAGTGATTTTGTCAATGATTTCAAGATAATCTGTGTTTATCGGTTTCTTCATCAATTGAATATATTATGAAAAAAATTAGAAAGTTAGATCTAACTGGATGATATTCTCTAATATAAGTTTAGATTAACATATAAAGTAGAAGTTTTTTTCTCTAAGTTATTTTAAATTATTATCAAATTGTAGTTTCTGACTTTACTGCCACATATATATTTTTCCAATAATGTGACCATATTTTTTATTTATTACCAATAGGGATTGGCAAAAAATCAATCTCTTAATTCTTTCAATGCTGCCAGTGATATCTATTTGTTTTTTTACCCATGTATTTCATTGTTGATCATTTCATGTTGCTCAGAATATATATCTCTTCATTGAGTGAACTCTGTTAAGTGTCCAAGTCTAGATCCATAAACTAGAACTGGTAAAACATATATTATAAAAACCTTCTTTATCAAATACATAAACATATTTTCTTTTAACACTAAGTTATTTTTACCAAAAGCACTCCATCCATGTTTAAGCTTATGATTATTTTCGTTCATCATGTTTTTATATAAATAATTTGACTAAGGTATTTGTAGTTGTTAACTTCTAATTCAGGTTATAAATCTAGTTTTTCCCCAAAATAATCCATTCAGTATTATTTGAGTCCCTTTAGAATATATCTTTAATCCTAAATTTCTTAGTTTCATTTGATAATTCTTGCGTTTCCTGAAATTCTGAAGCATTATTTGCAAAAACAACACCATTATCTGCAAATCTAGATAACATAACTATCTTCATTTATTTTTACTTGCTTAGCTTTCTATTTTAATCCACAAATATTTCTTGTAAAACTGCTGTAAAAAGTTTTGGAGACATAGAATTACTTGTTTTATATCTTTTAATTTTTTTACTATCATTATGCAGTCTAATCACTGCTATTGTATTTTGATAAATATTCTTCAAAATATGCCAATATTCTGGATGTACAATCATGGAAATACTTTTCAAATTAAATCCAAAGTAATGTCAGTTTGTATTTATTTTTTTTCTCTATCACTTCTCTCACTATTTGAATGTGTTTTACTGTACTAAAACGGCTTTTAAATCCAGTTTGTTTTTTGTTTTTTTTAATCTGTTTGGAATCCAAAGTTTGTTGTACATGAATTATAATTATTTGGTAAAAATTTTATATAGAATTGATAAAAGACTTATAGATTTGTAATTTCTAGTATTTTTTAAATCATTTTTCTTAATTATCAGTTTTTACTATTTCATTTTTCAAACATCTAATACATCTTTATCAGTCAATATATAGCTTTATCAACAATTTTTCTATTTCTTTATTAGTTTTTTAAAAATATCAATAATAATTTCACTACTTTTGTAATTTTTCCATACTTTATAGATTTAGTTGTATATCTCCTTTCTTTCTTTAAAATGCTGGGCAGTTCAAAAGATGTATGAACTGTAAAAGATACTTTTGTTGTCTTGTTCTTTATTGCTGCGATACTGGTATATAATTCTTAGTAAAACATTTCTGCGTATTTCATGGTATCATCTTTCTATTTTAGTAATAGTTTCATCTTTTCTTTTTAATCCAGAAACAGTTTTCTTTCCAATAACAAAATATTGTTTTACAGTTTTGAGACTTTTATTGCTTTTTATAGCTTACCTTGCCAATTCGAAATTATATATTTTTTATATCATTGTTCATTCTTTTTCATATCATTTTGTAAAACTCTAGATATTCAATTCTTTTTAATGGATCATTTTTAAAATTGTCGTATTTCTTTCTTTTATTATATATTGTCTTGTCTTAATAGAAAATTTATTGGTAAATTGCTGATTTTTTGTATCAATTATCTTTTTTTGTAGTTCTTTATTTAATATGTTATTGATTTTAGTCATGTCTAAACTATTTTTAAAATCTATTAATATTTTAAAATGATGTGCAAGTTCTAATTTAAATTTATTAGCATATTTTTGAAGATTAGGAGTAGAAATTGTTAATGTCAACTGTTAACTTTGACTCTCTTAATAGTTTTCATCTACATTTCCTACATTTTATCAGTGATGGACTTTCTGTTGAATGTATTAAGTACATTACAATCTTGAAATACATATTTTTAATTAGACAAATTATAATCCAACTCTGCTGTTCCTTAATTTGGATGCTTCCATATCTATTTTTGTTTAATATTTTTTCCAAAGAAAGACTTTGTAATGTAAAGCTTTTTTTTTTCCTGGAAACTCTACCAGTCTATGTCTCTCTAATTTCTATCACCATAATCAAATTTACTCACAGCTCTTTTCATTTTTCAATCATTTATCAATTCTAGCATTAAAGTCTCTTTTAAAGTGTTTGGTTTGATTAAAAGCATTTTGTATATTTATATAAAAATCCTTAATTTTTTTATTACGATGTAAACATGAATTTTTGGCATTTGGTATTTTTTCATTAATTCAAGTAACCAGTCTTGCACTATGATATATCAATAATCTCCACAGTGTAGATTTTCCACTTTTTATTTATAATGAATATTATATATGCATATGACGTAGATACATTATCAATATATTTCTGTTCTAGCATAAACAAATTATATTTTAAACTTTATATGAAAATGAATTAAATATTGTAGTTTTATTTACAAAAACTTTAAATACATTATTTTTTATTGAAAAAATTTTGAGTGGTAAGACTGATGCTCAAACAGAAGCCATTATTATTATTATTAAATATATATTTTTTATTTAATATTGAATTATATTTTAATAATGTTGAAACTTCAAAAATTATTAAAAATCATTTTGTTATCTGTTAAATTCTTAAAAATCATTTTGTAATCTGTTAAATTTAGAATTAAGTAGTTATGAATGTAAAAAACCCACCAAACATCACATGATTACTATGTCCTACACTTACACAAGTTGTTAAAATAGTAGCACTCTCCATACAGTAATGCCACCCAGTGCAAGCCTTAGTAATCAATGGATGCAAGGTTTTTTCTATTGATTACTAAAGTTTCGACTGGATGGCATTAAGCTTAGAACATGTTGTTCATGTGATTTTTGATGGTTTTATACCAATTTCCTGCCCGTAGAATGATGATGACTGTGGTTTTTGGAAAACCAAGGATACCAATATATATATACTGCTGGGTTCAGATCTATATGATTATATGAGCAAATGAGCTTGGGTTGAACACATCATTGGTTCATCTTGAGTTCATAGCTTTATAATTAACTAAATAGGTAAAAGATGATTGCTGGAGAGTTGCATTAGATCCTAAGATCTAGGTGCAATGCTCTCAGATCCAAGGCTTTTCACTGATGAAAGCCTAGATAGAAATTTTATGCCTAAACCTTCTAGCATCCATTAATTAATAAGCTTTGACTGGATAGCACTACTGTGTGGAGAATTATGAATGTCTGAAGAGTAGGAAGATGGGCAGAAATGTTTTGTGGATATTGTGGTATTAATGAACAATTTTTATTTGGATATAAATAGTGAAGATGCTAATGAATAATAAGTAAAATGTATGGTTTTAAGTGAAGTGAGATTATATCAAGTTATTAGGTTTGTGCTTTACTACAATAGTTTACACAAATTCTCAATGTCAAACAATTTTATGCACTTTAAAAGTATTATAATTTTTTACCTACTTCTTTCTTTGATATATTTTCATTTTCTGATTATTTTTATTTCCCCACAATGAAATTCCATTTGAAATCATATTTTAGAAACAGAATGTGATAAATTATGTAAAGAGTATTATACAATCATATGTTGTGAAAACACATATATAAGTTTGAGTTAATATTGTTTAGTCAAAATTAATGATATTTAATTACTATTATTTTTTGTTCTGAGGGAAGTCGTAAAACTTAATGGACCTACATATTTACAATATAATTATTTTAAAGTAGTAATATACAGTTTTTTTTTTTTTATATATAGACGGCTGAAATCTGAACTTCAGTTACTACGCAAGCGTGGAGCTCTCCGCCCTGGAATAGATCCGGAAAGATCTTGTGCTAGATGTCGTATCACATTAGGCCATATTATTAATACGGGTGCCATATGTAGAGCATGTAAATTAAAAATATGTAAAGCTTGCCGAGAATATTCTCGTAGTGGAAAATATTGGATCTGCACTGTCTGCTATAAGCAATTGTAAGTATTGTGTGAATTTAAATTTCCATAATAGAATTGCTGTTATTGTAGAAAGAAGGTTTTTGATATGAATGATGGATTAATTTTAAGCATATCACCCAGTAAATCCTAAATATTACTATAGAGTTATAAAAACTTCAATATTTGTGTTAATATTAAAAATACACATGCATATATAATTCGACTATATATAAATAAATCAAATCAAATAAATGAATGAGAAACTTTTATTGATTTCTTCTAGCGCTTTTAAAGGTATAACCTTCATTTTCAAGAAGTGCAATATTTCTTTATCTCAACAGGAGCATAAATAATACTAAGGACTATATCCCCCGAATACACACCCAGCAAGTGGTGTACAAGATCGCGTGTAGCAATAACAATTGCCCAGCGGCATATTATGGGGAAACGAGGGCATCGGTCCATACAAGACTAGCCCAGCATGTATATGCATAAAATAAGGCCTCAGTTGACCCATCCCACCCCTCTATTTTTGTACAGCACGCTGTTGCTATGGGCCACTAGCACAGGCCAGATAAGCCTCGGGTTATGTGTAGAGAGCGGCATGAATTGCGTAGGAAAATGAAAAAGGCATACTATATTATATCGGATGAACATGCGATGAATAAAAAAGAGACATTTTACACCATATCTAAGAAATGGCAAGTTTAAATTTTCCCATCCATATTTGCATATTTAATCTGTCCTATTTTGCATATTTGCACTTCGTGAAAATGAAGAAATATTGTACTTTTTGAAAATGAAGGTTATACCTTTGAAAGCGCTAGAAGAAATCAATAAAAGTTTGTCATTTATTTATTTGATTTGATTTATTTATATATAGTCAAATTATATATGCATGTATATTCTTAATATTAACACAAATATTAAAGTTTTTACAAATATATTCTAACACATGGTTGAACGTTATATATTACTATAGAGTTATGCAACTATCTTAATGACAAAGCAATATTGTTTATCCAATTTGTGCATACAAATTTTTTGTGTTAAAAAATTAAATATTGTATGGTATATTGCTTTATTTGGATTAGAAATATTGGTGGAAAGCAAGAAAAAAAAATTGAGACTTTAGACTTGTGGATTTGGAGGAAGATGGAAATTAGAAAATATAAGATTAGAAATGATTTTTCAAATAAATTATGAAGAGAAAGTATACTGAAATAGGTTTATGCTTAGAAACTGAGGAAAAAATAAAGAAATATTGGAAGGATCTATTGAACTTATAAGGAAAAAGGGATAGGAGAATAAAAAAGTTGACAGTTGATGTCAAAAATTTGATAATTGTGACTATTTGAAAAATAGAACAAGCCACTAAAAGGCTTGGATAATATAATCTGGTTTTATATTTGGTGCCTGCTTTTTGGAAATAACTACTAATTAATATTGATATATGCACAATGTCTTAACATATAAAGATAGATTTAAAAAGAAGTTGGATATCTTATTTTTTATCTGACATCCATTTTTATTATTAATATTCAAAATTTATTATGATTTGATATAATGCTATTTGACAAAATTAATTATGAATTTGTAGTGACTTAGCAAAAATCTTTTTTCCATTTAATATATATATATTTTCATTCATAAACACAAAATTAACTTATGGTGATCTCCTATGATCTTTTAAGTTTTGTAGTCAAATAATTTTTATTTTTGAGCTATCTTTTTATCTATTTTGTTGTTATAGTCTTACTGTGGTCCATTTTTCAAGTAAAATGATTATATATGTAAAATTCAATGTCTTACTTTGGAAAACAGACTTCATCTAATGATGAATTTCAGATTACTTAGACAGAAAATTATGAAATCACATAACATTTATGTAAATAATTCTGGTGATATTATTGGCGATAGCAGTATCGATGCTACAACTGCTAGGCTTTTGAAGTGAATAATAACTTACATGATGGTGGCAGTCATTTGCCTGTATAATTTTTGCAGAGTGCTCTTCTTTTCAACTTAGAATATTTTAAGATTATCTCAACCAAATATTGAGGATATATCTAAATCAAAAGTAGAGATTTTCTATAAAATTGATATAATTGCATTTTATGAGACACATTATTCATTTAACAATGTGTATCTTCTTAAGTTTCCTGGCTTTATATTGGTGTTTGATTGAATCCATAATAAATATGATTGACTGCCTTTGTTTCAATGTTTACAAACTTTTTTTCATGGATATTTTTGCATCTATATTCATAGAGGATTTTCCATTCTCAAAGCAAGTTTTAGGGATAGCAACTAAGGATAAAACAGGTTTTGACTTTTTGGAATGGATAAGCAATAGCAAACATGGAGGACTTGCCATTTAGGCAAAGAAGGAGCAGAGAAGGAATAGAGGTAATTCATGGTTTACATTTTGTTTCTATATCAAGTGTTCACCAGTATATACTAATGTTTGATCATAATACTCTGTAGCCAAGGTAAAAAGTCATCACTTTTAGAATTCAAATTCCCATAATTGAAAGCCATCCAATCCCAAGATGGAGTTTAACAAAAGCTGGTTGGAATTAATGCATGAATATTTTGAAAGGAATATTAGTAATTCATAATAATAGCTGATAAAGTGTTAATCCTTTGGGGATACCAAAAAGATTTCATTCTGAGATGAACTAAAATCAGTGTTTTCTATAGCCATTATTTATCTTCCAGAAATTGATGATAAAGTTATAAAATCTCTTTACATTAGAAAAAAAATATGCAGAGATCATGGAAAAACAAAACATTACTCCCTTTTATACAAGTTTAATGAATGTGGAAAATTTTTTCTTAAAAAACCTATTATTACTACCAGTGTCATTAGTTTGGCAAATATATATATATATATTAAATTACTAAATCCAAGATTGACAGAGCAGATAAATTTTTATTATAGTAGAATTATAATGTTTTTTCCTGATATAACTTTAATAATTCATAGATATTAAAGGATTTAATTTTTTTTTTTTTACTATCTTCAATCAGAAATTGCTCTAGGACAAGATGCCTTATTTCCAAAGTTTTGAAAGATTTAGTACTTAAAGCCAAAACAGAGTTGGCAAATTATTCACTAGCATTATTTATACAGAAAATGAAAACAAATCTGTGGTAGGTTTAAAACATAATAAATTTGACCAAGATCTAACAAATTATTGCTCATTATCATTATTATATGCTTTTTGTTTGAAAGAATTACCTTAACAAGAATTATATATAATGTTGATGAACTATTTTATTTTATTTTATTTATTTATTAAAGAAAACATATATAAGTTCCATACAAGAAAAATCTTGAAACCTCCATTATTATACATAATTCTTGTTAAGGTGATTTAAAGAATTAGAAAAAAAAAAAAAACATATAATAATGATAATGAGCAGTAGTTTGTTAGATCATGGTGTCTGGTTTTATTTTGTTTTAAAACTACCACTGATTTGCTTTCATAATAATCTTTTGAAATATTTTCTGTATAAATAATGCTAGTGAATAGTTTTGCCAACCATGTTTTGGGTTTAAGTTCTAAATTTTTGAAAAACTCTGGAAATATGGCATCTGCTTCTAGAATCATTTCTGGTTTAAGATGGTAAAAAAAGAAATGAAATCCATCAATATCTACTGGTTTTATTAAAATTACATTAGAAAAAAAATAAAAAATGGTTCTGATATAATGATACTTTATCTGTTTCTGTCAATTTTGGATTTAGTAATTTAATGTATAATACTTGCAATCTGTTGTCATTAGTAATGATAGTGGTATTTTTTTTTAAAGAAGAGTTTACACCTTCACTAAACCTGCATAGAAGGGACTGATAAAATAACATAAATAGATTTTATAAGTTTGTCATCAATTTCTGGAAGATAAATTGTGGTTATAAAAATCACTGGTTTTAGTTCCAATCTGAAATGGTTTTTGGTATTCTCAAATTAGTTAACTTTGCTAAATCTTTCATAACAATAATGAATGGAATTTCAATTAATATTTTTTTCCAAGATATCCAGAAATGTAGTCACCTTTTTTTGAACTCCACTTTGGGGTTGGATGGCTTTCAATTATGGGAATGTGAATTTGAAGTAATAAGACTTTTTATCTTTGTTATAAAGAAAATAATCCAATATTAGGAGATTAATAAAATAAAATTAAAAGTACATAAAATATTTAATATAGGTGATTCCTTCAAAAAGTTTATAAGAAATATATAATAATAATATTGAATAATAATTTGTTGGATTCTGATGAGGTTTATTGCAATTTAATACTGCCATAGATTTGCTTTCATGACACTCATTTGAAATATTTTCTGTGTAAATAATGCTAATGAGTAATTTTGCCAACCATACTTTGGCTTTAGGCTCTAATTCTTCCAAAAACTCTGGAAGTATACTATCTACTTCTGAAGTCATTTCTGGTTTAAGACATTAAAAAAAAAATAATTGAACCTACCAATATCTATTACAAAAAATAATAATGTAAACATTCTTGAAATAAATATTTAATAATTTGGGGTTTATTATTACTAAGCTGTTTCTGACTGGATGTCTTGAAAAAATTTAATATACTCATTGAAATTTAATAGATAATCATACATATGTAACAAAAAATTAAGCCCATAAACATCACATGATCACCATTTCTTATGCTTGCTTATAACTGTTATTAAAACAGGCAAAACTCTCCATACAGTATTGCCATTCAGTGCAAGCCAGAGTAATCAATGGATGCCAGAAGGCTTGGGCATAAAATCCCCATCTAGTGCCTACTTTTTCAATATCCCCAGACTAGTTTCTGGCTTGTGGCCTTCGGCAGTGAGGAGCTTCGGATCTGAGAGCACTGCACCTAGATCTTAGGATCTAATGCAACCCTCCAGAAGCCATCTTTTATCTCTACTTAACTACAAAACAATGCCAGAAGGCTTGTGCATAAAATCCCCATCTAGCGCCTACTCATCCAATATTCCCAGACTAGTTTCTGACTTGTGGCCTTTATCAGTGAGGAGCCTTGGATCTGAGAGCACTGCACCTGGCTTGCACTGAGTGGCAATACTATATGGAGAGTTTTGCCTGTTATAATAATAGTTATAAGAAAACATAAGAAATGGTGATCATGTCATATTTATTGGCTTAAAACCAATCCTGTCTAATAGGTTAGTGGTGTCTATGGTTATTAAAGAACCAAAGACACCAAAATATATAGATACTGAACTGAGTTCAGATCTATATGACAATATAAGCTACTGAGTTTGAATTGAAAATATTATTGTGTTTTCAATTTAAGACTCATAGTTTTGTAGGTAAGTAGAAATAAAAGGTGGCTGCTGGAGGGTTGCATTAGATCCTAAGATCTAGGTGCAGTGCTCTCAGATCCAAGGCTTCTCATTGATGAAGGTCACAAGCCAGAAACTAGTCTGGGGATATTGGATGAGTAGGCACTAAATGGGGATTTTATGCACAAGCCTTCTGGCATCCATTGATTACCCTGGCTTGTACTGAGTGGCAATACTGTATGGAGAGTTTTGCCTGTTTTAAAAAATTAAGGATTTATGTGAAATCTGCAATAAACATTAAGAATCACTCTGTATTGAGATAAATGATTAACATCTAGTGTACTCTGAGTTCTATAAAATCTTTAACAAATATAACATGAGATGTACTAAAAGTAATACAGATTGTATAATTCTGTAAAGTAAATGTAATAATCATATCTTTAGAACAGATTGAATTTAGATAAGGATAAAACTACTGTGAACAATTCTATCTTTAACTATTTACTTTATATAGAGCATTTCAAAATAAATGTAAGATTGTTGCTGCCTCTATTGATTTAACTTCAGCTTATGACTGCTTGGAAAAATAATCTGGTAAAATATTCTTCTAAAAGCTTCTAAATTTTTTAAATTCAAGAAAACTATTAATTGACAAAATGTTCTCCCAACCGAAAAATTTGAATGTCTTTAAATGATAATGATAGGAAATACAAAATTTTACCGAATAGCCTCCAACCACTTTATTTAATATATTAATCAGTGATTTTTCAGAAAAAGAATACAGAAAGTTTATCTATGCTGAAATTATTGCCTTGACTTCATTAAAAAAAAATATCATAAGAATTTTTTTTTAATATTGATATGGATAAGTTTCAAAGACTTTAGTTTTATCTTTAGTATCATAAAAACAGTATGTTTAAAATTTCATCAAAACAACTGTAATACATCTTATAAACTGAAAGTTGTTTTTAATAATGATAGATTGAAACATGATCCTATCCCATTTATTATATTCTAACTTACCTTCCTCATCTATTGTAGTTTAGATTTAAAAAAATAATTTTTAGAAACCATCTCTTCAAAAATCAACTGATATTACTCGTGGTTGTCATTAAATTTTTTAAGAACAATTTTTTTATCATATTCTATTGCTGAATATTGTGCCTCTGAAGAAAAAATGTTCACAATAAATTTCTGAATAAGCTATTAAATTTAGCTATGAAAAATATTCTTTGCACACTCAAATCTACTCCTTTACTATGATATCCTAGTATTTTATGTATTTTTTTTTACCAGATATCAGAAGACATATTGTCCTAGAGAAAATGGAACGAAATGTCACTAAGCAGAATAAATTTACTATTAACTCAAGATAGTTTTTCCTTTTAAGATATGTCAAGTCAAGATTTTTTTCTTGGTGTTCAATCAATAAACTTTTCAATTAATAAAGAATTACTGCATAAGAAATGGATTTCTTGCAAGACTCTAAAGGAAATTTCTTTGTCCAGATTCAACAATAATTCACAGGATTTAATTTTACTTGACGTGTTTGGAGTTTTATCAATAGATTGAGGAAAAATGGAAGTTAAAAGTCTTATTTCTATAGATGTCAGTCAGTCCAAATCATGAACTTCATAATAATTGACTATCCAATCCATGCATACAATGGGAGAATTGAAGGACTTATTAAGGTGGATTAGAAAATCTGTCTTCTGGTTGGAACCTTTTCAATTTCATTTGTAATGTTTGTGAATACTCAACGGTGTAAAAGCACACATACATTAAATAAACATTTTATTTTAATAGTGCTATGCGATGCACTGGATTCTCCTTTAGAGGAGTCAGGAATCTCTCAGCCACTATGCCTAGAGCTCTTTTCATTCCCCACCTTGTTTTTCCCATATTCTTCTCTGTCCTGCTTTATTCCATTTCCAAATCATCATCTTGGTCCACTCTATGGTCTTTATATCTAGATTCCCCTTATCTTTTTCCAAACCCAGCATAAAACCAAGAACCCACTTTCTGTATAATCATTTTGTTTATATTTATTCTCTCACAAACTTCATTATTTGTATTTTTTTCTTGTAAGCATTTACATGCAATTAATTAATGCCTAATATTTTCAATGCCTTCCTTACATAACTTGCAAACTAAATCACCCACACCACATTCCTCCATTTCTATGTATATTCCTTTGTTGCTAATGATCCTGTTCGAGCTTTAAACAGTAAACTACTTGCCTTGCTATTATCACAAATTAACTCACACCCAATATTCTGTTTACTTCTGTATATTGTACCAGTCATTCTATTTTCTTTTGATCATAGAGAGCGCCACCAGGTCACTGTGTACAAAAGATGGGATGATTGTGTTAAGAGGATTATTTAGTGTTATAGTAGTAAGGAATGGGATAAAAGAATAAATTTATTAATAAAGACTGGGGAGTTAGAGAGATGGAGAAATAGTATGGAGAGTAAAAAGAGTTTACATATATATATATAGAAATAAACAGAATATTAGGTGTGAGTTAATATATGATAATAGTAAGGAAAGTAGTTTATTGTTTAAGGCTCGAACGGGATCTTTAGCTACAAAAGAATATACATGTAAATGGAAAAATATGGGTGATTTATTTTGTAAATTATGTAAGGAAGGAATAGAAAATATTAGGCATTTGTTAATTGAATGTAAATGTTTGAAAACAGAAAGGATACATATTATAAAGTTGTGGAAAAATAAATATGAAAAGAGTGATTATACAGAAAGTGAATTATTGGTTTTTATACGGAGTTTGGGAAAAGATAAGGGGGATTTAGATATAAAGGTTATAGAGTTGACAAAGATTATGTTGTGGAAATGGGATAGAGCAGATTATGGGTAAATTTAGAGTGGGGAATGTAAAATAAAGTGGCTAACAGGTTTATCTGGGCATAATTGCTGAGATATTCTTGACTTCATTTAAGGAGAAGCCATAATACATCACATCACATCACATGGGTGGGTGAGAAAGGTAATGCGGTATACAAAAGATTTGGATAAAGAATTTATATCAGTATATTTGTACGAAAGATGGGATGATTGTGTTAAGAGGATTGTTGAGTGTTATAGTAGTAAGGAATGGGATAAAATAATAGATTTATTCATAAAGAATAGGGAGTTAGATGGAGAAATAGTATGGAAAGTAAAAAGAATTTAAATATATATAGAAATAAACAGAATTTTAAGTGCGAGTTAATATATGATAATAGTAAGGAAAGTAGTTTATTATTTAAGGCTCAAAGGGGATCTCTAGCAACAAGAGAATACACATGTAAATGGAAAAATATGGGTGTTTTATTTTGTAAATTATGTAAGGAAGAAATAGAAAATATTAGGCATCTGCTAATTGAATGTAAATGCTTGAAAACAGAAAGGTTACATATAATGAAGTTATGGAAGAATAAATATGAAAAAAGTGATTATACAGAAAATGAATTATTGGTTTTTATGCCGGGTTTGGGAAAAGATAAGGGGGATTTAGATATAAAGGCCATAGAGTTGACAAAGATTATGTTGTGGAAATGGGATGGAGCAGAATATGGGAAAACTTAGAGTGGGGAATGGAAAATTAAGTGGCTAATAGGTTTATCTTGGCATAATTGCTCAGATATTCTTGACTTCGTTTAAGGAAAGCCATATCACATCACATGGGTCTTTTTATTTGCGGAATGATTTTTTTTTTGTGTGCAGAAAGAGGGAAAGAGATGGAGAAATTATGCTGAGGACATGAGCAAAGGTGGGTAAAGAGATGGGGATTAAATTTAGTGAAGAAAAATCAAAAGTAATACTGGGTAAAGAGAAGACAAAGAATTTTTACTGGGGGGATATAAAGTTAAGTGAGGTGAATAAATATAACTATTTGGGAATCATCTTAAGTAATCAGAGAAATTTTTTGTATGAATGGGAGAAAAAATTGATAAATGAAGCAAAGAAAAGAAAGTAATTGATAAAGAAATTAAGTGTTCTCATATAATAAATGTGATGTAGCTAGAATTGTATGGAAGGGAGTGGCAGTAGCTGAGTTAACATATGGTAATGATGCATTATGTGTTAGTAAAGGGGTGTTAGATTGTTTAGAAAAAGTACAAAGAGAAGTAGGAAGACGTGTATTAGATGCAAAAGTGTTGATGGCAAAGGAGGCAATTCAAGAAGAAATGGGTTGGTCAGGTTTTTATAAGAGAGATGCAAAAAGCAAAATGAAAATGTTCGGTAGATTGCAGTTTATGGATAATAAAAGAATAGTTAAAATAGTATTTAATTGGCTTATGAATAAAGGGCAGGCAACAAGATGGGTGTGAAAGGTAATGCGATATGCAGAAAATTTAAATAAAGAATTTATGTCAGTATACTTATACAAAAGGTGGGATGATTGTGTTACGAGAATTGTTGAGTGTTATAGTGTTAAGGAATGGGATAGAAAAATAGATGCATTAATAAAGAATAGGGAGTTGCAGAAATGGAGAGTAAAAAGAGTTTAAATATTTATAAAAGTGAACGGAATATTGGGTGTGAGTTAATTTATGATAATAGCAAGAAAAGTAGTTTACCGTTTAAGGCTCGAACAGGATCAAGGGAATATACACATAAATGGAAAAATATTAGTGATTTAGTCTGCAAGTTGTGTAAGGAAGGCATAGAAAATATTAGGCATCTGTTAATTGAATGTAAATGTCTGAAAGCAGAAAGGGTACAAATAATAAGTTGGGAAGAATAAATCTGACAAAGTGATTACACAGAAAGTGGCCTATTGATTTTTATGCTGGGTTTGTAAAAGATAAGGGAATTTTAGATATAAAGGCCATGGAGTTGACAAAGATTATGTTGTGGAAATGGGATGGAGCAGGATAGAGAAGAATATGGGAAAACTTGGGGTGGGGAATGGAAAGGGAAGTCAAAGCGGCTAACAGGTTTCTCTGGGCATAGTTGCTGAGAGTATTCTGACTCTGTATAAGAAGAAGTTACAGTGCATCACATCACATGCAAAATTGAATTTACTGTGATCAAAAATTAATGATGATGATGATTAGTACCGGCTAAACTCAGAGAGAGAAAGAGATCTTTAAAATTGTTCAGACAATTGAGAAAGAAGACAGAGACAAATGTCAGCCAAAATATTTATAAAAGAAATTTTTAAGATTTATTAAATTCAACAAAATATTTAAGTAAATAATTGTCAAACACAGTAAGAAAGTTTGACTAGTTTCACAGTATATTTACCAGAGAATGTACATGAGTATTAAAACATAAAACACCCTGGCAGATAGGTTCATTTTTTCACTTATAATTTACAAGAGAAGAATTTATATCTTACTGCTGGTGATTTATAAAAGCCAATTCTAGTTTCTTAATTCAGAAATAGCAAAACAATAGGGTCTTGTAGGAAATCAATGAAACAACGCGGATGAACATTCCTTGACCAGAATAATGCGTTGCGACCAAGAACGTCACATGCCTGCAGGACAGCTCATGATATACCACTTTTTTTAAGGCAATTCATGGTTGATTTCAAATACAAGACCTGAAAACACGAGAAACGATTGCGATCTTATGCATTCTTAGAAAGAAGAAACAAAATTTCCAATTTCAGAAAATCAGAACACGGTACACGATAAATCGCCAGCCAAAAGATTTGCGGTCTGCAGGAAATGCAAGCTAAACTTATTTAAAATTAATTACAGGGTAATAAAAGAGAGACAGGTGAGCTAAAAGAAAATTACTAATATATGCCAATCGTTTATCAAAGGGTAGTAATAAAATAAAAATAAAAACATATTAAGTATCTAAAATATAACTCACAATACACTCTCGGATACAAAAGTTTAAAATCACAAATAGGTAGTCTCAAAACTGAGATGACATTCATTACATGCAATAAGAAATAAAAGCAAATGCATACAATAAAGATAATATTAAAGGAATATGAAAATTAGGTGATACATTTACTTTCAGATTAAGTGGAGAATTTAATTAGAGATTTATACCTTGGAAAGAATATGAAATATATACCTTATGGGAAAGCAGAGTCCAGTGAGTCCTTCAGTGAGTGCGCACAGTTATTTTTAGTTCAATATTGAGGTGGCTTTATTTCTTCATGGTGCCAAGTGTAGAGACATACTTTGAGAGCAGTTCTAATTTAGGCTTTCATGGCATGAACTGGAAGGAACAGCTTGGGATCAGGAGTTCATCTTTGGTAGTTTCAGTAGGGGCATATTGTAGATACTATTCCGCAAAGCTTGTAAGTTTAGCATTCTGGCGAGATGATTGCTACTTAGCAATTAGAAGTCAGCACTTTTATTTCAATAGAATATCCGCCGACTAATATAACTGAATAATAATGAATCAGCCGAATGAACTGAGTTCTCTCCAGCAGAATAACCTAGGTCAAGCCAATTATCCACAATCCGAAATTTTGGGGCCGTTTATATGCTCTCTTATCTCCTGTGTAATCTTTTATGTTTTTAATTAAAAGTTTTAGCCCAGAGCAAATCTCTATCTCACACTTAATCTTAATTAAAAATTCTGACCAGGGCTTGCTTATCTTATTTAAAAATTAATTAATATACAATTAAATCTCCACTTCTAAAATTAAATTAATATGGATTACAATTAAAATAAAAGAAACAGGAATGTAATTAAAAGTTTCCAAAATTAAAAGCTTTCTGAAAAAAAAAAAATTAAAACTTTTAATTAGAACAATTTTACAAAAGATAAAAAAAGAATTTCAAAAGAAAATAGATTTTAAAACTAAAATCTATTGCAAATAAAATCACAGAAATTTTTTTTTAAAAAAGTAAGGAAGTATGTATGTTATATCACATACTCTTACTACATTAAATACTAAAATATAAAGCTTTGATATAACTTTCTTTTAAAACTTAAAAAAACAAACATACGAAAGCCATTTTGAATTATGCGATGGAACTTTTGAAATGGATAGAGTATCCGGTTCAATATATTTAAACTTTTTTTACTCCTCATACTAGTTCTCCATCTCTCCAACTCCCTATTTTTTATTAATACATCTGTTCTTCTATCCCATTCCTTGCCATTATAATACTCAACAATTCTTCTAACACAATCATCCCATCTTTTATACAAGTATACTGATATAGAGTCTATCCAAGTCTTCTACATACCATACTAACTTTCTCACCCATATTGTTGCCTTGTCTTTTCCCTTAACCCAATTAAATACTATTTTGGCTATTATCTTATTATCCTTAAATTGCAATCTACCAAAAATTTTCATTTTGTTTTTTTGCATCTTTCATATAAAAACTTTACCATCTCATTTATTCCTCCTTTGCCATCTACATCTAGTGCATGTCTTGCTACTTTGTACTTTTTCTAAATAATGTAACATCCCTTTATTAACACATCATTACCATACGTTAATCCTGCTATTATCACTACCTTCCATACAGTTCTTGCTAGATCATATTTATTATATGAAAACACTGTTAATTTCTTTATCAGTCCCCCTCCCCCTTTTTTTTGTTGCTTCATTTATCTTTTTTTTTCTCCCATTTATCCAGTCAATTTCTCTGATTACTTAGGACAATTCCCAAATAATTATACCTATTCATCACATTTAATTTTATATCCCCAATAAATTTTCTTTCTTTTCTCTTTCCCCAGCATTTATCATCATTACTTTTGATTTTTTTTCATTAAATTTAATCCCCATCTCTTTACCCATCTTTGCACATGTTTTCAGCATAATTTCCATATCTTCCCTACTTTATGTGCACAAGAAAATATCAGCAAATAAAAAAACCCGATAATATATGTACTCCCTTGCCATCTATTAATGGTTTCACATCCCTCTTCCTAGTCTTTCTATTACTCTCTCCATTTCTCTCAAATATAACAAAAACAAAATAGGTGACATAGGCCATCCTTGCCTTAGTCACACCCCATTTTAAACTGATTCTATATTTACTAATTAACACCTATAGTAATTACTTTTATATAATCTCTTAATAAGATCCACTAAAGCTTTATTCATTCCCAAATTTACTAAACTTATCCATAATCTATATTACTCTATCATATGCATTCTCTGTATCTATAAAAACCATATATAACTGTCTACCTATATTCCTACTTATATTTATATGCTGTGAGACTACAAATAAACTATCTCCTATATACCTATCCAATCTAAAACCTCCTTGCATTTCTCCACTTATTTTTTTCCACCCATTTTTTCACTCTTCCAGCCACCATATATGCAACAATGATAAACTCTTCATAGAGTTGTGCCATCCAATGCAAGTCATGGTAATCAATGGATGCAAGAAGCTTTGTGCATAAAATCTCTTTCTGGTGCCTACTCATCCAATATCTCCAGACTAGTTTCTAGCTTGTGGCTTTATCAGTGAGTAGCTTCAGATCTGAGATCACTGCACCTGGATCTTAGGGTCTTTTGCAACCCTCAGTGCTTTCAGGTTCAACACTTTTTATTGATGACAGCCACAATCTGCAAACTAGTCTGGATATTTTGGATGAGTAGGTACTAGATAGGGATTTTATGTACAAACCTTGCATCCATTGATTACTACAGATTGCAGTGGTGGCACTACTGTATGGAGAGTTTGTCATCATCTGGAAAAATCTGTTGCTGGAGAATATTTGCTTAGTGAGTGGATGAGAAAAGAGAGTTGGAGCGCAGAGACATAGATTGAATTGGATTTGAAAAGTTCGAGAAAAATATTGCTAACATTTGAAAAGTGATTCCATACACCATTTTAAATATAAAAGGAGAATTTTTTTTTATTTGTGTGTGTGTTTACTGTAAAAAGGCTTTAAAACTAAGTCACATGTAAGACTAGTTGTACTTTAGGAGGTTTTCTATTCAATTTAAGTATGAAACTGATTTATTTGAGAAAGAGGGTAATGTTTGAGATGTAAAGTTAGGGGAGCATGTGTTTATCAATCATTATTTTTAAAAAAAGATTTTTTTCCCTTTTGTATAAAGAAGTTTGAAGAGTAGTAAAAAAATCATAAATTTAAATATAGAGTAGGAGAATTAAAAACATAAGAAAATATGGAGTGCATTTGTATCCCACAATGTATGTATGATGATCAGAAGAAAATTAGGCATGCTTTGGTAGAGTGTACCATATGTGATAAGGTTTTTCATTTGAAATGTTTAAATAAGACTAGGAAGGATATAAAAGGTGTATGATTGTGTAATCATGTATATTGAAAATTGATTTCTAAGTATAGGTATAAGAAAAAAAGTAAGGAGAAATGGAGGAAAATGTAAACAAAGAAGATAGAGTATATATTTAGTGGAGTGACAAGAGATATGGATGACAAAATAAGTAGAGCAATGGAGATAGTTAAGGATTAAGTAAAATAGAAGAAGAGGTAAAGGACATAGAAATAAAATTAAAAGCATTAGACATGGTTTAAGCAGATCAAGGAATTGGTGAATAGAAATGATAAGGAAGAAGATAAGGATGTCCAAAAGATGGAAGAGAATGTTATGGATGAAATAGGGAAAGTAAACTACGAAACAGTCTTGATAGGGGACTTGCTAATTAGAAGATGTGGAGATGTAATTCCAAGGGAAAATAAAAATAAGTATATAAGAGTCTGTTTGTCTGGAACTAGAATTAAGGATGTTACAGATGACAAAATAAGTAGAGCAATGGAGATAGTTAAAGATTAAGTAAAATAGAAGAAGAGGTAAAGGACATAGAAGTAAAATTAAAAGCATTAGACATGGTTTAAACAGATCAAGGAATTGGTGAATAGAAATGATAAGGAAGAAGATAAGGATGTCCAAAAGATGGAAGAGAATGTTATGGATGAAATAGGGAAAGTAAACTACGAAACAGTCTTGATAGGGGACTTTCTAATTAGAAGATGTGGAGATGTAATTCCAAGGGAAAATAAAAATAAGTATATAAGAGTCTGTTTGTCTGGAACTAGAATTAAGGATGTTATAGATGACAAAATAAGTAGAGCAATGGAGATAGTTAAAGATTAAGTAAAATAGAAGAAGAGGTAAAGGACATAGAAGTAAAATTAAAAGCATTAGACATGGTTTAAACAGATCAAGGAATTGGTGAATAGAAATGATAAGGAAGAAGATAAGGATGTCCAAAAGATGGAAGAGAATGTTATGGATGAAATAGGGAAAGTAAACTACGAAACAGTCTTGATAGGGGACTCGCTAATTAGAAGATGTGGAGATGTAATTCCAAGGGAAAATAAAAATAAGTATATAAGAGTCTGTTTGTCTGGAACTAGAATTAAGGATGTTACAGATAGGGTAAACAAACACGGGAGTAGAGATGTTTACATTATGGTAGGGACAAAAAATTTGTCGGAGCCATAAGAGAGAGTAATGAATGAGTACAAAGAATTGATTAATTATATGAATAAGGTCAAAGAGTAGGAGTAATTGGATTACTACCAAGATTTGACAATAGGTATATGTTAGATAGGTCATGTTCTACAAATTAGAGATTGAAAAAATTGTGCGACAGAAATAATGTTATATTTGTGGATGTATGGGATTTTTTTTATTAGTAAGAGGGTGTTATATAGTAAAGATGGATTGCACTTAACAAAACAAGGAAGTGAAGCAGTAGGGGATTTGACTTATGAAAAATATTATAATTCAGGAAACTTTTAAAGGAGAGTAGGGTTTTAAATTACAGTATTATCAAAAAGCAGGTTAAGAATGGATGGGATATAAGAAATAAACAAAGGATAGCTGATGTAGATATAAATGTAGATGTGGAGAGAGAATGGGTCTGTAAAACTAATTATAAACAAGCTAATTACAATTGTAATAGAGAAGAAAGAATCAAAAGAATTTATAAAAGGGTGGTAAAAAAGGAAGAAATGGTTCAAATTGAGTATTTGAATATGCAAAATGGTAGGATACTAGAAAAGTGGTTAGAATTAAACAAAGCAATTAAAAATGAAGCAGTAATGGAAACACATCTAAGAAGAAGATTCTACACTGGAAGATTTGATATGGCAGGGTATAAATAGAAAAGAAAAATAGGGTTGTGGTATAGGAGTTATGTAAAAAAAAATTTAAATATTGTAAAGTGTCAACGATATTTGTTGTGGTTTGAGATAAGATTAGGAAAACAAGAATGGATTGTGGCTATAGTGTATATGGTCAATGGAGATAGTCAAACATATAATTGAGTGGATCAAAAAATAAGAGGAAGAAAATAATCATTATAGGGGATATAAATGGATATATTGAAGAAATTAATGACATGGGCAGCTTTTGAAAAAAAAAAAATGTCAAAGAATGAATTTGAGCATTGGAAAATTTATCAGATATTTGTGAGGGGCAATACACATGGTCTAGAAATAATATATTTTACACAATAGATTATGTATTAGTAGAGAAAGAAGGAATGAATAAAGTACAGAAAATTAAGGTGTTTAATAATGAAGAGAGGATGTAATGGTGATACATAATGTCTATAAGAGAAATGGTTAGTAATGTGATGGAAAATAGCAATAAAAGTAGAAAGGATAGTGAAATATGTGGATGGAGAATGAATGATAATAAGAAGAATATAAAATAAAAGTAGAATAAATTATGTAATAGTTTGTTGGGGATGAATATAAGAACTGGTGTTATGGATGAAGTAGAAATAGTGGCAAATAGTGTGTTAAGTGAGAATATTCACAAGAATAAAAGTAATAGAAAAGTGAGAATTAGTAAAAGTATAAAAGAGAGGAAAAAAGCATGCAGAGAATATAAATGTGAAGTTAAAAAAGATGTTAATATTAAATGGGAAAAGTAAAAAAAAAAAAGAAGCTGGCTAAAATAGATAATTATATAGAGAGAACAAAATTAAATAATAAATTATTGGAGAATATTAATAAAAGTGGAAGAGATGGAAGTAAAAAAAATTTGGAAATATATTAAAAGGAGGAATGTAATGGAGAGAGAAATAGTATTACTAAATGATGAGGAAAAAGGATGTAGCTCTAGAAAAGAATTAGAGACAATCTTATATAAGTATGTAATAGATATAGAAAAGTTGTTAGAAAGACTGAATGATAACAAACATAAAAGCACATAGTAATGGAAATATTAGGGAAAAAATTGAAAAGTGGAAAGGTAAGAGGTTTAGATGGATGGTAGCAGAGATAATGATGAATTTCGGAAATAGGGCAAAATTAAATTATCATGTTTTAAGAATATGGCATAGAAGACAGAATTTTCAGATAGCTGGAATAATACAAGAGTTAGGCTATTATTTAAAGGAAAGGGTAAGGACCATAGAAATCAAACAATTATAGACCTATAGCTGTAATGTTAGTATTATATCAAGTTTTTGCATATATAGTGTCTGGAAGGGTGTCAAAATGGATGGAAGAAAATAATAGTGGGAGAAATGCAAGGATGTAACATCAGTGTTATATAAAGTTTTTGCATATATGGTGGCTGGAAGGTTTGCAAAATGGATGGAAGAAAATAATATAGGGGAGAAATGCAAGGATGTTTTAGATGGGATAGGCATATAGAAAATAGTTTATTTGTAGTCTCACAACTTATTGATATGAGTAGGGATATAGATTGACAGATATATATGGTCTTTATAGATATAGAGAAGGCATATTATAAAGTGAATAGAATGAGATTATGGGTAAGTTTATTAAATTTGTGAGTGAATGAAGCTTTAGTGGATCTTATTTGATTGTATGAAAATAATTACTATACAGATGAATTAGGAAATGTAGAATCAATTAGAGTTAAAAATGGGGTGAGGCTAAGGAAGGATGCCCTATTTCACCTATTTTGTTTTTGTTATATTTGAGAGAAATGAAGAGAGCAATAGAAAGAGGAAGAGAGATGGAGATACCATTAATAGATGGTAAGGGAGTGTATATTATCAGGTCTTTTATTTGTTGATGATATCTTCTTGTGCACATAAAGTAGGGAAGATATGGAAGTTATGCTGAAAACATGCAGAAGGGTAGGTAAAGAAATTTAATAAAGAAAAATCATAAGTAATGATGATTAATGCTGGGGAAAGAGAAGAGAAAGTATTTTTATTGGGGGGGATGTAAAATTAAATGTGACAAATAGATACAACTATCGGGAGGATATAAAGTTGAATGTGGTAAATAGGTATAACTACTTGGAATTGTCTTAAGTAATCGGAGAAATTGCTTCGATGAATGGGAGAAAAAGATTGATAAATGAAGTAAAGAAAAGAAAGGGATTGATAAAGAAATTAAACGGTGTTTTCATATAATAAATATGATGTAGCAAGAATTGTATGGGAGTGACAGTAGCAAGGTTAGCTTATGGTAATGTTACTGTAATGGTCACTCAATCCATTCTGCACTAGCACAGAATAAGTTAACACAGACACCAATCTCTCTGCTTTGCACAAGTTTATAAATTGTATCTGCGCATATAAAATAAAACCGTTTTTTGGTTCCACGTACTTGTGTGAATCATTGTTTTCAACTATGAATATCATAAAATGAAAATACAGATCTTGACTGAGTGATGAATATCTTGATGATTGCTTACGAGCAGGAATATCATCATACTTCCCTAATTATAAAGCAATTGCCAATGAAGTGCAGTGCTAAAGATCGCACTGACTTGTAATGTTATATATAATTTAGTAATTTACATAAAAATACGTTAATTATATGTTAAAATTTTATTTTTGAAATAAATATTTTTTTGTACATTATGTGTATTATTAACAATATCCAACTATAAATTTACATTGAAAAAATAAATGGTGTCCGCCACCTGGCCGGTATTATAGAATGTGCTCTTAAGTGCAAGAAGGTTGGGGACCCCTGAGTTAGGGAATTGAAAACCAAAACATATAAAGTCTTCTCATTTAATTTGATTCAACTTTCTTTAAAAATTTGAATTTAATTTGGTTTCATTTGAATTTCTTTTTCTTGGGCATTACAATATATATATATATATAATACAAATAAAATGTCCATTAATTATGGCTATGAATATAAGGCTAAACGCCTCGAAAGCATTCAGCTGTCATGTAATTTATTGATTCATATAAGTATTTATTATAGCTTCTCTTTCCAGAGCCTCAACACGCTTGTAATTTTGTTAAAAATCATTGTAAATAGTTTTTAATTAATAGACATTTTATTTGTATTACATTTTTTTTATATATTATAAATTTATGTAATATTAAGAAACGATGGATTGTTAAGAAATGGCAGAAGCAATGTAAAAAAGTTATTAAGCATAAATGCAAACTTTGTTTTTTTAAGGATTGTAAAGTTTATCATGTATTCCCAAATTATTGCAATGTAAAATTGAACAGTTGTATAAATTTAGTACCAAGATGTATGCATAAATTATATATAACGAATAGAATTAGGATTTAAATAAATAAAGATAAAATATTGAGTGATATTCACAATGGATTTTATTCATTAAGATAGTTATAGGATAATTTATTCATTATTACCCAGTTGATTAAAATGTTTATATGAAAAGTGGTTGTTTATAGAATTTTTAGATATAGAAAATGGTTACAATGTGGTGAATATATCTGAATAGGTTGTGGAAAAATCTTGAAAATGTAGGAATAAATTTGGAACTGCTAGAATGATTAAGGAGCTGTCATTATTATTAATTTTGTTTCTAAGATAATTGGAGATTGAGATAGATAGATAGATAGATTGAAAATAGAGTTTTGGATTTCCATAATAGAAATTTAGAAAATGAGTGATATGATAGATCTCTTTTTTATATGAATAATATATTTTGCAAATAGTGTAAAAGATATGAATGTATTATTAAAGTTAGGAAGGAATATGAAAACTGAATAATCTAAGATAGTAGTAATTAATTTAGTGTAAAATGGTAGAATACAAAATGAAAGATATTTGTCTTAAAGATGTAAGGCAGTATTTAACATAAAAATCAAATTGTTTCATAAATATGCAGAAGTTAGAGGAGATGAAAAAATGGAAAAAGTTGGAAATTTTTGTTATTAGAGATACATGAAGATATGGGAATAAATATAAAAACTAAATAATCTAAGATAGTAGTAATTAATAATAAGTGTAAAATGGGAAAATAAATAATGAGAGATTTATCTTAAAGGGATAGAGCAGTATTTAATATAAAGATCAAATTGTTTCATAAATATGCAGAAGTTAGAGAGATGAAAAAATGGAATAGTTGGGAATTTTTCTAAGTAAAAAGTTAAATGCATTAGAACTAGTAGAATTTGATTTTTATTAAATATCAGTTGACATAAATAGATCAATAATGATAAGAAAAGAGTTTATTTTTAAAGAAATTGCTTTGAAAGAAAATGTAAGGAACACATGCAAGTAAGATTAAAATGGGTAAAGACAATAAATATGTGGAATAGTATATTTAACTGTTTTAAATTAGGAAGATGTGAAACAGTGGCATGAAACTATTTAGAAATGTTTAAACAAGGATATAAATATGTTTAGAAAGAGTAATCATAAATTATTGATTGGAAATAGTATATGGAATTGAAGCTTGCTGTTAAATTATGTGCTTGTAGATAAAAAGAAACTAATATAGATAAAGAGTTTAATGAAGAATGAAAATAATATACTGTAGATTATAAAATTGCATAGAAAGATTAGCAGAAATAAATTGGAAATGTGGGATGAATTATATTGACTGTATTAAGAGGCTAATTAATTAAGAAAGGATAAAGACAAATATTAGATGGGGATAGTTATTTTTTAAAAATGTAATTAATTATAATAAAATTAAGATGGTAATGCAGTGAATTTAATATGACAACATAGGAAATTATTAGTGAAGAAAGAGAGATTGCAGAAATTTTTGGAAATAGAAAAAAAAAAAAACTATTATATTTTAAATGCAGAAAGTGGAGAAAGTGATAATAAGAAAAAACTTCCGAAAAAATACTCAAAAAGTTTATAATAAAAACCTTGGATGATAGATAGTTTGTTAAGTGAAACTGATTCATTAAAGACGTTAATTCATATGAGAAGATAAACAAGGCTTGGTTTATGGGGAAAAAAATTGATAAAATTATAAATAATAATATTTCAGATGAGGCGAGGTTGTGATAGTTACATCCTTATTTAAAAAAAGATTTTAAGTTATTAATTATCTATAGACCAGTAACAATAGCTTCTATAATTTTAAAATATCTACATATACATATTAATTGGGTAAATTTTAACTTAGATGGACAAATATTAAATCCTGGGAAAATTAAAAATATATTTCAGTTTGGAAGATCGATAGAGAATGATATATTCTTAGTTGAATGAAATATAAGGAAATAACAGATATTTTTCACATTTTTATATATAAAAAAAGATATGACAGGATAGCTAGTAATAGACAAATATTGCACTATTTTAGGAAAAAATGCTTGAAGCAGATGACATTATTAGATGTCAAATAAATAGAATAAATAGCTATGATATACATATAGGTATGATTCATGAATAGCTATGTATAATTATAATAAAACTTACCATTATGATTTTTTTTTTCAAGAATTAGAGGGTCTATATTTATTTATAAGGGGCTGAATGCTATATCTAGCATGGTTTAGCACAGCAATATGAATGCTATGCATTTTTGTAAAATGATTGATTGCTTTTAAGGCATCATTATTTTTTGCATCTATGTGCCTTTTTGTTGATGTCTATATGTAATGTCATTTATTGTTTGATAATTACAATAAAATTTTTATTTTTGATGCATTTTTTTGGAAAAACATTAAAAAATTATCATTGATGATAACCAATAGACCAAATTAATTGCAAAAAAGAAACAAACAGTGATAAAATAATTTATATTTATATATATTTTTAAAAAACTATACTACAGAATAAAAAAATGATATTTAATATATGAATAGGTAATCTAAATAGATAAATAAAGTAAACATATTTTGTAATGTGATCTGCATTGTCAGTTTACATTTAAAACAATCAAGGTGTGTCTTGCAATTGATTGGAGCAGTTGCAAGATTACATTTATTGTCAGAAAAGAAAACGTACAACATAAAAATAATTATTATTTATATATAGTTTTTCAAAATGCATACATTTTTGATAGTCATAGTAATAACTGAAAAAATATCAGATAAAGAATTGTATGTTTTTCAAAATTAATATAATAAGATAAATTTTTAATTAATAAAAAAACTATTAAATAGATAGTAGTTTTTTTTTTTAATTTAAAATATTAATATGTAAATTATATTTGTATCAATAATTTTTTTGCTAATATATTGATTAATCTAAACGTTGAACTCTCAGTTTGTTGTGCAAGTCTTTAGGATAGACAAATGTCATTACTTAAAATAATTGCCAACCTACTTAACCAAAGATCCATATTTATCACAATGAACGGCAAAGTCACTCCTGGGTTTGATCCTTTCATCTTGATCCCTCAGGGATCTTTGCTCAGCATGCAATTATTTATAGCATATATCAATCCACTGCTGAGAGAGATCGAGAGGTCACTTCTGGGAGTATAGGTGCCTGCCATCGGATGGGAGATAAAGCACATCAGTTATATGGACGATGTACTTGTCTGTCTTCCCTCCAGCAAGTATATACCCAAATTAGAAGAAATTTTATCCAATTATACCAAGGGAATTTCAAATTGAAATTTAACATAACCAAATCAGCCACATGGAAATTGCTGAATGGAAAGAGAATAAAATCAAATTTCATGGCAAATCCGCAATAATTTCTAGATTTTGACTTTTACAAATCAAACGGATTGATGAGGCACCAAATTGAAGGGTCACTACTAAACTCAATACAATGGACAATCACTTTACTTACCGGGCTATATATCTCATTACAAGGCAAGGTCACACTACTCAACTCGCTGGTATTCCTCAAAATCACTTATTTTCTGGCTGGGATATACCCATCCAGAAAATTTGCTCAAAAAGTAAATGCCTTTTATACTAAACTGTTTTGGAGATGAAATGTTGCCACTATCAGTCTCTGAACATTATAAACATCAAGAAGACTTAATGGCCTTTCGCTCCATTCTATTAAAACACTAATTATACAAAACTATAACTCACTATTTAATATAAAAAAAAATCCCCAACTTCACCCAAAGAAGACGTCACCCCATACAGATCGTCCCCCACCAGCTAATAACAAGCGGATTAGTTCTTTATATACAAATATTCAAAAGGTAATTGACATAAAAGAAAACTCAATCACAAATAAAATAAAATAAAATACTGGACAGCACATAAATTACTAAATGGAGAAAAAAAAAAGCATAATCAATGGAAAATTGGACATCACCAATCAGCAATTGATATATAAATCTCAGTATTGGTTCATCGAACCAAAATACCAAGACTTTATAATCAAATATAACCTGGACTCTCTTCCAGGAATGCCTACCTGACACACCAAAGAAATATAAAGAAGATAGACTCTATGTGCCAGATGTGTGCCAGGGAAGAGTAGTCCTTCGATCACATATTTATAAGATGTAATAAATTAAATTACCATAGAACACTCCTCACAAGATGGACAAACAACCCATTTGGACAAGGCGTTTATGCAGAAATAAGGCTTACAATCTTCATGTACTTCACATTATGGTGCATACAATGTAAAATGGGAAATTGGGAGATCCACAGGGAATGGAACTAAAGAAAATCATTGAAAAAAATCAAACAAAGAGATAATTTAATGGCTCCAGATTACTTGGTAAATGCCACTTGGAGCAACTTCAAATAAAAAAGACGATCGCTAAATCTACAAAATTGAATTGCCGGTGAAGCAACTACATACATAGAAGTAAATATGTTAAAGCTGAACGATTTACATCTGAAACCATACTGTAACAAAATAAACCATTTATATTCTACTGTAATAGCATGTAATGGCAAAATGTAGGTTTGTACCGCATAATAAATTTCTCTTAATAAAAAAAATATGCCATTGCTGTATATTAGTGTTATTATCTGCTATCAAGTTGATCGTAATTCTTGGTAGTCATACTAATGGCATTTCTCTAGATTTTTCAGACTCTTTTATAGTATATTCATTATTGTAAACAAAGGCAAAACTCTCCATACAGTAGTGCCACCCTGTGCCAAACAGAGTAATCAATGGCACTACTGTATGGAGAGTTTTGCCTTTGTTTACAACAATTATGTACTAGTATAGAAATGGTGATCATGTGATGTTTAGTGGTTTATATTCATTATTGTGATGATTGTTGCTATTTACTTTATTTTTCACCATAAATCTTTGTAATGAATTAGATTTTTCATAATATAATCGAAATAAAAAATGTTGTAATTATATAATTTTTTTCATAGCAAAATTCAATCAAGTATTCATGTATTTTTTTGTTGTTGTCTTGGGATCTTATTAGATGGAGTATCAGAGGATTACTTTTATTTGAATATAACTATGTTTAATGATTTGAATATCTAATTGCTGATATGTTATTGGATTGGTTGGCTTGAAATTGTTATTGTAAATCAGTATATCAAAACCCACTCTGATAGTTTATCTGGATTATTATTATTTTCTTTTCTTTGGTCTTTTGCGTATATGATCAAATTTGTCATGTGTTTTAATCATTACCTGAGTAATCAGGGAGTATCTGAAACAACAATCTGACAACCTCTTAAGTAGATGGAAACTTATTTAACAGAAGTATATATGAAATGTTTTTAATATTTTTTCTTTAAATCAAAATCCAAAATTTTTAATTTTAAGGTCAACAATACAAAATGCCACTTTTATTTTAGATTTTTTTTTTTGTGTCATAGCATCAGCCGGGATGCAAATCTGCAACCCGGGCAACTGCCTGCTAGTAAAAGGCAGTCACGCTGACCTCTCGACCACCAATGCAAGACTATTTTAGATTAATTGTGAGATCAATATTTATTAGGGTAGCAAAAATCATGTTCTGTTTAAATTGTATTGTATATATTATCTTACCTATTGTAACTAGATTGGGTTTTTTTTTCACATAGAATAATTTGTTAATATTTAATGCTATTTTGATGATCTGTAAGCCATAGCCAGAATTTTTTTTTTTCTAGAAGGCAGTTTTGAATGATTTGTGGCCACAGCTAGAAAATCTTTAATTGCTAGGAGGACTTTATAATCAATGGATTCACTCAGATTAACATAAAAAATAAAAGATATTGCCAATGTAGTTTGGGCATATTAAGAAATATTAATCAGTGTTTTATTTAATGAGTGATTAATTGATTAAAAAAATGTAAGATTTTCTGATTATGTATGTCCAGATATATTAAGAGACTAATTGATTCATTTTAGGATTTTGTCAGATATCACTTGAAGATAAATAAAGCATATTTCATTTCACAATTAGGATTATTTCTATTTTCTAAATTGAGGATCCTTTTTTTAATTATTACTTTTTATTTCTTATTCCTGAGGAATTTATAATTATCTTCACAAGTTCATTGGAAAATAATTAAATTGTTACATTTTCATTTACCATTGTCAAACTTCCTCCATTCACAACTTTGATGCCAACAATTTCAGATAAATACAATAATGTTTATTACTAATCATTATTGAAACTAGAGATTATCTCTAGCATAAATATAAACTTTAAATCTCAGTTAAAAATTAATATATCTGATTTTTTATTTATTTTACACACACGGAATTATTAATCTTTCTCTTTCCCATGTGTAATATCTTACAGATATAATAAACACCTCCAGACTTCCCCATTCTTTTAAATAAAAAATCAGATATATTAATCTTTAACTGAGATTTAAAGTTTATATCTGTGCTAGAGATATCTCTAGTTTTGATAATGATTAGTAATAATCATTATTGTATAGTGACCTGGGCCAACTAATGAGTGCTGGTTCAGCATGAAATGCATCTTGGGGGTCAATTGTCTTTTATTATATCTTTATTTAAGTGAATTTAAAAAGAACGGGGAAGTATGGAGGTGTTTATTATATCTATAAAATAATTAAAGTGGATCTAAAATAATGATTGGATTATAATTTTTATTGATGTGTGTTTCTGTTTTACTTAGTAAATTTAATTTTCCATTTTGTTAAGATAAATTAAAATGCTTTGATGAAAGATCGAATTTGAAAGGGAATAATTTTGATTTTTTTTTAATGGAATATTTTTTTCTTTTTTGCAAATATTGATTTTGAAGTGTCTTACCATTGATGCTTTCTGAAAAGGCAAAGAATAAACAAAAATGGGAGGAATTACTTTCTGTAAAATTTAACTTTCTGGTGGAGATAAGTGTCTGTTTATCTGCATTTTTTTTTATTATCAGAATACCATAGTAATGTAAGAAGTGGCATTATCCATACTATGTTGACATCATGTAATTAAATCTGTCATCTCTTTACAAAACTATATTGATTATTATTTTTTTTAAAAATAATTACAATTCTTAAAATATTATTTTTATATCATCATAAAGTTGATATTTTTTTAATAAATCTAAAATCTTTATTGCCATATTAATTTTAATAATTAAAAAATTTGTATGGATTAAACAAACTGATGTTTTTGTATTTAATTTTTATGACTTACAACAAATTTTAAACATGGGAGATTAGGGCTTAGTCATTTCAAATACTAACTTTTGAAGTGTAATTCTTTATGAAAACTTTTTTTTTATTAAATTAGTGAACTACTTATGTCATAATTTTTAAAAAAAAATTAATATCGATGATCTTTTTTTATTATTATTATAGACCAATGAAGAAGTTGGATGATAGGTCACTGCTTACCCATATTTATAAATTTTTGTTTTCCACAATATTGTTATTGGTCATTACATTTCACTATTGTAATTTATTAGTGGACTATGCACACTTGCATATTTATATTTAATACTGTTATCAAATTTCTACTGAAAATTTTCATTATCAGAATTTTTTTTTAAATCATGAGAATATCTCCAATCTCTCATATATTTTATTGTTTTATGTAGATTAAATATCTAATTATAACATCATTTGGCTCTATAGCTTTCACATGTTTTTAAAAACATCTGTTGGCTTTGTTTGTAAATTCCATTTATGAGATAAGTAAAAAGTGCAATTTTAACAAAATAAGTAATGAAATTGGTTTATTTTGATCACATTTTTATTATATACCTATTGCAGCTTTATATTTTAATTAAGATAGCAAATTTAACTTCATTTATTATTTCTTTTATTGTTCAATTTTTTATTTTATATATCTGTCTGAATTAAGTATCATAATATATTGTTTTAACATTGCATTTTTTTTCTTTAATACTGTCTACTACTACTACTACTACTACTACTACTACTACTACTACTACTACTACTACTACTACTACTATTACTACTACTACTACTACTACCACCACCACCACTACCACCACCACTACATACATAATTAATAATAATAATTATAATTTTTTATTTTTTTTGAGAGAGAGAGGGAGAATGTAATAATAAAAGACTGGTGCTAGTATTTTTCAGGGCTGTTATAACTATATTATTCTAATTTTTTCCATAACATATAATTTTATATAGTGTAAAAAATTTACCCACAAAACTTCTTTATAATTCATATCCACATTTTTTAAACATACGTTTTATCAAAATTATAAGATCATCTATATATGTCATTACATTCATATATATATATGTTTGATATGGAATAAATTGGCTTCTCATTAGATAGAAGTTTCTTCATATATAGGCATATACTAGAGACTTTTAGTCAGATTAAATATTTTATTTTTATATTATCATTATCCAATTTTGGCATAATCCCTTTTTTTTTTTTATCTATTCTATTTTGATAAAAGCTAATTTATTAGTTCCAGTATCTCAATTTTCATCATGGAAATGTAAATAAAAAAAAAAAAATCTGTATCTGTTATACTCTCTTCACTTTGTTTTTTTTTTTCTATTCTTCATGCAGTTAGTATTAAACTTTTTTCAATATCCTACGTTTCAAAAATAAATATTCAAAGTGCTCTCCCTCTCATTTCCACATTAACTATATCTTGAGTCCAAATACTTATTCTATTTTTGTTTGGTATCCAAAGCTCCTGTTATTGCATCAAATAGTTTTTTTAATTTTTATGTTTATTGCTTAATCTTATAATCATTTTCCATATCTACTTTTATTTCTCTAACCAACATATCCTCTTTTTCCAGATCTCATAATTATATATTCGTAATATATTCTGTTGACATTATCCTTTTTTTAAAAATATAAATACATAGAAGTAAGTTATAAATGATGGTAATTTAAAATATAAAGTGACCAAAACTAAACTAAGGTAGTATAATAAACCAAATACACCAATTCACAATTAATTAGTCAAAACGAAATTACAAATTCATTTTCAATAATTTCATCAAGGCAAATTTCTTAGACCAAAAACCATTGGTAATAAATTTGTAATTTAATTTTGGCTAGTTTTCATTATTAATTCGTATTTGATTAGTGTATTAAATTGTGTATTACAAAATCTTTCTAGCCAGCAATATTTGTTATTCTTTCTATATGATGCATTTAGACATTATTTAAAAAAAAAAATATTTATTGGAATCTTTTTAATATTTTAAATTTTCTCCTTTAAAAAATAATTTACTTCACTGCCCATTAAATTATTTTTTGTGTTGCTCACAATTCATCACTCTTTGCATATCTTCCTACTTTTTTTAAAAAAATTCAATCTAATTATTTCTGAATTTGATGAAAAAAATTTTGAATTTGATATAAAAATTTCTAAGACATTTAGCCAATATAAAATATTTCATTTTCAACTATTAAAACATTTTCCACATTATTCTAAATACCTCCTATTTGTTATTTGAGAAACACAGTTTCTATGAATACAATTTATCCATTCTACTTTGAATACTTTTTAGCAAAAAAAATTTTTATTGTACATATATGTACATATAATCTCATATTTTGACTGCCCTGCAGTCTTCTTCAATATCCCTAAATCCCTATATTTCTTTTTTTTATATATATTTTCTTCTCATTTGTTTTACTCTTTTCTTTAATTGGTATCTCTTTAGTGAATTAAATTTGTATATATTTTTCTTTTTCAGAATATTTTTCTATAGTAGTTCCATATTTTTACATTTTTAAAATTTTAAAATCACATTGAAAAAAAAAAAACTGCCTCATAATATGCATTCTTTTGGTTCTCATTGTGGGAATTTCTAGTCTTAGTCCCATGATTCTATCTAAACTTTTAACTTTTGAGAAATAAAATGTAAAGATGATTGAATATTTATGTTTCTAGCTAATTTAAGTTCAAGTTTCATCACCCTCTTTATCCCCCAGTTAATTTTTTTTATAAAAATTATTTCTATAAAGATTTTAATCATTATTATTTATTTAATATTTGCCCAAGATTTTTTCATAATCTATTCCTACCCACTATATAGTAAGTCCTTTTTTTAATATTTAAGAATGCTATTCAGTATCAGTTAAACTGAAAAATAATGAATACATTGTTTCTTATCTATTTTCCAGAATAAATTTTGAATCTCTTCCAATATTTCTATATTTTTTAGATTCTTTATCATCTATTCCTAGTCATCATATTGTAAATCTTTTTTATATCTGAAAATACAAGTCAGTTTTATATAAACTAAGAAATGATAGAATATCATATCTCCTGTCTATTTCAGTTGAATGCCATGCATTTTGAATCTCCAACATTTTATGCTTTTCCATTTAAGTTCTAACCCATGCATTATCATATGTAAATATTATGTTTACTAAGGAATTTGTTGCTACTGACTGTAGCTAGTTAAAAATATAAAATCTTTTTCTTTTGCATAATAATCTATTTTTTAAGTCCTTCCATTCTTCTGGAATTTTATTATTATTTATAATTTTTTAAAAATATTTTCTTAATAGTTGCATATAATTTGATACCAACAAATATTTCAGCTGCCAAACTTTTTTTTTTTAGTCCCTCTGCATTTAACAATATAATTGCATTTTTAATTTTTCTTTCTAATAGATTATTAAACTTTTCATCCTTCCTTGTTTTTATTTTTTTTTAATTTTCTTTTTTAAGTTCTCTCCATTTCTGTTTTATTTCTATTAATAGTTCTTTTGATTATTATGTAATAATTATTCCCTCTACACTCTAACTTTCTTCTCTTCCATTTGTTTCTTAAAGATCTCTTTATACTTCCTATATGCCTTTTTTTTTACCCTTTCTAAACTATGTTTACCCCATCTTGCTTTATTATTTCTGTTGGTTCTAATTAAATATTTATTTGTAGCCTTTATCAAATCACTATATTCTTCATACATTTTAAATATAGTATCACTTATAATTCATTCCATGGTATTTCTAAGTCTGCTCAATGTAGATTTATTCTTTATCTTCCATTCATCCTAGTCAACCTTTCAATAATGTTCTGGTTCTAATCTTCTAAATATCTTTAATTCTGTCAATATAAACTTACTATTACTGCTATTTCTACTTCAAAAATATTGAAATTTTTTATTTTATTTATACATTATTTCATAGTCTTTTGCCATATAAATTCAGATTACAAATTTTTATTCCAACTTTTTTATACATTTTTTTCAGTAATTCACTTCAATACTGACTGTCAGTTTCATTAATCTGACTATTATGAGGAGTTAGAAAATCTTCAAAAGTGCTTAATATTATAATTCTCATTTTAGCTTCACCTTTAACTGGGTATCAGTGCATATAAATATATTATTCACTTATTAACAAATTATTGAAGATAACTTGAATGAGATCATTAAAAAAATAAATTGAATGATTTATCCCTATGAAGATTATAAGTCATTCAAAGAACAGAAGTGACAGATTAAGCTATACTTCATGGATCTTTAATCCCCAAGATCATTAACATTATTACTGCATAAAATGCAAGGCAATGAGATCAATGAAAAGATAACTGATACTCTGCTAAGAAATGCTACTTAGACTAGCTGCTATTGTGCATAAAACCCCTATCTAGTGCCTATTCATTCAACATTCCCAAACTAGTTTCTACCTTGTGACTCAAGATATTGTCAAATTCTGAAGAACATTTTTTATATGACAACAGAAGATTTATAACAAGATGATTCCATCTGTAAAGCTTTTTATACTAGTTTTAATAAAAGTATTTTGAGGATTCAAACTGAAAAAGAAAGGAAAAATAATAATAATGAATACTTAAGTCATCCTGATGCAGATGATGTGGTTGATTTTACAAATAACGCTGAGTGCTTCAAGCAATATTCCTAATGCTATCAGATCCGAGATAAGAAAATGAGTTCTAATATGAGTGCTAAAAATAGCTAAAACTGTGTTCAATAGCTTTTGTAAAAAAATTATTATAAGGAATTAGAAGTTAACAATTGTAAATACTTTGCTCTAATTATTAATATAGATATAAGTAGAATGAATGAAATTAGTCATAGATTTAAACTTTGATGAAATGCATTTGGTAGAAATAGCTTGACATTAAAAGAAAATAAGCTTATATAATTGAAAAGGAGGATTCAAAAAATGTATTTTTCCAATACTTACTTATGATTTTGAGACTTCAGATTATGCAGCAAAGTATAGAAAGATATATAATAATTATAAAGAGGAATTGGAAGTAAAATACATAGGTGAGAAATCAAGCTGATATCACTGATATCATTAAAAAAATTATGCAGAAATGAATGAATGAAATATTAAACTCAATTCCATAATTTTATTGATGATCTAGAAGATAGATGAATGAGATAAGAAAGTTTTCTAGAAGGATGTAGAAAAACCAAATTAAGCTTAGAGAAGGCTTCGTTTTGCAATGGATTGATAATGGATAAAAATGGGTTTACATGTACACATATTTTAGTTTTACAGAATTATCATATTGAAAGTTTATTACTAAATCATCTATATATATATTTGACACTAATTATAAGTCTGGTTAGCACAGTAGTAGAATGACAGAGGATAGCTAAAGGTACTGGATCAAAGCCATGATCTCCCCAACAACTATTTTTTTGTTATTTCTATTATTTCCATACTACTATTCTTTTGTAATTGCAAAAACAAATTAAAATTATCTTTACTTATATATTAATATCCATAACAGTAAATTATGTTATTTTTCTATATTTAATTGCTTACTTTTTATTTATTTTGTTTATATATTTGTAAAATGTATATAGATGATAGATGTTAGTTAGTAGTGCCCATCATATCTCCAGAATATTGTGGATTTTAAATTTAAGCTTTAACTTCCCACTTACTGGTTTTCAGTAGATCTATTTTTTCATTATTTAATGAAGCATAAATCACAAACTCGGAGTTCATAAATGTATGATTTCTCCTTCACCAGTGATGTAGACTGCATCATATCATAATGCAATCTTGCTTTTGCTTTATGATCTATCAGTCAACACTTATTTGACCAATGCAGATTACTTTGGAAACTTTATATCTTCCACTAAGAATAATTAGATGCCTATCAAGATACTTAGTTACTGTGATGTAATTTCAAATATATGGATTAAATTTTAGATAATTACATAAGTAACAATGTCCCCCTAACACCCAATGGTATATAACACAATTGCCAGGTAATGAAGATTTGGGCAAACCATTTTACAGAATAATATTGGATATTTTGTTGAGTTGATTCAAGACTGTTTATCTGGAAGAAAAATCTAAACTATGGAACTTGAATTTTTTTGATTGTTTTGAAGCTGTTTCATGGAAATGGAGACCAATTATATTTTTTATATTCTAGTAATATTTGTTTCAATATCAGTAGGCCCATTTTTTAAATAGCAGTCAGGGAACGGAGACCGCTGATTAACTTGGTTTATAATAGTTATACCAATGCCTATTTGATTTAAATATTAGCTGATTATATCTAAAAGTTTCTAAGCTCCAATTAGATTTGAACTCCAGATCGTGGGAATGGCAGGCAAATACATTTACCACTACATCACAAGATCTTTTATTCTATTAGCTTTTCTCCTTTTTTAGTCGCCACTAAGCATTTTATTTATTGCCCCCCCCCCCCCATCATATAGTTAGCATTCTAAAAATTATTAAAGAAATAAATGGGTTTTTTAAAAATAGTGATAATAATTACTAATATTTTATTATGAAATCCAACATTGTTAATTATTCTATTAATCAGTTTTCTATGCTTGATGATGGTAATAGATAAACACACACACACACGCAATATCTTTTGGATTTTTTCTCTTTTTTTTATTGTCAAATTTAAATTACCAGAATTCTCTTGATTTTAAACTAATTTGTTGAAATAAATATATTTTTGATGAGATAAATAGTAGTAAAAGAAAAAGTAGCTTAGTATGTATCGAGTGTTTACTGTTAGCTGGTTCATAACCTTTTCTTTTTCCCTCCTCCTCCTGCACTTCAGTCATAACAACGGCCCTATGAGTACATGGAAGAATCATTGCCGACTGAGAGTTCGGATTTTTTTAGTATTTTCAGGTTATTCATTTTTTTATTATTATTATTTTACGTATATAGAAAATACTTTTAGTTATCGGTATCTGTATAATGGGCTATGAAGTTTAATGATCGTATGGGTTTGGGGAAAAAAAGTGTTCTCTGATATTGTAAGAAATGTTGTCTCTCATTTTGTTTATTTTATTTTTAAGATGTTTTCATGTTAAAATAATTAATATTTATTCTGTAGAAATTATAAGTATTTTTTTTTTTTTAATGAATGAATTATAGTGAGCTTACTGGGTTTTTTTAAAGAAAAAATTACATACAGAACCTATGCACAATGTAGCCAAAAATTGTTTTTACATTCAAATTCCAAACGTAAAATTATTCTTATGATGCAAAAACCTTGACATATAAAATCTTGTCAAGAACAAGATTGTCCACTAAGTTATTAAGTTATTTAGGTTAAATATTTGTAGTAGAATATTAATTTATTTGCGTATGTGTATGCTAAGTTTAGCTATATTATGCATCAAACAAAGGCCTTAGCTCATTCAAGTTTTAATTTACTTGTTTCCAGGAAGTCATTCTGTATCGTAATCGCGAAATGCGTATTACATTTTGTGGAAAATTATAACTTTTTTAAAAACATTTTTAATGATTCTATAGCCCTAAGTGATTTAGCACTTCGGTTGAGTGATGGACTCCAGAATTAGCTAAAGGTTCTTAGATCAAAACTTACTCTATCACTGCGGATGCTTAAATGCCACATGATTTCTCCAGTGATTAACCATTCGATTATTATTAATTATATGTATTCAAACGTATAATAAAACGTATATGTGAATATTTTATTATGCTGCTTAAATGTTTATAAACATGTTTAAATTGCAGATAGCGAAGGTGGATGGATGGGGGTGACTTGTCTGAAAAAATAAATAATTAATGAGTTTAAAGAGTTTAAATACACACGTTATTTATTACTCATTAAGCATAATGTTAATAATTTAAGTAAAACTGAAATAAACTAATTGTATAATGTCTCCTAAATTTATTTCTTAAATATATAGATAACGGTATATGCAAATAGTGACAAACAGAATGACGGGGAGAGTGTCCATAAATTTTCTGATATTTCATAGAATAAAATATACAACAAATATTTTATTGGTCATCAAAATTTAAATTCTCGTGATATATTTTTGCAAGTCGTTATTCCGGAGCTATGTTAGAACATAATTAATTTTTCATTACTTTTAATTTTACATTGGATTTTTGTTGCTGGTTGAATTATCTCCAAGATTATTAATGGTATTTTAAATGTTATTTTTATAACATTAAAATAAATAAGAAATAAGTTATTGTTAATTATAAATGTTAATATGTCCACACATATATGCTACTAATTTTTTTTTTCATTTAGAACATTTACACGCATGGAAATTAACTAATATAAAGCTCTTAATGAAAAGCCATATTGTCAATAAATGATCAGTTTAGGCATAAACCAATGGATGTGTAAGATGCATTACATATAGCTCGTGGTAAGGCTAAGTTTCACTTTTGAAATGTGAATTATTTGAAAGATATGTGAATTGTTTTATTTTTGAAAATGTAGATATGATGGATTGATTAGTTGAGAAACAATCTTTTTCTAAAATAAATTGATTCATAAAATAAAATAGTTCATTGCTCAGGAGATCCATATGATGTTCAAGCACCGAAAGTGATAGAATTTAAACTGTAAGATCTTTAGCAGTAAAGATTTGTTTTATTTTTTAAAATAGAGATATGATGGGTTGAATAGTTGAGAAACAATCTTTTTCTAAAATAAATTGACTCATTAAACAATAAAATAAATTGTTGCTAAGGAGATCCATATGATGTTCAAGCACCGGAACTGGCAGAATTAAGTTGTGATCCATGGATCTTCAGCTTTCAAGATTTCCACTTTATCACACAGAGGGCTCATTATCATTAATTGATTGAATTCTATAAACAAAATTAAAAAAAAAAATACTATAACAAAAAATTATACTTGATTTAAAACAGTTAATATTTCTAGAGTTTAATTTTTTAAACTTTTAATATTTTTCTTTTATTGGGATTCTTTACTTTTTACTGGGAGTGTTTCATAGATAACATTAAAATAGTAGCAAATTCTCCATACAATAGTGCCACTTAGTCAAGCTTTAATAATCAGTGGATGCAAGAAGATTTGTGCATAAAATCCCTTTCTAATGATTACTCATCCAATATCCCCAGTCTAGTTTCTAATTTGTAGCTTTCATCAATGTGTTGTCTTAGATTTGAGAGCATTGTATCTAAATCTTAAGATCTAACAAACCCCCAACAACTATTTTTTTACCAAAAAATCAAAGACAACAAAATGTGTAGATACTGAATTGGGTCCAGATCTATATGATTAAACAAGAAAGTGAACATGGAATGAAAACATTATTGTGTTTTCATCTTGGATTCATAGCTTTATTAGTTGATTAAGTAGATAAAAAGTGGCTTCTGGAAGATTGCATTAGATCTTAAAATCTAGGTGCAATGCTTTCCTATCCAAAGCTCCACACTGATGAAAACCATAAGCTAGAAGCTAGTCTAGGGATATTGGATGAGTAGGCATTAGATAGGAATTTTATACACAAAACTTTTTGCATCCATTGATTACTAAGGCTTGTATTGAGGGCATAATTGTATGGAAAATTTGCTACTGTTTTAATAGCTTGTATAAGCATAGAAAATGATCAAATGTTTTATGTAACATATTCATATTTACTAAGTTTTAAAAATATATATATACACATCATTCTAAGTAATTTAGTGTAAAGTTCAAACATTTATTTATGAAATACTTTTCTGTTGTGTATTAATAGTTAAATTCTAAAAATAAATATACATCTCTTTGGCTGTCACATTTCTTCTTGATTATTTCAAAATCCCAAATATATATATATATGAGTCCATAATTTTCTACTGGTCATCTCTTACGGCATATTATGTTTTTATTTTTTCTCTTTCAAGATTATTATATCATTATATAAAATATTTATTGAATTCACAATTAGCGAAAAATTATAATAACAATTCTGATGGCAATAGTCAGATTTTGCTTATGGAGATAATGAGGAAAATTCTTAAATTTTTTTTCTTAGTTATATATATATACTTTGAATGTTTTTCTTCTCTTGTTGAAGGAGTATGAAAAAATATAAAGTTGGAAATGATGTGTATTAATTTTATACAACAAAAACAAAAAAAAAGAGAGACGTCTTCTACTAATTGTTTTGATTAATAAACATATTTAAATAAAATTGAGAACTGATTGTTAATTTATAAACTGATATCTCAGATTATCAACAAATAACATGCTGGTTGGCGCATTGGTAGAGTGGCAGACTGTGGAGTTTAAGGTTCATAGATTACATCCAGATCCATCCCTTCCAGCACATAAACTTTTTATGAAACTCCTGATCAATAAAAACATTTAATTGTTTATTATCAAATGTTAACTATGACAATATACTTGCTATAAAACATTATACTTCATTTTTTATTTGTCATAGTATACAAGAGACCATGACAAATAAAAAAATGAAGTACAATGTTTTATAGCAAGAATATTCAACAATCATTATTTTCAACCATTATTGATCGATTTCAGGTTAAAGGTTTTTGCAAATTTATTCCATTTCCTCCAATCCCTAGAACTCTCTTCTCCATGAAACACCAACAAATTTCCTTACTTCATCCATTTTTTCTCATATGGGCTCTTTCTTGGTCTTGTATAATCTCTTGGGATTAAGCTTAAAACTTCAATTGGCTACATATTATCATCTCTTCTAGAAATATGTCCCGTCCAGCTCCTTTTCAATCTTTTAATTCTTTCAATGATGTAAATGATACTTGTTTGTCCTCTCACCATCGTATTTGATTTTTGATCCCTTTTTTGTTTTTCTAATATAAAATTTATTATTACATCATTGAGTGATCTAAATAGTCTGTATTGTTCTTCTATTAAATGATCAAGTTTCAAATGCCTATGTAATAATTGGTAAAATATATAGGGTTAAAAACCATCATTTTTAAATATATAGGTACATCCTTGTAATATTAAGTTATTTTTACTAAAAACACTCCATCCAAGATTAATTCTATGATTAATTTCATCCATTGTTTCCATATATATTAATAATCTGACTAAGATATTTACAATTAACTTTTTCAAATTCATGATCATTAATCTTTATTTTCTTCTTTTAAGAAAATCCATTGAACATTATTTTAGTTTTTTAGCATTTAGCTTTAATCCTATGTCTTTGTTCATGTGATAACTGTAGCAACATTTGCTCTGAAGCATTATCTGCAAAAACAATTACATCTTCATATATATTTACCTCCTAGTTTCTCATTTTAATCTGCAAAATACTTCTTCTAAATCTGTTGTAAAAAATTTTGGAGCTGTAAAATATACTTTTCTCAATATTAATCTTTTTAATATCACTGTGTAACCTAGTTATTGCTGTTCACTTACGGATAAATATTTTTCAGATTATGATAATTTTCTGGATCTATATCTAGATAATCCCATGCTTTAACAGCCATAGAAATCCAAAGCATAATGACAACTCTTAGATGTAATACATTGTTGTAAAATCAATTTTAAATTGAACTTATTCTTTTAATTGGTTAGAATCCATTATTTATCCATAGTAAATGAGTTTTAATTATCTTGGTAAAGATTTTGTATAGAATTGATAGAAGAATAATAGATCTGTAATTTTTAATATTTTTTTTATCACCTTTCTTAAATTCCAAATATTACTGCTGTTTTCTTCCGATCATTTGGCATATTTTTATCATTTAAACTTTTAGTAAATAATTTTGTCGACAGTTTATCTATTTCTTATAGCCATTTCTTATTTTTTATTACTATATAATTCTTTACAAATTTTTTCAAATATTTCATGATGTCATCTCACTTTTTTTAGTAATAATTCTATCTTTTCTTTTTATTGCAGAAACAATTTTTCTTCCAAAACTGAAATGTTTTTTGTTTTTACATTTTTGGTAGTTTTATTCTCTTCCATAGCTTTTCTTTCCAATAGTCAATTTTTCTTAACAATCACTTTTAAAACTTTTCATATTTTTTCTTTATACAATCTCTTGTCTTAGCAGAAAATTTATTGGTGAATGGCTGCTTTTTTTGTATCATCTTTTTTTCTTGTAGTTCTTAATAGAGTATAAGTTATTTTCTTATTGATTTTAATCAATTCTAAATCTATCTTCAAAATCTTTTAATATTTTAATATGATTTACGAGTTCAAATTTAAATTCATTGGTGTGTTCCCAAAGTACTATTTATATTGACTTTCTTAATAGTTTTCCTTTCTCCAGTTTTACATTAATATGTATCTTACATCTTATGAATCAATGATCACTTCATGTGTTAATCCATTTAAAAGATTGCAATCTTAAAATACATATTTTCTGTTAATCAAAATATAATACAATTCTGCTGTAGCTTCATTTTGATGCTTCCATATTCATTTCGTTTAGATTTTTCTCAAAGAAAGAATTCATAATATAATTTTTTTCTTTTTCTGCAAACTCCCCAAGTCCATGCTCTCTCATTTCTATCACTGTAACCAAGTTTACCTACAGCACTTTCATCTTTCAGTTGTTTACCAATACTAGCATTAAAGTCTCTCTATGATGATTTTAAAATGTTGTTTGGTGTGATCAAAAACATTTTATTTATTTAAAAATCCTCTATGTCTTCATCACAATAACTTATTAAAGTGTGTAAACCTGAATTATTTGCATTTGTTATCTTTCATTGATTTGAATAAGTAATCTTGCCATTCTTTCTGATAAATCACCAATCTTTACATTGTTGTTTTTCCATATTTTATATATAGTAAATCACATTCTACTTGTGCCTTCAATATTTGTACATGTTCAATTTTTAAAATAATTGTTTTTTTCGCATTTTCTCCTAATTTTACAAAACTCAACAATGTTTCTTTTATTATTAGATAGTTCTTCCAATCCATGCAATCTTCCTGTACTTGAAAGTGATCTGCTATTGTAAGTACCTAAATAAATAAACGATTAGTGAATGGCAGCCTGGGTCCTCATCCAAGGAATTTTTAGCATTATACATTTTCAATTGCTGTTTGCTGCCCTACATGGGGCCATAATTTAATTTTGTTTGTCATGATTGTAAATTCCTATTTAAAAAAAGAAGATATCATTCTTACACACATTCAACCTGCTGGTTTTCATTTATTATATGAATAATCACATAGACAATTGCAATGACAAGAATGTATAAGATGGACATTAGAAATTGACTCTGTTTGATTTCTTCAAGTCTCAAAAAGGAATCAACCGATCTTCTTTCACTTAACAATTTACTTCTTTTTGCAGACTATATTCAGTAATATTTATTCATATTTCTCTACAAGAGAACAATAAAAAAATAAAATATATCACTATAATAAAATTAACTACAAGTGTTTATAGAAAAATATGATATATATAGTCAGAATTTATTACTGTAGAACTCATGATATAATATTTTATATAAAGAATGGATTAAGTTATTGTGATATATAACATGTCTATTAAAAAAAAAGAGGAGGATCTGTGTAGGAAGTAATTTTTAGAAAAATCTCAACCACCTATGATCCAGTTATAATAAAGGCTGATAATTTTTTTATTTAAGACTTGTGCCTATAAAGCTTTTATGTCTTAATATTACAAATAAATATATATATATAATTAATTGTTTTATAATCATAGCAATAACACAGGCAATGATAAGAACATTTGGGATACGTATTGGGGATTTGCTGTGCTTGATTTCTTTAAAATCTCTAAGGAAAATGAAAGAATCTCTTTTTTGATAATAAATTTCTTTCTACAATCATATTAGGATGAAGCTGTAGTTGTCTTGTGACATATACTGGGTATACATAATGAAACAGATTCAAGATTGGCTTTTACTTAACATGTATTTCATGAAGGGATAGATGATAGACATTTTTTATATAAAAATAATAATAATATTTATATCAAGTTTTAACAATAACTGTGATAGACATATAAATTATCAGTAAAATATGTTAGAAGATTAGGCATAGAATATAGAAAAATGAAAAATGCATTTCTAAAATAATTAACTATAAACAAAAAGATATAGAATGAATGTATATTTCTGGATATATAATACATGCAAATCACTTTATAAGTAAATTATAATATAAAAGTTCATAAATACAAACAATATATTTTCACTTATAATATTTACTAATTTTTAAATATTACATTAATCTAAAATTTTATATTTAAAATATATAGAATAGAATAGCAATTTTGAATATAATGAAAAACAGTTCAAAATAAAAGTTTGGTTATTATTCTATTTCTTGATTAGATTTTAAAAAGATCAATATTTTTACTTTTCTCTCTTCAAACAAAAAGTGTGATTATATTTTTTGATTAGATAGAAAAAAGATTATAATTTAAATTTTCTGGTTTCAAACAAAAGCAAAATTATAGTTTTTATATTCATATAAAACTCTTTATTTAAAAGAATCATTTCTTATTATGATTTGTTATTTCTGATATATATATATAATGGAAATTTAAAATAAAATCAGTATTCCTAGATATTCAGTTCTACGTAACGTGTCCATTTTTCAATTTTTTATATTTTTTCTTTTCTTCATACATTGTCATGTCTCAGTAAAAAAATTATTGGTTAACTTTTTTTGTACCAACTTTGTACCAGCTATCTTTCTTGCCATTTTTAATAGAGCATCAGTCATCTTATTATTTTCATTCAAGTATAAATCATTTTCAAATATTTTGAAATGATTTTCTTTGATCTAATTTAAATTTATTGGAATGTTTCTGAAGGTTAGGAATATCAATTGTTAATACTGTTTTTCTTAATAGTTTTTGTTTCTCTAATTTTGTTTTAATTATATACCTTACATCTCACTAATTTGGTATTTACTTTTTAAGTGTAAATCTGTTAAGAATTTCAATTTTAAAATATATATTTTCTTCTAGTTAAAATATAATTAAATTTTAAACAAGGCAAAACTCTCCATACAGTAGTGTCAACCAGAGTAATCAATGGATGTAATACTGTTTTTCTTAATAGTTTTTGTTTCTCTAATTTTGTTTTAATTATATACCTTACATCTTACTAATTTGGTATTTACTTTCTAAGTGTAAATCTGTTAAAAATTTCAATTTTAAAATATATATTTTCTTCTAATTAAAACATAATTCAATTTTAAACAAGGCAAAACTCTCCATACAGTAGTACCATCCTGTGCCAACCAGAGTAATCAATGGATGCCACAAGCCAGAAACTAGTCTGGGGATATTCTATGAGTAGGCATTAGATAGGGATTTTATGCACAAGTCTTCTGAAATCTATTGATTACTCTAGTTGGCAAAGGGTGGCACTGCTGTATGGAGAGTTTTGCCTTGTTTAATAACAATTATGTGCTAGTATAAGAGATGATGGTCATGTGATAATTCAATTTTGTTGTAATTTTTTCAAAGATAAGTTTTAATAATATATAGTTTTTCCAAACTCCACAAATCTGTCTCCTTTCTCTTTTCTATTACCTTAACCAAATTTATCTTTAACACTTTCATCTTTAAATTGTTTCCCAATTTTAACATCAAAATTTTCTATGACAATTTTAAAATAATATATAGTCTGATCAAAAGCATTTTGTATATCGATATAAAAAGCCTCAACTTCTTCATCTCAATGAGAACTTGTTGGGGGGTATTATAATATCTGAATTATTTGCATTTGGTATCTTACATTAATTTGAGTAATTAATCTTGTCATTCTGCCTGACTTATCATCAATCTCCACAATATTGTTTTTCATTTTTTATTTATAATGAATTTTATATCACTTATGCTTCCAGTATTTTGTGCTTTTGTATTAAAGTATATTCTAACTTTTTTAATTAATTGTTTTTTTTTCACTTTTTCTTCTAATTTCACAAAGTCTAGCAATGTCTCTTAATTCTTTCAGTGATGTCACTAATACCTATTTGTTCTCTCACCTATGTATTTCATTTTCAATCTCCTACACATAGTTGACTTAAGATAGAGGCTTATTAATCTATAAGTGATAGGAACAGTTAAGGTAAATAAAAAAAAAGGATTAAAAGTAGGTTTGGAGAAGAATGGAAGAAATTTGAATAATCACTAATAAGTAGAAGCATTGAAAATAATAAGAAAAAAGAGGTTTACAATGGACATATACTTCAAAACTGAAGTACTGTATTATAATATACATGCTGGAAGAGTTTGTAAATGCCAAGAGGAAAAATCAATTAATCTTAAAGAGAAAAATCACTATAAGTATTTGAGTCATAAAGGATTTTATAGTATAGTCACTAGCTTATTTTACCCATGCATAACCCAGGATTGAATTCATATAACATTTGAAAATACTTAATAGTAGAGAATTTTTGAGCAAACTCTTAATTTTTATTTCAAGTAATAGCCAATATTCAATCTATCTCGCCACAATATTTATTGACCTTTGGGTGTCTATCTGTTGTTAACTGCAGAGTGAAACAAAGAATCCGGAAAGATCATAAACTCTTTAACTTCAGAGACTGGATTAATGAGTAATGCCTTTTTTCTTTTGCTGTTGGCATGTAAAGAAATTTTGCATTGTAGTGGAATATTTCAGAATGTTTTGCTTTTTTTATTTGAGAAGTAGAACAAGAGATAAGCTTAGAGAAGATAGGTTCACGTGATGTGTAGGACCTATCCTTTGACAGATGACAAGTAATAATGCTAAAGTGAAGAGTTTTATATATATATTATTATATCAAGTATTTTATGAAATTCCAGATCTGTAATAATTTTTTTTTAAAATTTGAACATATTTGGAATGTATGGCTAAATATTTAAAATCTAGTTTCATATGTTTAGATAATATCAAAGACGTTGATCAGTTTTTTTCATAATAGCTCATTAAAATGCAAGGATAAACCTATGAATAACATTAATCTGAAGATCCAATCATCATCTCATAATTTTTTTAATTGGTTATTTTTGTTCTTAGTGTGTAAAACATTTAAATTTCATTCACACTACCAATGAATCATTGAAATATTTTTTTAGGACTACACCAACAAACATGATTAGTCAATTGAAAACTGAATTTATCTTTCTTAATAAATATTAATATTCTCATTTGTTCAAAGCATTCTGAAATAAGTCTAATTATTTTTATTTATTTCTCATTATGTCATTTAGATTTTGCATATGTATCTCTGTATATAATGCAGTGAAAATCTAATATCAATAAACTGACAAATGTCATTATTTCCCAGTCATACTGCTAATACTTTTAGTAATTGTAGGGACTATCTTTAACATATCTATTTTTGTTTAAGAAAGATTATTTCCTTTTATAAATAAATCAAATGTTTAAAAGCTTATAAGAGATATTGAAGTGACTAAAGTGAACCATAATTCATGAATTTTGAACTCTTTAGACTGCTTCTCTATCATTTCACCAAGTCATGCAAGGCAGTATTTAAAATTGCTACCTGATTGGCATTTTCTGATAATAATAAATATTTTTTTTTTGTCAAAGAAATATTGAGTAAAATTTTCCAAATGCACTAAAGCAATGATGTCAGCTAGAAAAAAAAATTAAATTCCTTAATTTTATATTAGTTTTTGATGAAAGGATATATTTTCTCAATTTTTAAGATTTTATCTTTTATTATGAACCTGGTTGGTTATAGGCACATATTTTATTCAATGTATGTTTTTTTCCAGAAAGATATGGTTCACATTCTAATCATTTTTGATGTATTTATCACACTAAATAAAGTTTTTTTTTTTAAATATATATTTGGATTTTTATTTATATGCCATTATCATTATTCATATTTGAATTTGTTGTAACATTTTGATAACATTTTCAGTAAATTCATTTCTGGTTTTTATATGTGCTTGTATTTAATTATTGTAGTTTTTATTAAATTCTTAGTTTTAGCAATAAAAATGATGTCTATATTGCATTGTGTGCATGTTATTTTATAAACTCTGTTTATTCTATTGTTTTTATGAAATATTTATCTGGTAAAATATTTATTTTAGTCATGTTTTGTTTATTTCATTAATTATATTATTTGTTTAATTTCTATATAATTAATTTTGGTTTTAATTCTTACATATTTTATATTTTTATTGTTATTACTTCTTTTTTTATTATTATTAAAGGTAATTTTTTTTTTCATAGATGTAAGATTTTTTTTTTTTTTATTAGCTTTATAGGATAACTATTTTTGGTAAATTTTCTCTTATTTTTATTTATTTATTAATTTTTCTTATTTCTTTTTTGGATAAGATTATATTTGAACAATAATTTAGGGCTCTATTTTTATATTTGAATTAATTACTTTTTATTAATATACTAGTTTGTTCTAGTTTTATTAATGAAGTCCTTTGAACCAACTACTACTACTACTACTATTATTATTATTATTATTATTATTATTATTATTATTATTATTATTATTATTATTATTATTATTATGATTATTATTATTATTATTATTATTATTATTATTATTATTATGATGATGATGATGATGATGATGATGTTTCAAAGCAAAACTTTATTGAGTCTAAAAAGTTACAGAGTCACATCTAGTAATATATTGATTTTTTACAAATGAAAAACAAATTACAACTTTCAGTATATAAGTCTTTATCTTTTCTGCATACTTTTTTTTCTTCTTGTTTTTAAATTTGGTCTTCTATTTAGTTCAGTTTATGCTTGCATTTTTTTTTTTAAAGTTGGAAAAAATGCTGATGTTGAAAATGTCATCATCTATCTTATTGGCCTTTATATTTCATAGACTGGATCTTTGTTTCAAGTGTGACCATGTGGCTGCAAATACATCTGGTTGAGCTAGGATGCTGTCCCTTTTTCTTAACAGTTCTAGTTTTATTGAATATGTTGCTGGGTGGCGTCGAGGGTTATTGGCAAGTGCAAAAGTGCATCTGGTACACCAGTAGGCATAAAGGCTGTATGTTGCTGCACGAATAGCAGGGTTGTTGCCTTTTTTAAATGTATTTATTATTTCATCAATTGAAATGATAGCCTTTCTGTATGTGGTAAACATTGTGCGACGTATTGTTTCTAGGGCACTGCAGGAATGAAGAAAATGATCTTGTGTCTCTTCTTCTCTATGACATAGCCCGCACATGGGGTCTATATTTGTATAGAATCTACAAAATCTAAGGAAATGGGTTGTGGGTAGAGCATTGAGATTAAGCTTAAGTAGAAAATCAAATAATTTTGGTTCTAATGACCATTTTCTGAATTGTTGCAGTAGTTGCCTGTTGTCTATTCCAAGAACTGATGGATGTAGATTAGGTGTCTGGTTTGGATATAGTATATTATAAATGTCCCAGTATGTATACTTGTTGTCATTATTGAGTGATATTTTGTTGTATATTGGCTTGAGTTCTTCAATCAGTGTGGATAGATATCCATATGAAGGGGGTGGTCTGTCTGTGGGTATTATACTGATTACACACTCCAGGTCTGGAAATCTTTTTATGGTTGCTGTTATTAGATTTACTGATTTCTGTGTGTAAAAAACATTGATTGTATGGAGTCCAAGTCCATTGCTATGTGGTGGTCTGCTCAGATTTTTTAAAGAGATTGCCACTGTCTTTCTCTTCCATATTAGTTTGTTACAGATTGACGAGATTTTAGATATGAATGTTTTTGCAAATTTGATTATAGGTGTGTAGTATGTAATTTTTGTAATTATAAGTTGATTAAATAGTGCTACCTTTGCGTATATTGACAGGTATGACTTTTCAAGTGAGGCTGTGATTTTTTCAGCATCTTTTTTTAATTTATTTTGAATTTTTTGCCTCATTCCATTGGTTCCAAGGTAGAATGGGAAACCAAGGAAAGCAGATGGTTTACCATTAAACATCTCTGTATAGTGCTTGCCTGTGTATATTGACCATGCAGCAGTTTTATTTGTGTTAATTTTTAAATTAAAATTTGAGGTATAATTCTTGATTATCTCTTGTAATATGGGGAGGTTCTTTTTAGAGGGGAGGAAAACGGTTACATCGTCCATATAGGCTATGCATGATATATTTAAAGCAGTGTTTGGAATTTGAATGCCTTTTATTTTTTTCTGTATCTCTATTAATAGAGGATTTATATATATTGTAAAGAGCAAGGCACTTAGGGGGGATCCTTGTGGGATGGATTGACTCGGTCTGAAGGCTGGTGATTTTTTCCCATTCAATGTGATGTGAATTTCACGGCTGAGTAGCAGATTGGCTATTATATATAGTAGGGATGGAGGTGTTGTTGTTTTTTTCAGCACGTCTAATAATTTGGCTATAGGCACTGAGTCAAAAGCTGCCTCAATGTCTAGTTGAACTATAATTGGTGCATATTTCTTTCTTTTTTTTACTACTTCAATAATTGTTTTGTACATTAAGGCACCCTGGCCAATGGATGATCCTTTTTTGGCATATTGTGCTGATGATAACACAGGGAGTATGTGTTGTTCTATTTTTTCCTTTATCACTCTTTCAAGAATTTTTATTCCTAAAGGTCCCATTGAAATTGGTCGTAGATTAGATAAAGATGATATTGCTGTTGGTTTTTTGTTAAATGGAACCATTGCAATTGGGTATAGACTTTGTATGTTGTAAATTTTTTGGGATATGTAATTGGCTAGATCGCACAGGTATTTTGCTGTGAAGTGACTAAGATGTTTGAACACAAATTTGGGAATTCCTTGTGGTCCTGGGTGACATGTGTTTGTTATTGTTGCAAGTTGAAATACAATGTCAGTTGTTGTTATTGGTGTGTCTGTTTCAGGGTCTCCAAATATGTCTTCATTTGGTATGTACACTCTCTGTTTTTGCAGTTTTTTTTAAAAAGTGTTGATATATTGGGTTTATCATGTTATGTCCAGCTGTTATAGAGCCATCTATTTCAAGTGCCATAGGCACTCTGACTGTGGATGGGTATCCCAATGCCCACCGTATGTATGCTCTGGTCCAAGTATGTTGTTGTGTAAGGCATATTTTTTTCTTTTTTATTGCTACATATTGCTTTAGTGTATTGCATGTATTGTTGTACATTTCTGTAAGTTTTTTAATTTGTGTTTGATTATCTGTAGTTGGTCTGGAAATGGTTATTCTTTTATGTAGTTCATCTGCCAATGCTAATAATCTGGTGGGGGGTGTTGAGTTGCAGGTAATATGATTGATGTTGAAAGAAAGTATATTGGTGAATGCTATATACTTTTGTACTGGATCGAGTGACATGTTTTGAAGTTTTTGGAGCATTATATATGTTTCTGAATATAAGAATTCAGTTGTTTGTGCTGGAAGAAGTATTCGCATAGTCTTTTGGAGGGCTATTGTTGTATTCTGTATTTTTGTTAGGTCGAGGGTGATGAACTGAGCAGCATGATCTGAGATTATAGATGGACAGAGTTCAAGATTAAAATAATGATGTAACATTGGTGAGTAGAAACACAAATCAATAAGTGACTTATATCTATTGTTATTAAAAGATATTGAGTTTGATGGGAGAAAACCCTCAGCACTCATAAGTGGGATTGTTATTTGATGGATCCATTTGGTGACAAAAGTTTGGTAGGTCATGTTGAAATCTCCCAGGAGTATTATGGGATTTGGTGTTGCTGTAAGCATTGAATTTATTGTTGCTATTATTCTGGAGATGATGACAGGGCCTGGTGGTATATATACAAATACTAGGTTAAGTGTGATATTTTTATGATGGAGTGTTAATATGATAAGATTAGAGTCAATATATATAATTTTAAAAGAATCGAAAGGGCAGTTGTGGGAAATAATTATGCCTGTGCCACCTGATGGTGATGATGATTGCCTTGAGCAGGCACAAAAACCTTGGCTGACTAAATATTTTGATGGATCAATTTGAGAGCTGCTGTATATTTTTGTTTCCAAAAGCCCCAGTATGTGTGGTTGTGTTGTATGTAACCATTTTTTGAGATCAAAAAGTTTTTTGGTGGCATTTAAGCCTCTAATGTTGAGAGATCCAATTTTTATCTTCATGTTTTTAATAATTTTTTAACAGGGTATTGATTTTTATTTATTTTTAATACTAAATTTTTGTTTATATTGCAGTAGATGGATGCTGATACATATTTAAGACATTGTTGGGTTTATTATCAGTTTTTCTTTCATTTAATATTGCTTCAGACTCTATACAGGCAATTTGTGATGAAACCGAACAGGTGTCCATTTGTTGTTGGCTTACATCCATTTCTATTTCATCATTTTCTAAATTGTATATGTCTGATGAGTTGTGCTTTTGGTCTGTTTTTTTTGCCTTTTTGGATTCATGGTTTTTAGGTGGTCTACCTGGCTTTCTTTTTCCCTCTGGTGTATTCTCTTGAATAGGTGGAAGAGGGGCTTCTATTGCATCCATTATGTTTGATGCAGTTTTGTTTATAATTGTAGTTTTTTTTATTATTGGTATCTTTATATTATCTGGATTTATATTTTCATTATATAGCTGTGTGTGTTTATTTTCTGTTTGTTGATTTTTACTTGGTACACCTTTTGTTTTATTGAGATGCTGATCCTGTGATGTAATTGCTGTATTTTGTGTTGTGGTTTCTTGAGAGTTATTTTCGTTTGAATCTTGGATTTCTGTGTTAGTTTTTGTGTTATTATTTTTTTGGTTGGTCTTTGGGATAGGCAATTCTGCTCCATTATTATTTTTGTTTGTGGGTGTTTGAACCTGTTTTTTTCCGGTTTCTATTATTGGGTTGCCAATGGATGTAGTGTTATTATAAATTTTATTTTCATCATCACTGGGTTGTTCTGGGGAGAGGATTTTAGTTTGTTCACAGTGATTGCTTTTTGTGTTATCGCACTGAGTTGCTAGGTGTCCTCTCTGTCCACAGCCAAAACAATGTGGCTTTAGACCTCTTATGTGAAGAGAGAGTGTCGCTTCTTGATCTGTAATCTGTGTTGGAATCGTTGAGGCGTCTACGTTTTTATGTAGTTTTATTTTAAATTCAAAACGATTACTACATATCGGTATAGGTGTGTCTTTTAAATATATAGGCTGTAGGGCAATTACTTTTCCAAACGGGTTTATCATTTTTTGAAAATCTTGTACGTTGTATTTAAGATAAGTATTTTTAAGCACTCCAGTAATTATATTTTTCCGGTTTTCATCTATAATTACGAGTGCGTAATTATCAAGTGCTAAAATAGTGGATTGAAAACGTTCTTTTTGCTGCTGAGTATAAAAATCAATGGTTATATATCGAGAATTTGGATGGTCGGCGATACAAGAGATTGTTTCCCATAGTGCATTTTGCGTGATTGCTTCATATAATAAAGCTTTTGGGAAACGATATAATGAGCATTGATTATCGGTTACTGCGAGTACTAACGATGTTGGTGAAAAAAACCTGCGAAATGTTTCAAATAACGTACGAGGCATCTGTATTACTGAAACGGTCCGTCACATTTTCAAGCGTTTCTTTTGTCCAGATTGCGGCTGGGGGTTGATTTTCCTCTCGAGTGTTTAGATCAAGATTTTTTATATCATTTGTGTTTGTTCTACGGAAGCGCGGTATTTGAGTTGGTGCTGTAGTATTGCTATTACTTTTAAGTACTTTTGCATACGAAATAGGCGATGTTGAAACTAACGATGTTGTTAATTTCGTATTGGTGCTTAATTCGCTCACGCTTGACTGGGCAGTAGCCATGATTTATTCTGACTCAAGTCAGTATTTTTTTTTTTTAAAAAAGATATTAAAACACACCGATATTTTTCAAAAAACACTATTAATCTATTATATAATTCGATTTTTCCTGTATTATGTTTGTTTTGCGAATAACAAGTTGGAACAAAAGTAAAAAATAAATACTTACATCGGAGAACTTAAGGATTGCTTCTTACCTCAGCAGAGATTTGCTGCGGGATTATTATTATTATTATTATTATTATTATTATTATATTATTATTATTATTATTATTATTATTATTTAAAATATAAATTAAAATTATATTAAAATAATTATAAAATATATATTAAAAAAAAAAAAAAATATATTATATAAAAAATTATTATTATTATTATTATAAATAATATTATATATATTATTATATATTAATATTATTATTATTATTATTATTATTATTATTATTATTATTATTATTATTATTATTATTATTATTATTATTATTATTATTATTATTATTATTATTATTATTATGTTTTAAAGGTAACTTTATTCAAAAACAAGTGGTTACATTGGTTGTTGATTCAACATAGTGTTATACATAGGTTTACACAGTTATTACATTACAGTCTGTATGTTTGATTAGAGTCTCTTTGCACTTAAAAATTGTCTTTTTAGAACTTAGATAGTGGCTTTCACAATGTTTTAGATTTTTCAACACTTTATGAAATATTTATTGTCCAAGTTTATGTACAATATAAATCAATGATCATGGTTTCAGTAATTTTTCCATGTTCTTGCAACACTGAATTTCATGTTTGCCTCTGTCCTTTTCTATTATATCCTTTATTATAAAGTGGCCTGAATTTTAAAAAGAGACCATGTTGCTGCAAAGATATCAGGTGGTGCAATGATACTGTCTCTTTCTTTTATTTTTTGCAATTTGTTCTTATAGGTGTTAGGGTGCCTTCTTGTGTTGTTGCCCAGTGTAAAAGTGCATCTGGTACACCAGAATGCATATAGGCTGAAAGTGGCTGCCCTAATGGTGGGTATTCCATTATTTTTGAATGTTTGTAGAATCTCATCTATTGTTGTTCCATTTTTCCTATATCCGCCAACCATCATCTGTCTTACTTTTTCAAGTCCTGAACAATTATGTATGAAATGGTCCTGTGTTTCCTCATCCCTGTGACACAGCATACACAAGGGATCTATATTTATATAGAATCTTCTGTATCTAATAAAATGACTTGTAGGTAGTGCTTTCAAATTGACTTTAATTATGAAATCGTAAAATTTTGGTTCCAGGTACCATTTCCTAAATTTTTTAAGTAATTGGCTGTTATCAATTCCCAATACAGATATTTGGTTATTCTCAGATTGTTTTTGTGTTAGGAAATCATGTATTTGCCAATAAGTATATTTTATTGGACTTTTCAGCGTTACTTTGTTTTTGATGCTCTCAATGCTTTCAAGCAACGTAAAGATATAATTGTTTGTAGGTGGTGGACGATCTGTGGGTATGATCTCCAGTATTGGTTCAATATCTGGAAATCTTTTGACTATGGCTATTAGCAGATTTATTGTTTTTTGTGTCTGAAACACTGATATTGAGTGAAGTCCCAGACCATTCCATTTTGTTGGTTGGTTGAGTTGCTTTATTGAAATGGCAACTACTTTCCTGTTCCATAGTAGTTTGCTACAAAATGAATTAATTGAGGCTATAAATGGTTTTGTGAAACTAATTATTGGTAAATAGTAGCTTATTTTTGACATTATGAGTTGATTGAATAATGATATTTTTGCGTATATTGATAGATATGATCTGGATAATGATTCTGTGATTCTTTCTGCATCCACTTTGAGTTTGTTTTGTATTGTTGTTCTCATTTGATTCATTCCCAGATAAAATGGAAAACCTAGAAAACTGCTGGGCTTTCCTTGATAAATTTGTTTGTTTACTTTCCCTGTAAAAATTGTCCAAGCAGCTGACTTATTGATATTGATTTTAAGTTTGAATTTTTTTGTATATTCTTCTATGATGTTTTGTAGTGCGTGTAGTTGCTTTTTTGATGCTAAGAATATTGTGATATCGTCCATATAAGCTATAAGCTATACAAGGAATGTATCTTTTTGTATTTGGTATTAACACTCCCTGTATTTTTTTTTCAATTTCTTCCAATAAGGGGTTTATGTAGAATGTGAACAGTAGTGTACTCAGTGGTGACCCTTGTGGTATTGATTGAGTGGGATAGAATGATGATGATGTTCTTCCATTAAGTGTGATATGTACTTCTCTGTTTAAAAGTAGGTTGGCTATTGCATATAATATTGATCGTGGTATTTGTGTTTCCTTTAGTTGGTTTAGTAAGATTTTTATTGGTACAGAGTTGAAAGCACTTTCAAAATCTAGTTGTACTGCAATTGGAGCATATTTCTTCTTCTTAATTACTGAGTTAATTATAGTTTTAAAGATTAGTGCTGCCTGACCTGTGGATGAGCCTTTCTTTGCATACTGATGTTGTGATATTTTTGTCAGTATAAATGGTTCAATTTTCACCTTTATTACTTTTTCTAGCAGTTTAATTCCTAAAGGCTCCATTGAGATAGGTCTTAAGTTGGTGATCTTGGTAATAGGTTCTTGTTTTTTCATAAATGGTACCATTGATATCTTGTATAATCCCTGTATGCTATAAATTTTTTGTGATATTTGATTTGCCAATTGACACAGGTATGTATTTGTAATTTGGCTAAGATGTGCAAGTACAAACTGTGGAATGCCTGGAGGTCCTGGATGACATGTGGGTGGGATTGATTCTAACACTACCTTAAAATCCTCGATTTTAAATGGCATCTCATCTTCAGTTGTTCCAAAATAATCTTCTTTGGGTGTGAATTGTGCATGCTTAGTTAGCTTTGTTTTGAAATAGTTATATATAGGTGCAATCATGTTAAATCCTGCTGTAATCTTATTTTCCGATTCCAGCGCCATGGGAACTTTATTTATGGATGGGTACCCCAAAGCCCACCTAATATATCCACGTGTCCATGTGTGTGGCTGTGCTAGGCAAATTTTTTTCTTTTTTATGCTTAGATATTGTTTTAATTTATTGCAAGTCTGTTTATAGAGCTGGGTGAGTTTAATTATGTTTGTTTGATTATGTTGAACCGGTTTAGCCAGACTGATTCTTTTGTATATTTCATCTGCTAATGTAATTAGCCTGGAGGGAGGGATTGATTTTTGTGTGATATGGTTTATATTAAATGAAAGCATGTTAGTGTAAGCTATGTATCTGGATATCGGGTCTAATTCAAGCTGATTCATTTTATTTATCATTATATAAATTTCTGAAAAAAGTGACTCCGTAGTATTGTCTGGTAGTAGAATCCTGATCGTTTTTTGCAAATTAATTATTGCGCTGCGGTGTGTGTTTATGTTTAGCATTATTATCTGCGCTGCATGGTCTGAAAAAGGGGTTGGGGAAAGAGCTATTTCTATTGAATGGTGCAGCATTGGGGAATAAAACATTAGATCTATTAAAGTTCCGTGTCTATTGTTATAAAAAGATATAGAGTTAGGTGGTAGAAAATCTTCTGCACTCATGAGTGGAAATGTTAACTGGTGTATCCATTTCGTAATAAATTTCTTATAACTTATGTTGAAATCTCCCGTAAGAATAGTTGGGTAGGGATTGTTTGAGAGGATTGAGTTAATTGTTGTTATTATTCTGTTAATTACAGTTGGTCCTGGTGGTATATATACAAATATAATATTTATTGAGAAGTTTTTATTATTGAATGTGGTTATTAATAGATTCGCGTCTATGTATATTATTTTAAACGTTGTAAAGGGACTTCTTTGGCTAATAAAAATTCCTGTTCCACCTGAGGGCGTTAGTGTGTCTCTAGAGCATGCGCAAAAACCCATTTTATTCATAAGTTGTGCTGGATTTATTTGCGATCCGTTGTAGATTTTCGTTTCTACAAGTCCTAAAATGGTAGGTTGGACTTGTTGTATCCAGTAATTGATTTCTTGTATTTTTTTCTTCGAGTTTAATCCCCGAACATTTATTGCGCCGATCTTAATTTTCATTGAGTTTAACTTATATTGCGAGGGAGATTTAAATTGGATCATGGTTTATTCTGCCGTTTTTGTTTGCATGTTTTTTTCCTGTGGTGATTCTGTTTGTGTTTGGATACGTGTGTTATAGTGTGGTGATTTTTTTAATTTTTTTGCTTCTGGTGTGGTTAGTTCTATTTCCATCTCTTCTGCTGTGGTTTCTTCTGTTAAATTAATCTGATTATCTTCTTCCTCGTTCATTTTAATTTTCTTAATTTCTCTTTTTTTTTTTGTTTTATGTGTTTTCTTCCTGCTTTCAATTGATGTGCTTTCTAGCATTGGATAGTACTGTGTTATTTTATCCATGATTTCTGTGGTCGTTTTATTTATTATTATGCTTTCTGATTGCTCATCATTTTCATTCGTTTTTCCTTTAAGCTCTTTTGGTAGGTTCTCGTTTTCTTTTTCCTCCATTCTATTTAAATTGGGCGGGTTTTCACTGCTTTGATTTTCCTTATCTGTTTTAATTTCTCTTGTTGTTATAGTGTTTACTGGATTGCTAATTCTTTCATTTCTATTAGATATGTTGTTTTCCTGGGTGCTTTGTAGTGTAGGGTAGTTTAACTCGTCTAGTTGGTTATTTGTGTCTTCGCTTTCTGTAACGTTTCCTGAGTTTTTTGATGTATTGTTTTTATTTTGCTGTGTTTGTTCATTGCATTCCGTTGCAATATGTCCTCTTCTTCCACAACGGAAGCAACCTGGCTTAAGCCCTCTGACGTAAATATATAGTGTAGCTTCTTCATTGGTTATGTGTGTGGGGATATTCTCCGGGTGTACTTGTTTATTCAATTTAATTTTGAATTCAAAGCTATTTGTTAGTATGGGAATTGCTGCTTCTTTAATGTATTTTTGCTGGAAGAAAACGACTTTTCCGAAAGGATTCATCATTTTTTGGAAATCTTCCATGTTGTAGCCAAAATACGTATTTTTTAAAATTCCGGAGATATTTTTATACTTATTCTCATCGACTGTTATTAGTGCGAAATTATTTAGCGTCTTAATTCGGTTTCTAAATTGTTCTCTTTGCTCATTTTCATAAAACTGGACCGCCACATATCTGCTATTTGGATGGTCGCCTATGCATTGTACCGATTCAAGCATATTATTTTCATGCAGTGTTTCTATTAGAAGGGATTTGGGGAAACTGTATAGTGTGCAAAGACTATCTGTTACAGCGAGTACTATTGATTTATCGGTGAAGAAACGTTTAAACGTCAGGAAAAGTGATCGAGGTATTGTTTTGTTGAATTTCTCTCCAATTTGTTCCAGCATTTCATCAGTCCATTCAATATGAGAGGGAGGGGGATCATTTTTATTTTGATCCATAAGATTCAAGTTTTCCAAATCATCTGCTGTTGTTTTCCTGAACCTAGGACCTTTTGCCGGGCTTACGTAATCTTGGGCTTTTTTTGCTATAGCAGCATATGATTTTCTCGTGCCCTGCGATGGACCACCCACCTGGTTAATTGGTTGAGCGGTCGCCATTTTAAGTTTTCCAATTAAAGGTATGTTTAAATTCCCCCCCCCCTTTTTTTTTTAAACAAACACTAGTATATATAACCAAAACAATTCAGTTATCCGCAAAATTATAGAGTTTTGTATATTTGATTTTAAATCTACTCTTATTAAAAAATTAAATTTGCCTGAGATTTTGGCATTAGTTATTAGATCCGCTAGCTTTTAACTATGCGTTTGTCTATTAGCATTAGGTGCGGATTTACGATAAAAAAAAATCTTTGGATTTCTCTGTCCTTTTTTTTCTTTTTTTCAATCAAAATAAATATTTGAGTGTTTTAAATTGTTTTATTGGACATTTCTATTTGTTATTAGCAAATAAATCTGCATTTTATTAACAAAAAGCTAAGAGGTTCTTTGCTTACCTGCTACTAGGTTTGTATCCAGGTGGCGCTATCTATTATTATTATTATTATTATTATTTTAATAATAATAAGATAGTTCCTCTGTATCTGTATTTATTTGCTTCCAAGCTTTCACACAAACATATGAAACTGCAGACAATGCACTTTATATAATATAAATTAAACATATATACACATATGTATATTACAATTTTATTTAAAAATTATATATATTAAAATATTAACAAAATAATTAAGCATTAATTTTTTTTATATTTATAATTTTTGAGTTTTAGATATATATAATTTTTTCATATAAATGTGCTAAAAAGTAGAAAAGTAGTCAAGCATTGATAGCCTAGTGGTTAGCATAGTTGCCTTCCAAGCAGCTGTCCTGGGTTCACTTCCTGGTCAATGCACTTGACATATGAAAAAAAAAGTAGAAAAGTAAATTTTCTTATTTTTTTTTTAGTAATATTAATTTCATTTTTCTGTAGTAATATTGCTAAATGAAAATTTTTCATTTTTTTTCTCTAAAATTATTGACAAATAAAAAAAAAAAGTATTGCCATTAGGAATACATGTATGTGCAAAGTTTCAACTAGATCAAAAATTGGAAAGTGGATGAAAATTAAATTACAAGATTTCACAGAAAGACAGATCACCAGATTAATTTTAAATACAAAATACATATCAGAAATATAAAAAAGTAACATATTTAATTTTTAGAGTTATCTACTTGCTGCTAAAGGTTAATATGTAGTATTTTGTGTATGTGCATAATTATTTAGTATTTCTATATTTGTTTAATATGTTGCATTTGTTTAAAACATATTTTTTTATTATATTTTCATTTTACTTGAGAAATAATACTAAAAAAGTTATTACATATTGTAATGGATTGGGTAGATGAGGTGAACCTGGGGTGATGGCAAATCAACATCACTCCCAGTCAATTTAAAATGAAATGTCAAAAATTTACAAAAATATACATAAGTAAGATATATTTTAGGGGAGCATGAGATTAAGAGAACTCTGAGAGATCAACTAGTCACTCCTTTGAGTAACTAAAATAACTATACATCAATCATATATCAACCAGCATTATCAAAAAGTAAAAATCAGTCTAAGTAAGTATGAGTACTACTCAAAACACCATTCATTAATATGAATGATCAACAATTGAAATAAATCAGTACAATAAATCAACAGTCAATCTTGTGACTGGATTGGAAATGGGTCTTCAGTAAATTAGGCTAACTATTGAGCCTTTTCCAGCTTGGGCAATTATTTAAACATAACTTGGATGCGCCACTTAAGTGCAAATTCATTAAAATACATAACTAGAAAATCTAAACAATAATGCTGGGATTTTAAAACATGCTGATCATCATCAATGCTCAGGCCGCTTTTAATAGCCAACTATAAACTTAACTTCTAATAAGACTAAAATAAAATATAGTGCATGGACTTTAAAGAGTATTCTCTTTTTCGCTAAACAGGATGATGATTGATCATCTCTTGATGCCCAAAAGCACTAAATACATCCCAATTTATATATTCATTCCATGCTCGAATCTAGCTCAGAGAACAAAAATTGAAATTAAGGTCTATAAAAGTAAGACCATACACATATAAGCTTTCTGATTTTGACTATCATACAAAATTTCAATTATCACATTGTAATTTACTGATTAATACACAAAATTTTAGTTACTATATGGTGATTTACATATAACACACATATATATGCACACTTTACAATTAGGTGAATATATTTTATATGCACACAACCATGCATTTTACAATTATGTGAATATATTTCAAATGACATTTAATAATGACAAAAAATGATTAAAATTTGCTTAAATATCCTATTGGACAAGCATTGACATATATGCACACATATAAATATGCAGTACAATTGACTTATATTACAATTGTCATATAAAATAATAAATACGTGATTAAACTTTTCAGTTGGCTATAAAAAAAATACTATAATTGTTTAAAAATTTACATGTATGTATGCATACACTGACATTTAAATTGACACAATAATAAAAGTTATTAAAATATATTTTTCATATAAATGCTTCCATATAACAGTGTTTAAATAAAGTTATATATGATATCAATTAATTATAAACATTCTCATAAAAAATTTTCCTTTCCATAAACAAAATAGTCTCTCTCTTTTTTTTTTTGACCACTAATAAAAGTCAAATCCTCCAGCAGGTATATTTCACTATTTAATTTTTTTTTTTGTCAGATTATTCTAAAAATTTCTTTTTTCATCAAGTTTCCACTTTTTTTTTCCTTTTAAAATATGTTCAGCCTTTATCAGATCATTGTTAATTAATTATAACAATTTCTAAATTAAATATAGAAATTTTAAAATGTCTTTTTGTTTTCTCAATAAATGATTTTAAACAAAATCATCATATATATCTCACTGTAGAATGTCATTTCAAAAATAAATTATTTAAAAAAAAACATTTAAAATTTTGGTCACATTATATATAACACTACTCACCATTGTATATACATTTATCTATGCTTCTTTCTGCATATAGCTGAAATAGCTTACTTATACCAATTCTTCAAGCTTTCTCTTGGTAATCTTGGTTTTTGTAATTGATTGTCATCATCAGTATAGTCCAGGTAAGGATTGTATCTGCAGTCTTAGACTATGATTTGGTAAGCTTCACGTCAGCAAGCTGTTTTCCAGATCACTTTTAAGGCGCTAAATTTCAACACAAAGAAATGGGTGGTTTTTTCCTCCATGTGAATTCAAACTCCACTATTGAACTGAAGAGCAGCTACTGCCTCGCATTCTTATATCCTCATGACAGTTATCTGTATAATTCTACTAGCCATCTCTGCAGCTAGCTTTACTGTTGCCATTCTCTGCTACAGTTATCAACTTTTCACAAAATATTTTAGCCAACTTTGCAGCTGGCTCTGCTAACCACTTCTCAGAAAATTAAAACCAAATTGACTGATATTTTTTATCAGTTTTTTTAATAATCTTTGTTGGGTCAGGTGATAAAAACAGTAACTGTTTTCAATCTGTCTAATCCTTTTGAAAACAAGTTTGAAGTTTTATCAAGGTGTGATATACATGTTTTTACTTAGATTATAGAAATTTACAAATTAATTAAAAAATTTAAAAAGTAGTCATTTTTACAATTATCAGGAAACATGCTTATTTTTAAATTTCAAAATTAGTTACAAATAATATTTATTAGACCTTTTTAAAATATTTATTTCATAATGAAATTTTATTTTAAACTCAGAGTTATTTAACCCTTTAATGTTATTTTATTCAGTGAATATAGAAAAATATTTACAAAAATTTATTGTGTTTATTTCTACTTTTCCTTTCCTTTATATATATGTGTACACCCACACTATATTATTGTGTGCTATGTAACCCAACTGGTTACAATATATATAAAGAAATAAATGCTCTAGTTGCAAACATCTTATCAATATATAAAATAAAGAAGTATGAATATTTAGAAGTAAAAATATTTAAAAATATTCATTTATTGAACAATTATGTTACCATTTGATTTTATTATTTTGATTTTTTAAATAATAACATTTTAGCTTCTCTTCAGCATTTAATAGTAATTGATGAGTTTTTTGTAGCACATCTAAATAAGTAATCACTTTGTAATTTTACCAAACAAAAGCAATATTTGTATGGCTTACTAAGGTTTAATTTGTTAAATAAGTCTAAAATTAAAATATAGATGTTTGTAAGAAAACAATCTATGATTAGCAATTTATAATGAATACAAGCTTGTCTTAAAACTAATTAATCTTTTTTTTTTTGCTAATTGTAGATGAACTAAATGCACGTCACTGCCCTTATAGTGTAAATTTATCACATAAAAAATAATATTTATGACTAATTTTAGGTTTAATATATTCAGTAAACTTAGAGTTAAAATATACATGTTTATAAGAAAAAAGTTATTGATTGGTAACTAATATATAATGAAAACAAACATTTACAAGACAATTTTGGCCAGACAAAATGTATACCAATATTACATGATGAAACTTCATGAGAAATACCAGAAGATTAATATAGAATAAAATCATTGTAAAACCAGACAGTTAACTATAAATGAAAAATACAGCAAGTATGAGAGAAAATATTGACTGAATGTACAGAGAAAATTTACTGAATGCTCAGAGAAATATGCAAAGAGGGAAAGAGATAATTTATAATGATAGACAATTAAGTATATGTAAAATTTATAAATACTTACATTTGATGTCTATATATATATATATTTTTACTTAATATTTTTTTTTTTTGCAAATCATAGACTATTAAAAACATGGGCCTTATAGGTCTTGGAAAATTTTAACCTATATGTATGGAATTAATTTTATTATCATTTTCTCTTTCTATAGTAATTTTTACATTTTTTTCAATTGCATTTATGATATAAATAAAGTTTTTAATTTGTGGTTTATTTTGATATCTTTTATAAAATTATTTTGTTTTTATACTGTTAAAGAAAAAATAAAAGTGTGCACCCACACACACAAATACTTCATAAAAACCATGGAGATGATTACCTACTAATTTTCAATCAAAGTGAAAAGAAAATTTAAAAAGTTTATTGAAGATATAATTAAAATTTACTACAGGAAAAGAAATAGGTAATACAAGTTAATACCTTATAGATGCATTAATACAAAAACTAATTCATTTTCGCAATGAAGGTGGGAGAAATTGGCATTAAAATTTTGATTAAAAATGCAAAATAAATAATTTAAAGTAAAAGTTAAAAGTGATATTCAAATTAAAATAATTTTCTTAAAAAAATTAATAGAAAATTATATCAAAAATCTAGAAAAATTTAACTAGTAAAAGAAAGCATTAATAATGAAATTATAAAATATATAAAAATTAACTCAAATAAAAATAAATTCACAAATAAAACAAGTAATAAGATAACAAAAACATAATTGAAATAAACATAAAACAGTCAATCCAATAAAATAAAAATATTTATTTAGCATATGGATTTTTTTAGACATCATGTAGAGATCCTAACCAAGAGATCCATTCACTAATGCCTTTACAAAGTTCTTCAATTCTGCTAATATCTATTAAATTCTATTTTGAAGTAGATAAGCAATGACCAAGGATTATTCTGAATCTGTTGATGAGATTCTAATAATATCTGGGAATATCAAATCAGCAAGCTTTACTGTGGAATAATACAATTTTTTGATTGCATAAGAGGTCCATTTTTTAACCATAATTTTTTGGTTATTTGTAAAGATTTTGGACTTAAAATCTAGAAAGAGATTTTTAATTTGAGATGAGCCTTAATTAGTAAAACTATACCTTGAATTATTGACAAGCATGATCTACTTAGCAGTTTTTTTTATACATTTTTTTTATGAAGTAATTTTTTTCCTGATATCTGGTGGAAGAATATGTGAAAGAATAAGAAATCATTACAAAGGAGCATACTTGAATAACCAGTAATATTTCTCATTATTTAACTGAATATCCAAAAGGTTTAATGTGAGGATTTTATCTCTAAACAGAAACATAGTATTTACATATCCTGGGGCTAAGAAAATTATAAAATACTTGAATCACAACCCCAGATAATGTTATCATATTTAGAAGATTATTCCTAAAAATTAATTTTAACTTTAATTTTAAATGGATGAGGGAAATAATTTAGGTTACAGTTCAGGCAGCATACTTGAGTAACCAGTAATATTTTTCATTGTTTAACTGAGTATCCAAAAGGTTTAATGTGGGGATTTTATCTCTAAACAGAAACACAGCATTTACCTGCAGAATATCCTCATGCTAAGAAAATTATAAAATACTTGAATCACAACCTCAGATAATGTTATCAGATTTAGAAGATTATTCCTAAAAATTATTTTAACTTTAATTTTAAATGGATGTAGGAAATAATTTAGGTTACAGAATTGTGTTTCAGTCTATTGTTGCAAAAGATTATAAATGTCAAGACTTCCTTTGACCCACCTGCAAGTTATGTGCATTAATATAATGATATAATTGATCATTATATGAAAATTAGACTTCACTTTCATGAAAATAAATTAGAAAACATATTAGATATTTTATTGACAAATATTTAAGTAAAAACATCATAATTATAACTAGTATAAATGTAATTTACAAAATAAAATGCAAAGGTATTAAAAGCAAGGAATAAAAAACATTTATATTGGTGGGACTAAAAATTCACTAAAGACTGATTAATTCAACATAAATATGATTTTAAAAAAATCACTTATATAATTAAAGACAAAGACATGACTCAAAATTTACTGAAAATTATAATAAAATATTAAATCATATGAAAATAAATAAGGCGGAATATGAATACTGACAATGGTATTGAACTAATACTTACTATATATGTGTGGTTAATGGAAATATTATATATGAGGAATGTAAAGATGTATGAAAAATAAAAATTGATAATGTAAAAACAAAGAATTTTTTTTTTAAATTTATACTGGGTAACATTTTAACCAGAGGTTTATTTTCATTAAAAAATACATTCAAAAGGAACTAAATATGTGATTGTAAGATTTTTTTTATTGGTTAACAAGAATTCCGTTCTATATCTTCTCGTTTCAAATTGATGTATATATAATTATTAAAATTCATGTCTTAGATTAGCCAGAAACTATTGTTCTGCAGAAATTTTAATATTTTTTAAAATTAATTAATATATTTATAATACAAATTTTAATATAATATTGATAATTGCTAAGTTCTATTTGTATATTTAATTATTTTATATAAAATTATTTTCTTTCTATAAATCACCTGTATGTCAACAAAAATATTTTGTGGTTCACTTCGGCACATGTTCCATAGATTTATCATCCTTCCTTTGCAGATTTGTCTAATCTTTAATGAAGTGAATGATACATTTAAAATATTTCTAAGTTTTGTATACCAGTATGCTAATTATTTGTAAATTAGCATTTGACTTTTTTAAAACTAAGATAGGTCTGATAATTTTTTTTACAACTTGTAATACTGATTTAAAACTTTTTTTCAAATAGTCTTTGCCACTTTTTTAACATTCTGTTTATGAAAAAAAAATTATATTAGTTTGTAATTTCATTTCTATTTTATATGTTATCAAAAATAATATTAAAATGATCTCATTATTTTGTCCAATTTTTGTATATATATAAAACATTTAACTTTTTTTTTTAATGATTGATCACTGATAGACATATAAATTTGCTTTGCAGGCAAATTAATGCTGCATCTGGAGAATGGTTTTATGGTGGCCACCAGAAGGCAGGTGACAAAGGCTACCTTCCACTGACTCAATTGGTGAGACGATCCATTCGGCAAGCCAGAAAAGGTAAAGTCATTTGGATGTTAATAGTTATTTAATGACGCTTTTAATGTGCTCAATGTCCTTGGTCACTAGCATTAACACCTTTAGTTAAAGACATACTCCATAGTATGGAATGATTGTGTTATGTCTGATAATTCATTTTGATCTCAAGAATGATAGGAAAGGTATTTAAGTTCAATTGTTTGCTTATTGAGAATTATATTTAGTGTTAAAAAATGTTTTATGTTATACTTTATACAAGAAACAAGAATTTCATCAAAATAATTATGAGCTAATAATGATTTGTTTTTATTTGATATATATAAAGTCCACAAATTATTCATCCTATAATAAGTGTTAATAATTTTTTCATTATATGATCCAGTTTAAAATACTTTATTAGTTACATAAAAGCAGTTTTATTTTTTTATTTATTTTGCAGAACATCCATATTCTATAAGTGTTCAATGGCTGCAGTGGGTGTATACTGCGGCTACTATTGGAATTTATGTCTGAATTTTTTGAATTCTAATTTGCTGAATTAGTGAATATACTATTGTTGTTAATTACTTCAAATTATTTGAAGAGAATTTCTGCAGTAACAAATTTATTAAGACTCTTTATGGGATAATACCTTGCATAATTCATTATTACTTTTGTTTAAAAGTTTTTATTCATATTAAATTTTACAGTGAAGATAGTTAGTTATTTTTACACATTAGCAGCTGACCATTCTCTTTTCTAATGTATATGGACATTTATGTGTAAAATCTTTTAATTGCTTCAAGGATTAGGTTAATTAAAGATATTTGATTTTACCAACTCAGCTTTGATTAATAAAAAACAGTTTTTCTTTTAATTCTGAATGGTAGTTTGAATTCAGATTAATAACTATTATTATTATGAAGTCAATAAAATAATAATAGTAAACATATTGTGGATTGCTATATTTGTTTGGAAATAATTTCCTGAAGAAGTCTTAAAAATTAAAATAATTTTAGGGATTCTCCAAATTGCGATTAGTTACTTATTTTTATATTGTCAATTTATTAGTATTATTAGGTCATGGTAAACTTATCAACTCCTACTGATTGCACAAATAGTCTTTTTTCCATGATGAACCATTTACTTACTACTTAGGCTCCCTAATGATAAATTCATTTTTGAGATGATTTAAATCATCCATCTGGTTGTATTCCACTTTTTCCATCATAAATTTTTCCAAGCATTACATACCTTTTTAAAATCTAAACAATCTAATATGATTTAGTTCTAACATGTTCATTTTTTTTTCTGTTTGCAACAGTGCCCACTTTAAAAGAGTTACAAGATATACCATAACATGAAGAATTTATTAGTTTCTGAAATTTTTTTTGAGATAGTTCGTTCTTTGTGTTAATCATTGATTTTAATTGTAACTATTGTCTCTGTCATTATAATAATTTTCTTCCTTATATTTAGCTTTAATTATATTTTATCACTCTATTCTTAATTTTTCTCATTGATATCTTTTTCTATTTCACCCTTAAATGTGTTGCATTTCTCATTCAAAATTATTGCTATTGATGTCTTTTAATGCATATTCAGTCGACAAGTTGAATAGACAGAATGAATGCATGTGTAATTTCTTTGTCACTATGAAATTAGTTTATTTTTTTGTAGTTTGTTTTAGTAGTCGCTGCTAGTCCCATGTAGAAAACTGCTCATAAGAAGGATAATCTTAGGTACACATATTTTTTTAAAAAAAATATTCTGTAAATTTAGCATGATTAACTGAATCACAGATTTTGCTTTAATCATTAAAGCACATATAGAGTTTTTTTTAATATTATTTGATATTTTCTATTATTCAATATACATCAGAAATGATATTTTTTATTTCTTGACCACTTATGAAAGCAGCTTGCAAGGCTCCAGTCTGCATTAAAATATTTTCAGCACAATCTTACTTGCGTGTGATGTAAGTGATATTATGTGATATCTTGCATACTGTACCACAATGTTTTTTCATTGGTATAGGAATATAAATTGAATTTTTTTTCAATTAGTTATTGTCAATCCATTAGCTTCTACGATCTTATCTTTAAGATGATCATATAGTAATCTGACCAAATTTCTCCTAATTGGGATTTTTTCTTATACAGCTGATCTCAGCAAAAACTATTCTAATTGATATTTTTGTTATATCACTTTATTATATATTGTATATTCCTGCCAGTTTTGTTTGATCTTTATTGTTTTAGTTATAATCTATCCATTGACATTTTTGTCAAGGTTTGAAGTTCTTTTTGATCTCATGAATTTATGCTTTGTAAAGGTTATTATAATAGTATTTTTTTTTTTTTGTCTTATATAGCTTCTCAGTAATTTTTTTATTCAGTTTTTTCAAAAGATTTATATTTTTTAATTTGATTTTTCTTTTTTTATTACAATTCCCTTTGTATTTTGTGACATCTATTTTGACTTTTTTTGATGGTCTCATTTTTCTATAATAAAATAAACATAAATGCGGTGTTTATTTTCATAATAGATATATCATAAAAATATGTCATTTATTTTACTTTTATTAATAGTTCTGTAACAATTATATCCTAAATCAATTTTTGATGTTATAAAAAAGAATAAATAAGTACTCTATGTTATGCCTAATTAATTGGCTCTTTAGATTAAAAAATAAAATTTACCCAATCCGACCTTTATAAAATACATGAATTTTGTATTAAGCTAGTAATGTTTTAAGATACTTTTGATTTCAACAAAATAATCATTTTAGAAACATACTTTATTATACAATTGAACTGTTTCTATATAATAGAAGTTTGTTTCTCTCAAAAATGAGGAATAATAGTGAAATTTTTTTTTCAAACCCTAACTTTTCAATATTGTAGATTATTTTAAAATTAGTAGTGGGGTATTGTCTTATTTTCATCTTTCAGTAAAAAAGTAATGACATTTATTTAATACATAGACAATAACAATGCAAATATGTATACATTTAATATCTGAATTGAATTAAATATTTCCATGGATTGTTTAAAGTAAAAGAGGACCTCCTTTTACTTTAACAAAAAACTCCAACAAAAGAGATATTTATATAGGTTAATGAGAAACTTGTTTAGCTTCAGGGCTTGTCAATTAATAGTAATTAATAGTTTCTTAGCAATATTAAAAGCTAAAAAAAAATATTTCTGTTATATGAATGTAATCTCATTTCTATTTTTTTAATTTAATATATGTATGTGTACATATAGATAAGCTAAGCAGCTTTTAAACATGCCATTGCAGTGCAGAAGACTGGCCAATATATTACTTACCAGGCTTGTCATTGATGGGTTGTGAAAATTTGATTGTTTTTTTAATCAGTGCTTGAGCTGCTAGATAGAAATAGCTAAATACCCAATAACTGGTTACTATTGATTAGTTAAATGAGTTTGAATATGGGCTTTTTATCTGAAAAAAAGCTCCTCACTGATGAAGGCCATAAGCCATAAACTAGTCTGGGGATATTGGATGAGTAGGCACTAGATGGGCGATTTTATGCACAAGCCTTCTGGCATCCATTGATTACTCTAGCTTGTTGTGTGTTGCAATATGTATAGTGAGTTTTGCCTGTTTTAACAACAGTTATACACAAGCATAAGAGGTGGTGGTCATGTGATGTTTATTGGCTTGATTGGAATTGAGAATTTTTTTAAAGTATTATCTGATATATTTAAAACAGGTATGCAAACTATATGTAGATGTGAAACTTGCAGGTATATTTTAATTATTGCAGTTCCTTTTCCATACAAAGTAACTTGATAAGAATTAACTGATGTTTATATATTTTTTTGGTAATATTTTTGTTATCTTTTTTAATCTACAACTCTTTGTTTTAAATATTGTAATCCAGATTCAAATGATATAATTAAAATATACTAATATTATATTATGTCTTTATTTTTATTTTTTTATGCCAAAGGATATTAATACCTAATTTTATATTTAAAATTAACTCCAAAATCAGTAATTTTTTTTGGTTACTTTATGAGGAAGTCTAAGTGCTTCAAATTTATTTCTAGAGATGTAGATAATTAATAGATGCAATCAAAACATTTCAATAATAATAAAAAAAGCATATTTAGAGCTGTAGGAAATTGTTTTTAATTTATGATAATAATATTGTTTGAAATATAGAAAAATAAAAATGATATTGGATGGGTAGTTGATATAATTAAAGACTAAGTATATTTTAACAGGGCTTTATCTAGAGGATATAACATTCACTGTTTAGACTTTTTAGAAATAATAATTCATATGAGTATAGACTTCAGAATATATATTTATCTTTAAAGGTAAAGGTAAACCATATCTCAGCATCTATAGAAATCATCAGCAGTGAAGACTCCAACATGCAATAACAATATTTTTAATTTTTGCAATCATTACATCATCGCTCATCTGATTAGCCACCAACACTAATTGTTGGTTAGTTGATTTAGTTATATAAGACAGTTTGTAACAAGAAAAAGTTTCTAAGATCTAAGGTCAGTGAACGTTGGAAATATTTTTATGTCATAAGTGAGCTTAGGATTTTGTTGTAGGTAATCAGCCAATAGCCAACTCTGAATGCCATCCAACATTGATTAGTAAACAGTTCATTCAGATGATTGTTCATTCAGTGGTTGTAAAAATTAAAAATATTGTTAGAATACATTGGATTCTTCATTACTTATAATTTCTGCTGGTGCTGAGATTTGGTTTATCTTTATCTTTAAAGATATATATATACTTAAATACAAATAATGTATACATTTTTTAAAATTTTAACAACTCCATAAATAAGCAGTGGCTTTTAAATATGTAGCACTGACAATATACAATAATATTTAGAAACAATAATTTTCTAATGTATATGTATATCATTCATTCTTTTTAAAAGCTTTGAGGTAATACATTTATTAATTAATAACTTTTCAAGATGAAGCCCTGTTAAAATCCTGGGAATACTAACAAACACTGAGTTTTATTATTGTTTTATAGTTTTATAAAAAGAACTGCTCATTTTTACTTGGAAAATTGAATAATTGATGTAGACATCAGATTATTTGAGTTGTCAAGTTTTTTTATGTTTATATTTATATGTAGGCAAAAAGGGTTTGTAGTGAAATATTTGAAGCTTGTTTTTGAAGAAGCCAACACTCCTGAACTTAAGAACAATGGAGAGACATTAGTAGTTGATGATGGTTTCCATGAGGTTTTTTTAACCACCAATTAAAAATAACTGAATATCCATTTACTGACCAATATTTAAATGGTTAGCTAGGTTGGCTATAAGTCAGTTAGTTAAGTTACCTTTCTTAGAATTCTTCAACTCCATAACAAATTTGATTTTCATCCAGATTCAGATATAAGACAGTAGGTCAGGCAGAAACCCTAATTATTACAATATGAAGCCTTTTATATATATATATACATATACACACACAAACTTGATCTTTTTTTACTGCTGTATTATAGATGCAGTGTAGTAAAAATCATAGTTCATTTAAAATAATGCCTTCATTAATGCAATTGTTGGATTATTAAATATTAGAAATCTGCAAAAATAAACTTTTGATAAATCTGTTACACTTTTTTATTATTATATATAATTAAACCTTTCTCTAATTAACTCTGATTTACATAAATATAACAACAATTTTATCATTTTTTTTATAATTATTAAAGAATACATAGATGTTTACCCTTTCCATAAATACAGATATTTTTGTATTTATGTGTGCATACACACATTCTATACATATTAACATTTTGGAATTTTTTTTATTATAAATACAATTTTCTATTAAATTATTGGAATTGATTAAATAAAGCTCTGTTTTGTTTCTGGAAAAAAACTATTTCATATTGCCAAAAGATTATTCAACTTTAAGTAATTTTTTTTAAAGATGACAATTGTATACTTATATTTTTGTTATATTGATCTGTCTTTTATCTGAATGAATGTTATTTAATACACTTTATCCATATTGTTTTTGCGTCTCAAAGCACAAAATCCTGCTTATATTCCCATCCTTTGTTTTTATACTGTAGTTTACTCTTTTTGAAAATTAAAAATACTTTAAGTTTTTTTTTTTTTTTTTGTTAGTTATTTATTTTTAGAGTAGATAACTTTTGCAATCTCATTATTATTATCCAAAATATTACATGCTTTAGAATCATTCTTCACAAACTTCTTAATAGGTGGCGTAAATGAATCCTGGCCCCCTGATGAGAGCCAGTCAAATAGTGAAGCACAAAATGCTCATGAATTTTCTGATCAAAGCTTGGTGGATGATAATAGATCTGATGTTTCTAGAACAAATGTGCCTGATAGATCTGAATCTTGGAAATTAAAAGAATTGATTGTTACAACTATGTTTAATAGGAGTCCCTCGCCTAAGTTGATAGTAAAAAGAATTCATTCTGGAAAATATATAGATTCAGATTCTGAATCTGACAATGATCTCTCTCCTCCTCCATCTCCCAAACCACAAGTTCAAAATAGATCTTCATTAACTCTTTCTCATAATGAAGAAAGACATCAAAAAGCACGTTGTGTATATAGTGATCCAGCTGTAAAATCTATGCAAACTTATGGTGCTGATAATACTACATCATTGGCCAGCCAATTCAATGCAAGTTCTACAACAAAACTTGTGTCAGAAACTGTCAGTTCAGAACTAACAGTGGCACATCCTAAACCACGATCAAAATCATTAAGTAGTACAGGTAAAGGAGAAACAAGAGAATCTCCTAGACTAAAATCTCAACATGAATCTAGGACCGACTTACATAAATTGTTTACTAAAGGAACTGAATCTGTTGAAGCTATTTTTCGAAAAGTAACACTGAAGAAGAAAAATCAGCTGCAAGAATCTTGTGAACCTAGTGAGTTTTCAGAATTTCTTTTAATCCACAATATATGCTGCTTGTTGCCTATTTCTTTTTTTTCCTTTGTTATAGTTTTCCCTATAAATTTTACCTTTAATTTTTTTAGGTTAGCTGGGCTTTTTTTTTTTTACTTGCCATAATTAATGTTGCTGATTTTTCCCCTCCTAGTTTTATGTTTTTTTAAATAGTATAATTTAGAATAGCAAATTCACTACTTGTTTGTGATTCTGGTTGCACTTGGTTTTTATTCTAGCTTTTTCACTTTCGTTAGCATCTCCATCTTTTAAAACTTGTTTTTTTTTTTTGTTAATTGTTAATGCATATATTAACAACACATAATGAAACTTCAATCCATCATTCCTGAATATTTTATGTTTTTTTGGTCAATGGAATTAATATCATATAGATAGCAGTTTGTCCTGGATCCATTTTCCCTTAAACTGTTATTTTATCGCATCAATCATTGATAAATCAAATCATGTATAACATTTTTTTATGTGGATAAGTTTTTTTAAGTTTGAGATGTCTTAGCATTTCATTCTTTCTTTGGATTAAATGAAATTCAATTAAAATATTTCTAATAATAAAGAAAGGACATAAATTTTGATCCCCATAAAATAAAATCTCATAACTAGAACTTAACAATATAAATATAATATATTGTAATAATATTGAGAAATAATTCCCATTTAATATCAGTAGTTAAAATCATTTTACTGTTTTCCAAAATAATTTTTATGATTCTTTTCCAATTTCATTTATATATATGGTTTTATTTAATAATATAAAAAGAGTTTTATTGTTAAAAATTGTTAAGTGAAATTTATTTAAACATTTTTCATAAATAAATTGCAATATAATATTTAAAGTGAAAAGAAAACTATCATCTTCAACCCTTTTTCTTTCCCCTTCTCTCAATAATGCTTTAATTATTGTAAATGACTATGTGATCACTTTCCAATTACATCAACTGTTGTTAATATTGAATCAATGAGAAGAAGTAAGAGATAATCCTGGAAACATATTTAATTTGTAGAATACAAATATCAGTATGAATTTTTCTCCATAAATATTGATTTAAATTTTTTTTTGATTTGTAAAATAAAAATAAGATTGATAAAATTTAAAATAAAATATTTCTTAATAGTAGTCCCAGTTTTTTTAACATGTAATAATTGTGATATTAAAGTTATATGAAAATGCATGTACACATGTTTTGAAAATAATGTGTGGACTGTTTGGATCATAATATCCTAATTATTTTTAAAGCTAGCAGTTAAATCATACTTCACATTTATTTAAATAGTGAATAATATTCCTTTAAATTGTTTTTATATATAAATTTTAATGATTTCCTAAAAACATTTATATTTTCCCATATTTATCATTTATTTTTTCCAGACTCTTAAAAAATGATGGATCGAGGTTTTGTTGTATGTTGTATATTAATTATTAATAGATCATTTTTAATTCTCATAACAAAAAAATTGCTTCAACTAGATTTAGATATTTCAATTAAAGTTTTAAATTGCATTCATGAAGTTTATAAACTGTACTAGATTATCATATTGAAATATAATTGGCAAAAAAACACTTTTCACTTCCATAAATTTTATACTTGGACATACATTATTATAAATTTTCTTATAGGAAGGTTAGATAAGCTACATACAAAATGAGTCATTCTTACGGTTAAAATTGCCATACAACAAAATAAAAGAAAAATAAATATAATATACATCATTTTTTTAAAAAAATAAATTTTGAACTCTCCTCAGCACAAAACAATAAAACAAATAAGTGCATCAATTGACTTCCTAATTTAATATTCTAAAAGTTACCAAATAATAATTTTTAGGAATACTTTTTTATATGATTACATTAATAATAACATTTATAGAACAGTCAGATTTAAATTGCTGATGTTGTAGCATACTTATAGATAATGGGAATGAGGTTAACAAAATATTTTGTAGGATTGATTGAACTTGTAGAAAGTATACAGTGAAAATAAAATTAAAGCAATAAGAATAAATGATGGGAAGAAAAAAATAAGATTAGACATTGGTCATGAGGTTATAGAGCACGTTAATGCATACTAAATATTTGGAGCATTGATTATTAGAAATAGATAAAAATATGATGATGAAAATTGCAATGACTAAATCAGCTTTATGATCCTTTGGAATTAAATCTAAAAAATAGTTTTGTTAAATATTTTGTTAAGAGTATTCTTTCAGATGAAACAGAAACATAAGTAGGAAAAATTAAAAGATCAGAGACTTTACAGATATTGATATGGGGAAGATGGGGACAATTGGAAAAACAAAATTACCTACTGAAAAAAATGAAGTCACAATTACGAAAAAAGAATGTGAACTGAATTATCTTTTTTAGATTTCAAAATATTGTGAAAAATAGCTGGAAAAAGAGAATATAGAATGTGAGTGAAAAAAATAGTTGATTGGTTGCCATAAAGAAGGAAATAGCTGAGTTTTTAAGGAGTAAAGCAATTGACAGAAAATTTGAAGAAAATATTAAGTTTAAACAAACAAAAACTAGTTTTTGAAATATTAAAATAGTAGGAAACATGCAATGGTAGTTGTATACTTGGGATAATGTGGCCGTTTGATGGCATTGTTGCTTACAAAAATAATGAAATGTAACGTTACTGGGCCGATAATTTTTTGCTTTCTGCTCTCCGCCAATTTGTGCAAAGCATTTAAAAAAAATTTCCGAACAAACATTTTATAAATTACATTTTTTTAATTATGTTATACATTTCAGCGTGTAGTGATGGCAAATTTGAAGAAAATATTAAGTTTAAACAAACAAAAACTAGTTTTTGAAATATTAAAATAGTAGGAAACACGCATTGGTAGTTGTATACTTGGGATAATGTGGCCGTTTGATGGCATTGTTGCTTACAAAAATAATGAAATGTAACGTTACTGGGCCGATAATTTTTTGTTTTCTGCTCTCCGCCAATTTTTCAAAGCATTTAAAAAATTTTCCGAACAAACATTTTATAAATTACATTTTTTTAATTACGTTATACATTTCAGCGTGTAGTGCTGGCATGCGTGGGGGGGGGTCTAATGTTTTTGATGATCTGAAGGATTGGCCAAAACATGCCTTAGTCTGAGCAAACCAAACTTACACTGCGTAGCACTGGAATGTGTGTGTGTAGGGAGGATCCAATGGTTTTGCCGATCCAAAGGATTGGCCAATGCATGTTCTAGTCAGAGCAAACCAAGATCATGATTCCCAACACAACGGACAATGGTAACCATTCTATTACTCTTGTAGCTGTTCTCCTGCAAACATGCCTTTTCACGTGACTTATGTGAAATGCTTCAACAGCCTATCCTTTTGCAATTCTTTTCACCTTCCAGGATGTGTAGGGAAACATGGCAATGGACATACAATTATTAGTATGTAATAGTAAGTCAGGTAAGGTGTAAGATCCTTAATTCGAATGCACATAGGAAACACTTATGGCCTGTTGAGTTCCATACACCCTTACATCAAATGGTAATGATATATGAAGTGTGTGTATTTCCATAGTGACACAAAGCTCTTTGTGTAACGGCATCTACACCTGCTAATGGTTAATATGAACAGAACTGTTCTAGCGGCTGTAAGTTGGGCCACATAAATGGCTTATTTCTGTGCTTTTGCAAGAAACAGCGCCATCAAGCAGCCGCATTACCCCAAGTATACAACTACCCAAGCAATATATATATAATTGTTTAACTTTACATACAAAGTGAAACTTCAAAGGAAAATTTTTACATTTATATTTCAATTTTTTTATTATTTCACTTTATGAGGAATGATCTCTAATATTAAGAAATGAAAATTCATTACACTTATTGAAAGTCTCTGTGCTGAACAGTCTCAATAATAATTCAGTGATATTGCCAAATCAGGATTTTTTTTTTCCAAAAAGCCTTTTAGTTTTAATATAAGATTTTTGGAACCATATTTAACAACATTTGACTCTACATTCTGTGGGGAAACTAATTTGTAAAATCTCTTAAACTTGGCAAATTTTAATACTATCATAAAATGGGGCTAAATTCGTTTCCACTAAGATCTCATGAAAGTTTTTTTTTAGTTTTGTATCTATACAAATGAACATTATAATAATTTTTTCACTCTTAATTGCTAAAGAACATGTTTTAGGAACAGCCCTTTTTAAATTTTAATCACAAATATATATATATATATTAAAGATATATTTTGCTTGGGAGTTACATCAGCTTATTGACAAAGATAAACTTTAAAATATTGCAATTTTCTGTCATCAGCATTTTATTTTTTTGGGGTAAACTTTCAGGAATCTTTTTCTAGGTTTAGTTACTTAGTCAAATACTACTACTTTATATAAATTTTATAAAGTTTTAGTTTCTGCACAGAAATAAAGTTTAATAGTTTGTGCTCAAATTTTCCAGCCACCAAGAGTTCCTAATTCAATTAGAAAAGATGGTCCTCCAGAACAATAAATTTTTAAGATAGAAATAATAAGGTTTAAATTTGGGATTGATTACTTGCAGTGCCCTCATACATCAGAATTCATAAATATTTAATTAAGGAATTTTGCAAGACGGATGCTATCTATTTTAAACATCATAAAATAATATTTGAACAATTCTTTTTGTAAGGGAGAAATAACAAACATGCAAGGAAAAAATAAACTAACATATTTCTTCAAAAATAATGAACATACATTTTGTTTTTAATTATAGATTATAAACTATTATTTTCTTTAATTCTTCTTTACAACATTCAAGGTTAATGAAAAGAGAAAAAGATAAATGTTTTTATTATTGCTAAATCCATCTTTTATGTATGAATACCAAATACTTTTTTTGGGTTTACACAAACTCACATAATAAGAATGTTACATATACATGCAGAGATTATTTTTAAACACTTCAAATAAAAGATAGATTGTCAACCAAAAATATAGTCCTTAGTTGTTCATTTCAATTCATGATGTTTGTTTTAATTAATTCCAAAAGATATATTGTTTTGTGAATGATCTGAGTTAAGTCAAATATTTTAATAAATGGTTATTGTCTATTAAGGATTTAACAGCATAGTTGTTTATCATATTGACATTGAAATCATTGAAAAGTAGTTTTTAAATAGTTTCTGACCATTTGGTCTTTTAAAAAAGACAACTAACACTATTGATTTGATTATTTTACCTTTAACTGACAGTGATAAATCTAATCCAAGAAAGTTGGTTAAAAGGTCATTTATTGCTGATTATATATATATAAAGAGAGAGAGAGAGGAAGAATGGTAAAATCACTGCTTCTAAATCAATTTTCTAGGGAAAATCTATGGACATTAATCTAATGCTCTTGATTAATGTAATTTTTTTTAGCAGGATTATGGAAGGTAAAAGTCTTTAACTTGTATAAGTATGGTTATGTTATGTAAACTTATGTGCAGTACCAAATTTAGTTTTTGTGGAAATCTAGAGTAAATAAATTTTAGGATCTTTCTGAAATAAAATATTAAATAATAATTATTCTTGCATGTCTAAAACAAATTTAATTATAAAACAATTACATTACATTATAAATATTTGGTGTTAATTAAAACATATTTTTTCTAGATTTTTTTTATGAATTTCTGTATATAATATTGTGACATGAAATATTTAATTTACACGGTAATCTTTCTTTTGTCTTATTGGTCATCATTAGTTATACAAACAAAGGCAAAATAATTTCTATATTTGGAAAAGCTAGTTAAATTTTCCTTTTATATGATAATTTACATTTTTATTTTTATAATTTGATTGTATACATTAATTTTAAGTATGATACAATTAAATTTATAATATCTATTTATTCCCATGTTTAATACACATAAAACAGTTTTATTCATTGGTATTCGATATTAAATGTATGGAAGTATAAGATTACTTACTTCTAAAAATCTAATGATATGGAGTTTTTGGGGTCCTAGATTTGAGTTTTTTAAGCCTGCATATGAATTCTGCATTGTATGAACATAAAATTTGGTAATAAAAAGCAGAGTTTTAATATGATTTTAATATTTTAAAATATGTTTATATTTATTTATAATTTTTTGAGGCATTTTGATTATGTTGCTATAATATTAAAACAAAGTGAATAAAATAAATACTGCTCTTGATTTAAATATTACATAGATTCAAGAAAAACAACAATAATTATTTGTGACAAACATTATTATGATGATGATTTTTAATATTATTAATATGGGTAATACCATTTTCTCCTCATTTTTCTTTAAAATCTATACAAAATTTAAATAGAATAAAATATTTTATTAATATTAGTAAAAAAATATAAAATAAATTTTCTTAAGCTTTCATAAATAAAAACATGGTACAATCATGTGTGACTAAAATCCATTTTGAATAGATTGACATTATATAAGAAAGTACATGGGATTGATTCATTGGGAATCTGGTTTGATCAGTCTGCTCTTATTTGTAAACGTTGACAGTTTATTTTTTAATTCTTAATGCATGTTTTACTTTTACTGCATTCTGGTGAACAAAAGCATTTTTGAAAAAAAGTTTTTTTATATTTTATATTTTCTACTTTTTAGTTTTATTTAGTTCTAGAAATTAAGAATGATACAAGTTTAGATATAATTTGATACTGTTAGATGGCAGTACTATAAAGAGTACTGAGTCCCATATAAAGTTAAAAGTTTTTGCTAAATTTTTTGCTTAAATTATTTACAAACTCTAAAAAAAATTATATTGTGAACTAGATTTCTAATTGGGAAATGGGTGAAAATTGAGATATGATTTCTCAGAAAGGCAGGGCAACTCCTTTCTCCAGTAAGTTAAATAAAAATTTATTAAAAAATAAACTTGAAAGAGTTTTGAATATTTGATTGAGAATATTAAAGTCAAAATAAATAATTAAATAGTTAAATGCTCAGGAGATTATGTAACATTTACTCATGAGAAATAAAAGATTGACAATGTCTCCAGTCCTTCATTCTACCTCTGCACTAAAGCATATAGGACAAATCTAAAATTAACATATTTGATTGATGTTAAATATTATGAAAATAATATTTTGTGTAATTTAAATTTGCATTGATGTTTTGGAATTTAGTTATATATGAACAATTTATTCTGAAACAAAAGTATCAGCTTTTAATAAAGTTTTTTTTTTTTATGTATTTACCTTTATTAAAAGGCATTATATATACATATTTACAAGGTTTGTTATTTTCCAATCTCTTTTTTTGTTTTTGGTTACTTACAATTTTTTTTTACATTACTTTAATAAATTATATGTCCTTAAATTAAGCTTAATAAGTGGGTGTCACACTTTATTACTTATTAATCTGTCTTAATTTTGTCTTTGGCTGGTTGCTATTATGCTTTTGTTCATTGTATATCTTCTTTTCATAACTTATTTATTGTCATATTTCACATGCTGTAGGTGCTGCTCCTCCCCAGATTTTACAGGAAGAGCATTAAAGACAATCTTTGTAGATATAAACATCCTGTCACATTTCATGTTGTAACTTGTGATCCAGACATGCTAGTGCCTTAAAATCTTTGTGGTAAATAGCTAAACAATGTCTCTCAGAGATGTTTCTTCAGGAAGCATGGGGAGAGAATTAATTATCTTTGACTGGATATATTCTTACATATGTAGACATTTATATTTGTTGTTTTTTTCAGTTTGTAATTAATTGATTAGTTAATTAATTATTTTATTTTTTAAAAATCTAATTTTTTTTATTGGGAAAAAAAAACAAGTGCAATTTTTGGTTCAATAAACCAGCGGTGGTCCGTGATGTGATTTTAATGTTACACAAAGAAATTAAGATATTATTTAAATTCGCTAAGCTCATTTAATAAAATTTTTAAATAAAAAATAAATTTTGTTTAAGCTATATTATATTACTAATTGATTTGTTACAAAGTATTACTGTGACTTGCAAAATATCTACCTCAAAGGCATTTAATTAACCCCTATTTTGTCAGTAGCATAGAAAAAGTAACAAAATAAGAATACCGAATTCTGTACAATTAACTAGGCATCAAATTTGACTATGGTGCATCCTTGGTAATTGGGTGAACTAAACTCAAAAATTTTATGAAGAATTTTGAATGAAAACACATATATAAAATTTTTTAGAGAATATAATACTATGCATTATTAACCTTAAATAATTTTTATAGATACGAATTAGAAAATTACACGTATAAAACGTAACAAATATGTATTTATACATTCATTTATTTTTATGAAATAAAATGAATATTATATTAACAAAAAAACAAAATAAAATATAATTCTTTAACAAATTATAAAACATAAATATTAATATATAAATAAATATATATGTATATCATATTCAATGTTCATATTAATTCGTACCTTTGAAGGTTATGTTAGTGGTCTGCAATATCTAAAAGGTTGCTGACCACTGTACTAGACTAGTAGTAGTAGATAATTGATCAAGTTTTTTACTAATTTTTTTTTTATAGTCTACAGAATTCATTATAATTTTGAGCTAATGTATTTAATTTTTTTTAAATTATTTATTTAGTTTAGTTTGATATTATTAACTCTTTATTTTTTTCTATATATATATTTGTTATGCTATTTTGACAAAAATCCAGTTATGTTTTTAAGACAATAGTAATAAAAAAAACATGATTGGATTATTATCAAATGTTAGTTTTTCACCTATCTTTACACTCAGGAAAACTTGAAAACCATTTATTTTCTTTTATCATTAGAACATTTGTGTTAATATATATATACACACACACACACACAGCTATTTTTAAGCACTGGTACAAAATATGTAGATTTTGCCAAAGATTAGTGTCAATCTTTTATATTGTGTGTATTGAATTTAACAATATTTAACAAAATAAGAAATCAGTTGCATGATCAAAAAAAAATATATAAAAAAAGGAAAAGGTTTTATGACGTGGTACATTTCTATCTACCACCCCATGATTAGAAAATTTTTTCAGGTAGTTTTTTTTGTTTTTTAGGTAGTTAATCTATCATCAGCTAACTTCCAATTATTGATTGACAGCCAGATTATAATTGTATTAAAATCTACAGTTCGGCTTATCCCTATTCTAGGTAGTGATGCATATGTTCATAGTTCTTAATGATGAAAATCAGTAGTGAAAAACTTGTTTGGAGATTTTATTAATTATTTATTCATATTTTCAGTAGATGATTTTAAAATAAACTGCTGAAGTGGATTGCTATGTTTATTGCAATTATGGGTAAGTAAATGGATATCTATATTTGTTTATTTGGAGAATAAAAGTTTCAGATTAATCTAAGGGTGATCAAATGATCTTTGATGAATTGATCCTTAAAAAATATGAATTTAACCTGATGTAACTTTCACTACTTATGAGATTTTAAGCCTTTTTTTTTTTTCCTCTATGAAAGCAAATAGAAAAAATTAAAATACTGTACAATATTTATAACTATATGAATTTGTATGTAAGTAAATTTCGATCTAATTTTTTGTCAGAAATGCAAAATCAAAAAGACCATTGTAAATGAGTCTGCATGAAATAATATTAAGTGTAAAAAATTTTAAGACTGCAATATATATATATATTATTTTAAAACTGATTATATGTTTAGCTCAATTCTAAACATTCTATCAGTGTTGAAGGAAGCTTGCTACTCTGAAGCCTTCTTTTGAATAATTGTTATTTATAAATAATTAATAATAATGTGTTCATATTACCCCTATCTTAAATAGATACTATCATTTACTATTTGAAAAATGAAATTTTTATCGATTCTGTTTTATTAAAATATCCAAAAAGAATTGACTACTGAAAATTTCAATCTTTATATATAGGCTATTTATTCCTCTGTGCAGATTGACACTATTGAGCAAAATTTTCCTTTTACTCTTTCTGTTTTGTCAATATCTGTTCCATATAAAAAATAATTTTTTATTGTTTAGTTTATATATTAATTCTTAAATTTAACAAGTTTAATTGTATACAGAAAACTCATTGCAGTAGATATTATGAATAAAATTATTTTAGGAGAATTGAAGATTTATTATTTAATTAATTTTAATATAACAACCAATTTATTACTTGATTCTTTAGTTTACTATATTGTTATATAGCCAAGAGCAGCTCTCTTCTATAGTACCATCTTTTGAAAACATAAATAATAATGATTATCACATGGTAGTGCATCTTCCCATTCCAGACTTGTTTCTGGCTTTTTCTTTTATCAATGAGAATATAGGATTTACAGCTAGAACTTTGATTTTTTCTTTTACTATCATACTAAAAATCTGAAATTCAAAACATATCAAGGATTTTTGAAACAAAACCAACTTACTTTTTCTAGTTATGGAGAACTGATGCCACCTCAGTAATTTCAGTTCTTTTTTTTACTGTAGACATATTTTTTTCATTGCTAACAGTGTTAATACCAACATAATGACATTTTACAGAATTATATAAATAATAGCAGTTCTCTATTGTAATACCATTAATGTAAGCATAAGTAATCAAAGGTTACCAATTTGTAATATATTTTTAATCTCTACTCTCTTTCTGATTCTTCCTTTTATCAATAAGGCTATGTGCATATATTTAGGTGTGTGTGATATATGTATAAGAACAATATATTTTCTTATAGTTCTTTTTTTAAAAATTCATGTATGAATATTATTGTCATATATTAACACAATTCTTTGTAAATACATTTTAAAACTTAATCTTCTTTAAAAGTATTGTGTATACATGTGTTTCTTAAATTCACAAAGTGACAAAATCATTTCAGTTATGCTTTTATTTTTATACTATTTATCTTGATATTGAGTGTGGTATGTTGTCCATTATCAAAGAACATGACTCAATTACATTGATTCCTGAATGTGTAGTTGCATTGATGTTCATTATTTGGTATCTCATTCAAATCACTTTTTTATGTCTACGTAATAAGCTTATGTTAACGTTTGAGAATCTATATTTTTCATTGTCTAAAATTGAATGACAAAACCAAAGTGAGGGAATATATTTTTTAGAGATGAGGAGTTTGAATTGATTTATAAAAATGAATTATATATATATTATTGAGTCTTGTCAAGATAGAGAAGATTTGTCATTTTGTTGAATAAAAGCTACTTGGAGACATTGAAAAAATTGGCCCAAATGATTTCTTACTGTTTACTGTATATTGTCTCAACATCACACTTACTTTTTACTAGATAACATCAAAATAAAGGATATAAGATGTCTGCTGTTTATCTATCTTCAAGCTTTAATTATTAAATTTTTGCAGAAATGGAAAGAGGTTTGTATTGAGTATAGTATATATAATAAAGTTTTTATTTTTTTCATCTTTAATGATTCAAATATTTATTTATTAAGTATGACATCATTTTTAAAAGGCTAATGCTGGATAAATATGTATTAATAATATATTAGTAAGCAAACATATTGAAAATATGTGTGTATGTGCTGTTTAATTTTATTTCATTAGTTGTCTTGTTTATTAAATTGAGTATTTTAGATTTTTTTTTTTAAATAATAAGCTTAAGAAAATTGAATTAATTATTATTTCTGATACTATTTTTTAATCTGTACATTGTCAGCATCATTAAACATTTCGTGCTGTAAACTGATTACTTTTAGTTGTAAATATATATATATATATTTGGTATTGTCATTGCAAAATTAACAAAATCATGAAATTCTTATACATTTTTTTTGCATTCATTTTATTTTTAAGTATAACATTTTACTTTTTTTTTTTGCTGATATGATTGTTGTTGTGCATATCTCTCATCCATTTTTTATATAATATTTGTGTATGTATGCATTTGTATTACACATATAGTAGTTTGTGTTGACTAACATAAATAACTAAACACACTATTTGTGTCAAGTGTTTTTTTTTTTTTTGTAATTGTTTTTCAGTTATTTTATATAATAGTATTATGATATTATATTAAGATGATAATTTTATACTTTGCTATTTTAAGTGCCTTTTTATAGATTCCCCCCCTCATATTTTCATGACATACACTTTTGCATACTTAAATATTGATTATTATATATTTATAACTTATGTTAAAATTATTTGAAATATTATAAAATTACCTATATATATATACATATATGAATAACATCATCATTTTCAACCATTATCGATTCACTGCAAGATGAAGATCTGTCTAAGTTAAATATTGAATATATATTGTCTCATATATATATACACACACACCAATTTACTTTTATTCATAAAAAATTTTTATTTTACATCTCAAGTTATATTTTAATACATAATAATGTCTTATATATATATGTGTGTATACATATATAGATAATTTATGTATATTTTAAATCATTTGAAAAAAAATTATACATAATAAAACGCTCAAAATAATATATTGTCATTTATGGCCTTGAAGAAGACTCCCAACTATTCAAAACATTAGAAAAACAAAATGAAAAAGTATAAATTGTCATTTTAATAGCAAAATAATGTATTTGTTTATAGAGTTATTGTGTGTATTTGTATGTTTATATATGTATATTTGGATAAGGCTTTGTATGTTGAATTTAAGATTATTCCAAATTGTTTTTGTAGAAAAACAAAAAATATATACATGATTTCATCAGCAATATTTATTTTAAAATCTTTATATAAATAAATGTGAATGCTTATATATGCATATATATATATTAAACTCTTAATTACTAATTTTAAAAAAAGGAAAATCATGCTATATAGTAATTTAATTTGTTGTATATCTGAACCGTATAGTTTAAAGCTTGATTTTGTTATTTTTAGTTAAGTCTCACTTTAGAATTTAACATCCTAACTTTAAATTGAGCTGTTAATTCATTTGATTATAAAGTCAATTCTATAAAAAAATTTAATTTCTTAGAAAATAAATATTATTTCTAGTTATAGACTGTGTGTATGACAACAATTTTAGTTGTTAAAAATTAAACTCTATATAGTATTAGTCTCTCCCCATTGACAATTATTTGTTATAGATAGTTTCAGTTAAAATTTGAAAAAGTATAAAATAAAAAATAATAATTAGGAATTGTAAATTTGAAGTTATGAATTTCACATGCATAACCACTAATATGAGCTCTATCAGACATTTCCTTTTTTTGCATACTCATAGTATACCATATTTTTTATATCTACATTATGCTATTTGTTTTTTTTTTTTGGTTAATTATTTTTATTGATATCTAAATATATACAATTTAAAAATTAAACATTACAATATCAATATATATATATGTATATTTGTTAAACATATGTATTATGTAGGATTCATTATTGTCTATTATTTCAAATGTCCTCAAATAGGGTTAAAACTAAATGGCAATGGATATGGGAAGATTAATATTTTTTTATATAGATATTAATTTTATGAAGGATTTCATTATTTTTTTTAATGTTTTTATATTATTATTATTATTATTATTATGAGGAAATAATTGTATGTATATATGTTAGTGGCAAATTTTTCGAATTATCAATTATTTAAAAAGAAAATGAAAAACAATCAGAAGCTTAATTTTGTGCGTAAATTCCTTCAAAATTAAGATTTTTTATAAATTATTTAGAGAACCCATCTACCAATCATCTTTTTGTAAAACTTATTTCATCTTCCATTTAATCCCCTAAATAAATTAAATCCAGATTCATTGATAAATCAATAATTTTAAAGCAGCAAGTTACAATCATGAAGTAATATACTTTAATAATTGTTTAAATGTAGTTTATGTAATATTTTTAAAAATTAAATTAGTTTGCTGTTAAATTTTATATATATAAAATGTAATACTTTTGTAATTAGTCTTAATGCATTTTGTTTTTGATACTAACTCTATATAATAGTAATAAAAAGACCACTTAGAAGTTTTTACTTATTATTTTTTCTGAGTTGCATAAAAATAAAAAATATATAATAAAATTTATTAAATTGAAAAGATCTATTTGTTAATAGATGAAACCATGGTTGTGGATGAATTTTAATGAAGTTTAGTTTTTTGACTAATATTGATAATGTTATATGAATTTTTATTTTAAAATTTATTAATATATAATATAAGGATATAAGTTTGGATATCAGAGATGAGGCCAAAAATGAAATAATTTTATCTTTAGATATAATTTGTGTAGATTAAAGGGAAAGTATTCAATACTAATTTTTGAGCATAAAATATTGAAAGAGAATCAGGATAAATTGAATAGAGAGTTGAACAAACATAAAAAGAAAGGAATAAGATGGGGGGGGGGTGTTTAGGTCTTTAAAAATGAGAAATATGATATGAGGATAGGATATTGGAAATGAAAAAAAAAAAATTGTTAGAAGAATGGTTTAATAATAGGAGTAAGAAACATCTAACTTCATTAAGTAGAACTTGTTTTCTATCTCATTAAAAGAAAGCTGTTGTAAAGTAGAAGAAAAGTTATATAATTTTTAAAGGTAAATTATTATTAAAATTAAGCTATTTCATTTAGTTACAGTGTTTGTTATATCATAAAAATATAGCATAATGAAAATAATTTGAAGGATTTTTTTCCTCGTCTATACTATCTATATATTATTACAAATCTTTATCTACTAAAACATTATAATTGTATAAAAGTTTATAACTTGCTTTTCTGCATTAACTGTAATTATTTAGTAAATGTTGAAACATTTAATAGCAGACCAGGTTTATTTTATAAAAAAATTATTTTAAAGATAAGCGCTTGCTAATAGTGAAAAGTATCCTAATCATGCTATGATTAGGACACTTTTCAGTATTTCCAAGCATTTAGCTTTAAAATAAATTTCTTTATTATAAAACAAACCTGGTCTGCAGTTAATGTTCAACATTTACTAAATAATTAAAGCATTCTAAATAAACTTTTAAATTTCATGTTGCTGTTATCTATCAGTTTCTGATATAAAAGATCAAAACTTTATTTTATCAAACTGCTCATACTTTAAATAATTAAAGCAATTTTTCTTCAGGAAATTAACTTTGAAAACATTTGGCTTTATATTCTAATGATCTTGTTTTATATGCTAAAAATAGTGTGACTTAATTGATTTTTGACAATAAAAAAATAAAACATAACATTCTAAGAATAAACAGTACCAAATGATTTGAATTTACTATATATCATTATCATTTTCAATCATTAATCAATTGTAAAATGATCGTTGAGTTTAATCCAGTTTTTCTGACCATAGCTTTTTTCCCTCTACAGACCTCCAGTAACATTCTTATTCACGTAGCTACTTTCTAGATCTTTTACAGCCTTTTGGGATTCAGTTTAAAGTTTCAATTGTTTATTTGTAATTTGCTTTTATATATATCTGAGCATTTTAATCATAATTTTTTCAATGATGTTAATATTATCTATTATTTCAGTGCATTTTGTTTTTGATTTCTCCATGCTAATCCAAACTTGTATCTCTTTATATTTCTATATAATCCAATTTTTTTGTATTGCTCTTCTTTATTATAACCATGTTTCATATCCATAAATAAGTACTATAAGAAATATTTATTAAAATTTATCTAAAAATATGTGATGATGGCATATTATTTGTCTTATAAGAAGGACTATTTCTATCATGTAATTTAACTTTACATTTTTCCAAACACATTCAACTGTTAGTTATAACTTACAAATTAGTATAGAAAACAACATTTTGAGAGGTATTATTCTCCAATCTTCTTCACATTTTGCTGTCATGCCAATATTAAACTAGTGTGTAAATTGAACTGATAATCTTTAGATTCATGAATACAGAATTTAAAGTAAAGCTCTAAATCAAGTAAGCTATTCTATCAAAGGTAATGATCAGCAGAAGTTTTATGTGTTTATCTATGAGTGTTCTCCTATTTTTTTAGTTTTTCTTTTTAAAAGCAATGTTAATGATTTTTAAAAAAAAAAACATTGTGGTTGACAAATGACATTATTTGCTATTGTCAAACGAAGAGTTTTTTAAAATTTATTTCTGCTTATTTTTTTTTATCTCTACCCAATATTCTTGTTTTCCCAATCAGATATATATTTATTAGTACATGTATTATCTGCTACTTTAGATATGTTTTTTTCTTTTGTCTAATCATTATTTTGTCGTTTTTAAATAAGTTTTTATGGTGTAAATAATTTCATTAATATATGTCCTTCCATATGCATAGAGTATTTTATAAATGTATTTTTTACTTTTCAACATTTCAAGTTTCAATTTTATATGATTCCCTGCAGTTTCTATGGTTTTAGAAATTTATTGTTGTAGTTTCAGGTTTTTTTTAATATTGCTTATTAGGAATGACAGTAGTGAACCCATAGTGACTCCTTGGAAGAATTCTTTGTTATAGCGGAAAAAATATTTGTATGCAGAATGTTAAGAATTCCATTATACTATCATTAGGAATAGTTATGTTATAAGTATTTAAAATAAAGTCATGATTACAAATTTTAAATTTAGCTCTGAATACTTTGATTAAATCAAACATGGCAATGATTGTTTTTATTAATATCTTGCATTTTAATATTTAATTCATTTAATTGGAAGTACAAAACAGTAAAATCATTAATTTTGAAAGCCATACATTAATTATCTGTATTTTTCAATGATATTTTCATTATGTAAAAAAAGTAAAATTTCCTCTAAACACTAAAAAAATCTTTGAAGAACTTTTCCACAATTTACCCATTGAATATTATTGGATATAAGTAAATTATTGTCTGATAATTTTATCTTATTTAAAAATTTCCAAGAATTTTCATTTATTTAAAGCATGTGCAGAGCTCATAATATCTTTCAGTAACTTGAAATTATACTTGGCATATAAAATCTGTTAATGTATAATGCAATGAAAATTTAGAACTGCATATTCAATAATGAATTGACAAAACCATTTTCCTGTCTGATTATTTTGTAAGCATTATTAATTGTTATCAATATAATGTTGGAAAGAGTTTTTTCCCCCCAGCAAATGCATTTACAATTGCAAATATCTATTTCTTTTGTTGTTTTGCTAATGTTGATAATAACTTAGTTTAAAGAATAGTAACATTTTTGAATTTTGAAGCCTTGTAAATTTTTAAAAATCAGTACAGATTAAATAAACTGTTTATAAATATTTGTGTGAAATCATCATTAGTATGAAAACTTTTCGATATATGTGTTGCACTTTAATCAAGATTTTAAAGCTCAGCTTTGTCCTTAAATTAATAATTGAAAATTATCATTTTTTATTAATATGTTTTATTAATATTTACAGATATAGAAATGATAGATTATAATTTAAAACATTATTATTTCAAAATTTAAAGAAATATATATTAAAGTATATTACTAGAACAAATGTCAATTTGTCATTAGGAAGTTGAATACATTAATCTCCCATACCCTGTTTTGGTTTTAAGCCATATAGTGAAATTTATGGATAGTAGCAATTTGTGTGTAATATATATTTTTATTGCACATACATGTATATTTTTACAGACATTTTCAGCATATAGATATATGCATCATATGAATAAATCTGAAACCATTTAATTTTTAAATTATGTACATTAAAATATCAGACATCAGCAAAAACAATTTAAAAAAAAAAGAATAATATAATTATAATAAATTTGGAGAGAGCGAGAGATATTTACATATGTATACACATTTCAATTTGCTCTATTTTTCTCTCAAAAAAAAAAAATGAAATAGTTCTTTTCTCCTTCATTTTTATTGTGATGAAAATAATTGATAAAACACAAAAGATACTATGTCTAAATGATATTGAATTTGCAAATTTAAAATTCTTGTCTTTGTTGGCATTAACAATTAGAAAATTAAAATTTACTTAATAATGATAGCAATTCTACCAAACCTAAAAGAGTTTGTAAGTTTTTATCAATTTCTGAAATCATATAATCATATTTTACTTAAGCAAATAGTTTGTTGTCACCCTTTTCTGTGGATTTATTGCTAAAAGTTTTGTATAGAGTTAAACTTTTTGATTCAAATACATTATTATCTTATGAAACATTTTTTAAAAATATATTTTCTTCATATATTAGCTGAAGCAAATGTAATTCTTGCATAAATTTCTTTTTCATTTTTTACTACTTCAAGATTGCTGATTCACTTTTATTAAATAATTGACAGTGTCAATTTATGCATTTTTCTTTTAGAATTAAATCAGTTATTTTCATTTATACATGATGAATTTTTAACTTTTTTATTTAATATTTTTTCCAAAATGCATTTTACTGTGCATTTTGAAATTATGGATGGAAAATAAGAAGGACTAAAACAATGCTCCCAGGTGTTTACTAATATTAAATGTACAAATACTCACATAGCAGATTATTATTTTCTTTTCCCCCTGAATATCTATACCAAATTTTCATATATATATAGAATTATTTAAAACTTTGATTTATTTATGTAATAATATATTTCAGCAATATAATAATTAAAAAAGTTTTGTGAATGCTTTTAAATCCTCAGTATATTAGCTTGAGTCAGGAAAACTATGCTTATCTTTACACTAGTAATGATAAACTACCTTTAGTATTGCCATACATTTTTTATACCTTATATGATTTTTATTCTTATGTTATTTCAAACTATTTTTTAAATTCATATTTGTTCTCTATAATAATATTTTTTTTGTTTATCCAACATTTTTTTTTTATCTTTCATAATTATCTCCTGAAATGCATTAATTACACATTTATTCTATTTTTTTTTACATATATTATATGAAAATAAATTGTCTTTATTAATTTTTCATATTATAAAACTTTACTTTCCTAACATGTTTAATTGTCTTTTTTACATAATCCATTAAACATTACTTTTACTAATCTATTTTCATTCATATAATATAATTTTCCAAATATTTTAAATTTACTTGTAATTTTCCTCATAAAAAAATTGTTCATTTCTCATTAAATATCAGCCTCATTTTCTGTCATATAATTTCATGTGTTTACAAATTTTAGAGTTTCTTGGACAATATTATATATGAATCAGAGCATTAATGTCCTCTACTGAGTTTATTGTGAAATAAGATAATAGTTTTTATATGTATCAGTTTGAATTTTCAACTGTGACACTGTAGTTTATGATTGGGAAATTGTTTATTAGATATACTGTCTAATATTTTATATTTATGTTTTGATTTATATATGTAATAAATTATATAATTACTTATATAAATTTATGTCATGACTTTTTTTTTTTAAATTTATGTCTGATATATTTCAACTCTAGATTTTATTATTTTATACCAACTTTAAAAGCATAAAAGATTGAACACACACTGATTCTTTTTTATTTTTAAACTGAACTACATATTTTGTGATGAAAACTAAAACTTTATTGTAATAATCAAAATATAATAGCTTTTAAATCTTAATTTTGTACATTACAAAATAGATTTAATAATAAATTGAACAAAAATTCATAATACCTAATTCAGTAAATATATAAAAGCTATTAAGTATGCCCCCTCCCCCTTTATAAAAAAAATGCATTAAATTTCACATCACTATTTTAATCCTACTAGTAAAATTATAATACCTCTAATCCCAGCCTTCCTAGTTTAACAATTTTGCTATCCTGATATAATTTTTTTTTTGCATCAAATATTAGAATTATACACATATATGTATGAGATCCAGTGCATATCGCTAGCTGAAAATTCAAATATAAAATAGCAATCACTCTCCCAAATGATGTTTTTCCTGCAATAACAATAAGCAATTTAAGATTATTGCTAATTTAAATTTCATGCTCCTTGTTTGAATAGATCTGTATTTCAATATGCTTAACAACATTGCATCTTATCGTCAAGAAGTTATTTTGGATTATGCTGTTTAAATTCAGACTTTATTTTTATTCATAAGGTGCCATTGCTGGAAAAAGAGGATTTGGGTCGTCAACATTTTTTTTACATATATGTATATACTGGTATTATAAATGTTAATAAAAGAAATGCAGGGTTTTTGATTAAAAAATAATAAAGATGAAATATTTATTTAAAAATATTTGTAAATACTAATATGAAAATATTTTTTTGATTATATTGTCTTTAGCATGTCAATCTTTTCACAGATTGATAAGAAGGAAGGTGTGCTTATCTTAAAATCAGTAACTTTACTTATAGGAGTAAAATAAGCATAAAATAGTGAGGTTTTAGCATGACATATTTTTAGAATAAATGTATATATATTATACATAATTGTGTCCTGATATTAAAATTTGCTTTTTTATAGTAATATTCATAGTAATGTACATGTAGCAATTAAGAAATCACTCACAAAGAGATAACAAATAGAACTTTCGTAAGTCAATTTCAAGTAATATTATTAATGCTACATTGGATTTTATTCTAGTATAGTAATTAAATTTTATTTATTTTCATATTAAAAAATAATTTTAATTTAAACCTTTATAAAAAAAAAAAAAACTGTTATTATATTTTTGAAATTATTGAAAATAAATAAATAAATAAAACACTAAGAATTTTTATATAAAACCATTGCCAAGGTTTTGCTAACAAGTGTTCCTGTTATCTATTCATAAGTATGTGTTTGATTAAATGAATGCTGTTTGTTTATGAATGTGCTTAATCAAAGCTTTCATTTAGTATTGTTTCTGAAAGTTTTTATTTTAAATAGCTTGTCTTTTTATATTATAAATGGAAATGTGACAAATACAGTTCAGATAAATTACAGCATTTTCTATAGATAGTTTAGTAGGAATACATACAAATGCACATATACTTATCTAAATATATATATATATTGTGTTTAACTTTATGTAGTATACATTATATATGTACAAGTAATAAAATATAACTATGACTAGCTTTTAGTCTGTCATGGCTGCTTTGTCAATAGAAATAAAACATTCTTATTATATGTGAATTTTAGTCATATTTCATCATTATTATTTATTAATACTTACTTTATTTTTGCATTAATTGATTTATTATAGTTATATTGCTTCATTAGTAACACTTGGTCATATTATTTATAAATATTGGTTATACCTAGAGTCAGTAAAAGCTCAGAAATATTATATATCTGTTTGGATATCTGATGGGAAACCAATTATTATGTATTGTTTTGACTATTAAGTTTTTACTGACTCACTATATAACGCTAATGTAATCAATTATGTAAGAATATATTTATATTAAAAAATAAATACAAGGATAACACAAAAATCTCCACAAACTGAATCAATCATTTAAATTTAATAATTTTATATATGCTTTAACACAGTTTTTGTACAAATAATGATTACATTTTAGGCTAGGACGAATTTAGTTTTACAATCATGTCAATGACATGACAAATCTCTTTCAAGACTTTCTGATCTTTTATGAGATATTTTCTGAAATTTTTGTTTTGAGGATAACTGGATAATGGACTAACTTATCTTAGAATAATGAAATAAATAAAATTTAGCAGAAACGCTATAAAGAAAATCTTGAAAGAAGATCATAAATAATAGTATCTAATAATAGATATACTTATTTTAAATGATCTTTCGTGTCTTTAAAATGATTGTTTTTCATATATATGTATATGAACTTTTTTGTTGCTAAATACATTTGTTCATTTTTAAAAGTCTTAAAATAAAAAATTTAGAAGCAGGCAATAGAAAAAAATTAGAAGTGATATTTCATTAAAAACAAGTTAAAATATGGCTAACAAAACTGATCTTCATTTTATCTAGAGTCCAAGTCTTCCTCTAAGTTGCAGTTATGATATGTCTCCAGGTTGTAGTATTTTAAACTTTTGAAATTCTGATTGTATGATTTATATTTTTTCATTAATGATATTTATTATACAGTGAAATATCATTTCATCATATTTTAAGGGACTTGAGAAAATGACGGATAGATATAGGAAAATAATAGTACTACCAGGAGACTTGTAAAAATTATAGATAATAGTAAGAGTATTTCACAATGTTTAAATATATTTAAAGTTTAACTTTACTATTAGCTTCAAGGGTAAATTATATAATTGTAAACATTCTATCTCTATTACTTGCACATTGTATTTATTTATATATACACAGAATATAAAGAATTTTTATACCATAGTAATTATATCTGTTTAAAAAATTGGAGATATTATATATTGTATGATCAGCTTTAGTATAGTAATTTTTGTAACAATCTTATCTATAAAAAAACTTTTTTTAATTTACTCATAAATAAAAATTTTATTCACTATTGTACTTAATTAAATAAAAGTCAGTCTCAATTTGATGTACAAGAGTCACTATAAGACATTAACAATATTCAGTAATTGATTTAATATGGAATAGTCACATGCCTATTTTAAACATTAAAGTATAACTGGTGCATGGGGGGGGGGGAGTAAATTTTTCTTTTAATTCTGAGATTGATATTGAATTGATTTTTTTTTTTAAAAAAAAAAATCTTAAGTAAACTTCAATCAGTTATTTTTTGATAGTAAGATTATTATTTTTTGTTCATAAATAAGATTTTAGATGTAAAAGAAATCTGAAAGAAATTTATAGGTAATGGAATAATAAAAATGTTTTTAGAAAATTATAAGTTATTTTATGTTTATCTTTTATATATATATAATTAGAATTCATTAAAATTTTAATCCTAAATTACTATTCCATAGTGAAGCGGTATGTATTGGCATGCACACACCCTGTTCCATAGTAGTGCTTAGTCCAAGTTTAAACCTCACCAAGTGCATGTATATTTATGTATATACATGTATAATACATATAGTCAAATATATTCCATATGTTAACCATTTAATTGTATAAACATCGTATATATATGCAAGTAAAGCTATAACTATAAGCGTTACAAAACAATTATATTTATATTTTAAGTTTAATTTGTTATAAATTTAATGTACAAATTTATTCATTATTTGACTTAAGAATCCCATATATAATTTTAATTCCAGGGGTAACCAACATAAATATATAGCGGAATGTTTATGCAAACAAATTTAGTTTTAAAAATATTGAATAATTTTTGGTAAAAATATCATACCACAGGCATCTGTGTTAGATTTGCATGGAGATCAAATTTAAATTTTAAAAATAAATTTAAAATACATCTTCGACAAAGCAAAATCATCCAAGCAACACTATTTTTAATTTGCTAGAGATTTTATTTTCTCTTTATTAAGATGTTAATGTCAAATTTAAAAGATGTTAAATTTAAAGATTAAAATTTAAAAGTTTTAAACAAATTAATAGGTTTTATTGGGGGATCTGAAATCTAATATAAAAACCCAAATTTTCAGCATTAAAACTCTGTCTTGTAAAGTTAAGCAGTTGCTTCTAGGAGCTATGCCCATTTTAAAATTCACAAGTGGCAAGAGGTCCCAATTTTGCCATCTTTCTTTGGGAGAATGGTAACTTTTCACTTGCTGTAAGTTATCATCATCACCTCAGAATGGAGGAGACCAGTACCAACAGCTGCCGAAAGAAGACACCAAGGAGAACAACCTATTCAGGAATGCCAGTGCCTAGTCCAAATGCCGAATAACTTATTCTAGAAGAACATTGATAATATTTCTTCTCCGCAAAGTTCTATAAATCTCTATTAAAATATTCCTAATAAATTCTTTAAAGCCAGCTGTCTGTAATGAACATTCATAAAATGGTAAATTATAATTCTCAGTTAATTAAACTCTTGTAAAATAGTTTCTAAATTTAAATATAACTGTAGTGATCTTGCCTGTAACTATAAAAATAAATGTAATTTTAAAGTAAATTTTTCTGTAAATGTAATAACTGTAATCAGTTATTATTTAACTTTTATAATCTGCGGCCATTATTTCTATTTTGATTATTTTATTATAATTGATATGTAATAATATGCCATAATTTCAAGGCAGAGATAAGTAATTTAGTAAACTTTAGAGAAATGATTAGAAGCTTTCCAGTAGAATATTTCTTGCTGTTTTTAGCAAACAGCAACAGATTGCTATGCACTCATTGTTATACATATATGTTTATTTTAGCTATTATGTATTAGCTTGTCAGTAAGGTTTGTGAATTATTAATATATATTTATTAGTCAGATAATGGTTGGGATGGTACTTAAAGGCATATTGTAATTGTTGCTTAAACCCTGAAATATGCTTTTTTCCCCCCTCGTTTGTTACATGAAATATACAGATTCAATATTTCTAAACTAAATTGCTATTAATGAATTTCTCTTAGCATGATTAAGGTATGCTAATATGAGAACTGGATTAAGATAGTTTTGCTGAATGAAACTATAGAATTTTGTGCATGTAAATTTAAATTTCATTTTAGTATTAGTATTATTAGTAAGCATTACGAATGTGTTTTTACTAAACACTATATATGTATTTATGCCTTGTTATCCCTTCTTTCTAAAACAGGTTTATGGTGATATGCCACTCATTATTTAGTTCAGTCAGCCACACTTAGAACTGGAACACGAGAGTCTAGAAACCAATTTTTAAAACTGTTCCGATACCCAAACTATTGTTTTATATTATGCTACCAAGTTGTACAATCCAAGGGAACTGAGTACTTGGTACTGAATATCATGAATAATTATACATTCATACCGTGAACCATTATTTTAGTATTTAACACCATAGTATTAGAAGTTCTGCTATAGTCACCAGTTCATTCTGCCCTATTATTAAACTTCAGCATTAGTCTGAACATGGAATTTAGTTCACTTAAGGAATCTGTATATAGAGGATATTTGTTGCTCATAATTAATAGGTTAGAATGAATAAATTAATGTTTATCATGTCATCTCTGTAATATTTGACCTGGCAGTATCAAACCCAGAATATTTGGCATACCATATATGTAGGCATGAATATTAATTGCAGATAGTAAATTATAATAATATGTATAAAGTGCATTTTTAATGAGGAGACTTCCGTAATTTAAATCATTTTATCATTGTAGTGACATCTGTGTTTGTAAAACCTAACCAATGCACATCTGTTTGTTGTTATATTAATCAATTTGTTTATTTTATATATTAAAAGTATTTAAATTATAATACTGTTTAGTGTTATTTCCCGCAGTCCACCTCAAATCACTCCAAATCCATCCGAATTAGTATTAATTTATTGATATATATGCTTTAGTTTATTTAGCTATAAGGGTGTGTTTACTTAGTAATATTAATAAATTATCGGCCATTCCTAGAGTCTCATGTTCCACCTTTTCTATGCCGACTCATGAATTAAATTGAAACTGAATATAACCTCATATATGTCAACCATAGGGTATTCAATCACAGAGTGCTGGAGTTGAAGTGTGGTCAGATTCAAGGTCTCAATCCCTTATCTGGATCAGGTTTAGTGTAATTTGCCAGAACTCTGGATTTTGTTGCGTGAATGTATAAATATGACCATTACATAGGTTAATTTTTTTCTCCCGGAGATGGATCCCCAAGCACGGGGCTATGATTATTTCCACGTCTCTGAATTAAGTATTACTTTTTATTCCATATTGTAACGGAATATGTATATGCCATTACATCACATTCAAATAAAAGTGGGAAAAATATAAAATCACCCTCAGGTAGAAATTTATGTAAAAAAGAGAGAATTTTAATAATTTTATTTAAATTAATATATATAATGCACAGATGGCAAACTAATTATATAATTTAAAGTTTAAAATCTAAAAACAAGATTATTTTAATATAAAAAAAAGCTGTTAATTAGTTATTTTAATCTTAGAATGGAAATATTTTTTATATGGACATGTCAAATATGTAAGTAAACTTAATTATTATAAATATAATAATAGATTATTTTATAGGCACTTTTTTTTTAACATGAGATTTTTTTATTATTGAGGCTTAGTGGTTAGAACATATTATTTGTCATCCTCATGACTTGGATTTTAAATTTGAGTGAAACTTGGAATTTTTTTTTTTCCGGTTTTCAAACTTTCTTTCAAATAAGGACTCACAACAAAACTACTTAGATATCTAATTATTATTTGGTAAATAACGAGATGGCAAAACCAAGAAGAAAAATTAGAAAATTTCACCTCCTTGCATTTGATAGAATATTGTTTATTTCTTCAATGTTTTTCTTTGGAGAGAATCTGTTGATTGAATTTGTTCTGTAATGGTGTATTTAAAGGTGTTTTATATTTACTTTAAAAAAAAATTATTTTTTTTTAACTTTTAATTATATTTATAGTTGATAACACTAACATCAGGTTGCAATTGATTCCAGCATAATAATCAGTGCAATTTAATTTCTATACTTTGTTGCCATATTTATTTATTTATTACTTTATTATATACAATACATATACATATATAAAAGTAGAAAGATAGAGTATTAATTGATAAAGTACTTTGTCAATTAATCACAGCAGCCTTTTGCCTAGCTAGTCTTTCAATCATAAAACATACTTCCAACAGAAAACATTAGTTTTGATAATAATATACAGTATTTATATGGAAAATGTTTATTACAAATTATTTGAAATGATAATGTTGTTTTCTTTAATACATTTAACATCTACTTGAGTTTATGCCTATATATGTTTTGTTGTAGTGGTGGAAAATTAATACAGCTTGTAAGAGATAATTTTGTATACTGTATTAAAAATTAAATAAATAAAAAATAAAAATTGTATATTTCAGATTGAAATGAAAATCACATTTTTCAACAAATCTTATACAGTAAATTTAGAAGACAGTATTTAATTTTTTAAATCTGATCTAACAACAATAAACAAAAGTGCCAACAAAACTAATAAATAAAATAATGTTTATTTATTGATTTATTTATTTGTTTTTAAAGTGAGTATTAGTGATAAAGTATGTCCAATAATTTATCATCATTTTATATACATATGTTAAAATGAAGATTTTCATGGATTACAACTGAAACTTTCAGTTTATATATGTATTTAGTGTAATAAATTATACATGGATGAACCCAATGTCATATATATATACATGCGCTTGAAATGTTGAAATTAGGGCTATAAATGAAGTTCATCAATGGGGAATTGTTGAATAAACTTTACATAGGTAAACTAACTACAACCAATAAATATGCACTGCCTGATTAAGACCTGCTTTCTAGGAAAAGTTTTATTTCATCAAATAATGAACACTTTTCAATACAGTCATTTCTCTAATTCTCCTTTTGTTTTTGTTTTTTTTACCTTAATATCTCCAACCATTTAGGTAATTTAAAGTTTGGTCATTATGAATATTTTATGCTGCCAGTCATTTTTCTGTTTAATTAAGATGGTGGTCTTGAATATGTGCAATCACTATTCCCATCCATTTTATCATATACAGAGCAATTGTATCTTTTATTTGTATGGAAGCATGTAGGAATATGTAAATTATGCAAAATACTCAGCTTTGAGAAAGCATCTATGATCTTGTTTGAGGCAATGCAATCATTAACATGCCACTTGGATTTAGATTTGAGACTGATATTTTATTCATAAAATGATTGTATGCTTGAGCAGTTTTATTCTGCTCTCCACAAATGTAGAAAGAACTTCTAGCAAAAATATGGATAGATTAGCATAGTTGGTGGATTGCTCATTTGTGACTGAAAACGTTGTAAAGGAAATCGTGATGATAGAAAGTAGCAAGTAATAATAAAAGAAAGACTTTCAATTTTTTCTAAATATGGTTGTTTGGAATATTCAAATCTTTTTTATGAATTTTTCAAGGCCTAACATAGGACAATATTTATATAAGTAAGAGGTTATCATGGATTAAACTGATAAAAATACCCTTTTGCAGTGAAATCAAGTTTAATTACATAAGGAAGATAGCTATTAATATCTTGGAAAGGCAGTTCATTGAATTAAAGTAGACTGGATGATGTAATTAGATTCACCATGAGATTTGAGTTTTTATAAAGTTTCTAAATATATCAATGAAAGGCTTATGATGTTAAAAAACATATTGCGCAATGATACTAGTACTAATTTTTATCATTGCTTATATTAAATTTAGAAAGTTCCAAGAAAAAAATCCATGTGCTTTATTAATAGGAGCAATTAACTATAACTTAAAGTTATTGGAAATCATAATATTCATTTTATAATCTAAATGGCTCATTACAAAATTTTTGCAAAATACATGGATTGATTATTAGAAGCATTTTATTTATATAGAAAAATTATTCTAAAGGAATGTAGCTTCATCCATGTTCAAATAATGACATGTTATGGATTGATTCTAAAGAGTCAAAATGTAAAAGACAAATATTACGTGAGCATTTATAGATATCAATTTAATACTCTCCTAAGTTTTAAATGATAATGGAATTAGAAAATAATTCCTATCCTAGATATATTTTTACTTATGCTAAATTTCAATATAAATTAATCTTGTAGAAATCTTATTTAAAAAATTACAGTGTAGGTCAAATTTATCTGAGATATATCTTCATTATATGTGCTGCACTGCAAAAAAAAAAAAAATTTAAAAACACTGCAAATTTGCACCTGTTATATTTATATAATAAAATATATGATTTTTTAAAATTTAATTTCATTTATAATCTAGAAATTATTAAAGAAATAAATATTTGAAAATATAAAGAATAAAAAAATATATTTTCACATATTGCCAAAAAAAAAAAAAAGTTTTTAAACACTAATTAATTAACAATAATCTTCAATAGTTGGCTTTACAAAATATTTGTAATAGTCATCACTATTAACATTGCTATGTTCAAGGCATAAATATTTTTTTCAATACTTGGAAAAATATTTTGATAAATCACTCATTGTAGTTGTATAGTAACATCATACACCCTTATGAAGACATGTTTTAATCAAACCAAAGACTTAAACATTATAACTTAACATTAATCACATGTAAACATGCAGTTGCTCATGATCTTGATATGTAGCAATTTTTAGAAAGAAAAAAAAATTCAGATCAGCTGCAATCTCTGATGAGTTTAAACACAATTTGAGAATTGGGATTTTTAAGCTGATTATCTATAAAGGCATGGAATTTTTTTAAAAAAGTTTATTGATAATGTGAATAAATTTATTATGGTGTTTATTTTAAAAAAAAGTTTTTTTAAATTTTTTATTATGACTATATTATTGATAATTTTAAGTAAAAGAAAATATATGGCATTCTCTCTTTGATTAAATACTAAAAAGAATGAATAGCTTTTTAAGCAACATAGGGATTTAAAAGGAGAATTTTGATAACAAACAAGATTTAAAAAGGTAATTTGTGGATTAAAATTACAAAGAAGATGCAGTCATTTGTTGATTCTTAGTTACTATAGATTGTTTTTTGATGCATTAAAAGTGTCCATGGATCTGAAAAACACTATCATAACTTTATTAAGTTAATAGATGGCATTCTTTTATATGATAATATTATGTCTATTTTTAGTAATATATGAGTATACATTCTATTAATTTTTTTAAATTTGGTCAAAGATTTTTAATTTGAAGTTTAAAATACTATGATTTCTGGAAGTTTTAAAATATTAGGTGATATATTAGCTTCAAGACTGTTTAAATTTTTAGAAATATATAGAACTGTGAAGTTGTGTAATCTCTTCTAATGTATAAAAGAAAAGGAAATAGAAAAGACCACAGTAATTCATGTGAAATATCATTGTTGTCCATTATAACAAAAGTGATTTCGAAAATTTTATTGAGTGGATTATTTTCAATCATAGATTAGCAATTCATTAGAAACTCTGTGTGGTATTAGAGAATTATGAGATTTTATATAAATAGTGCTTCTTGTTGAGTAAATGCAAGAAAAATCTCATGAAAAAATGTGTGATTTTGAAACAGTTTCTTGATGATTTGTGAAGCAGGTATTAAGATATGCTAATAAATTTTGTATATACTGTTGCTGGTGTTATTTTCTACAAATCAAAAGTTTATGTCCAGGCTTGTTTTAATGTTTTAAGTACAATATTTAAAGAACCTGGCTTAGTAATTAATGTTTAAAAAAAACATATAGTTGGGATGATTTTTCAGTTTGGAAATGAGGATCATTTCAGATATCTTGATAGTTTTATAGTTGAAAGATTAACCTGGATGTTAAAGTGCAGTGTAAATTCCATTGTGTTTCTATTATAAATAATATTTTTCTAAGGGTATTGTTATCATTTTATCACATATCATTTAGTTGAGCTATCTTATTTCTGAATTGCTACAATCTGTTTTCCAGGAGAAAATATATAAAGCATTTGAGTCATACAGTTATATTTCTAAACTAAGCAAACAAAGTGTAACACAAAACTTTATCAAAGAAACCATAATGTAAGTTAATGATTAAACTAAGCATTAAAACTCTTCAATCTCATAGCAGATTCATTTTGTGACTTATCTATTTCCCATATGATGTGAAAAAGAAATTTGATAAATCTAGACTTGCCATTTAATTGTATATTAATCTGTTATTTATGGAATTTTATCATGTGACACATTTAGAGTGTCCAAAGACAGTCTAATGTGTATTTATATTAAGCTCTGAGATTACATTCTAGTACTTGTATAAATATTGGCCTTCTTCAGGTTTATCAAGCCTTTTCTGCTGAAATTTTTTTAAAGGATTAATCATTGTCATAAAAGTATGTGCATTGAGTTTTCTGATAATCTAATTATTGTTATTTATTAACATATTGATATTTTGCACTTTCATAAAACTGCAATAAGCTATTTATGATTTTTTTTTTTTAAATGTCCACATTTTTATATTTTAATATTAAGAAAGAAAGATAAATCAAGTTAAAAAAAGAAGAAGAAAGACCTGCCCTAATATGGTAATAAAAATGTATGCTACTTTAGGTTTTGATAATAAGCAATTAGATAAGATTTTACAAAATTCAAATTTATTTATTTATTTATTTATTTTTTCTTCTGTGTTAAAAGGACCATCTCCATTTACAAGTGGCTGTTAATTATGTGTATTATATGATGTAAAGAATGTATCTATTAGAAATGTTAAGTCTATCTATTTATTCACTATTAATAAATATCTGTAAGTACTTAGTCTAATTTTTATTGACTATTTATTAACTGAGGATTAACTAATTCATTTATAAACTTTTTTTAATGTGAAAATTATTTGAAGATAACAGTAAATAAATTTGATATTGCCATTATTCAAATCAATTTATATTTTAAAATTTGTGTTTTTAAAATCTTAAAAATGAAAATGATTGATGAATTCGTTAGTGGAGGTTTTTGATATATACTAAATATTTTATTTAAAATAGAATTAACTTTATTAATATTATTTGTTATGCTTATTATAAATGTTTATTAAAAGTATTGTTCTAACATATCATGGTGTATTTCTTATTGATAGATGGTTCTCATAAATATTTTCGGTCCTCGAAGAGGACAGACCGGGGAGCATCTGGTGGGATCAATGCTTTACCTAAAACTCACACAGTTCTTTATCTGGCTACTACAACTAACTCTGGGGATAGTAGTGGTAGTAGTAGTGGTAATCTTAGTAGTCCAGATGGTGAAGGTTCTTACTCTAGTCTAGCATCTCCAAACAGCCCTAACCAAAGTTCTGCATTTGGCACAGCAGCTAATTTTAATTTTTCTAATTTTTCTAAAAATAATCATTCTGTACATACACAAACAGATAATCATAATTTTTCTTATTCTCATTCTTTTGATAAGGCCTGTGGTAAGTTACCTGAGGTAAAAAAACGACGGTTGGGATCAAAACCTCCATCAAAATGTTATCATACTAATTCTAAAACTAAGCACAAACTTAGAGATGGAAGAGATTCTTTATGGGGTGACTTATATATTTCTCATAATAACACTAATGGAAAACAGCAGCTTTTAGAAGATTGGAGGCGAATTCATTTTCCTGAAATGACAGTTGAATGTTCAGATATTTCTCACATGTATGATATAGATAATATTTCAGTTTCTAGACAGTCTTTTTTAACCCATTCTAGGCCACACTCTCAATTAAATGCTTTTTCAGGAAATACTGAACCTATAAATTTGTCTTCAGTAGTAGACCAGAAATATGATAGTATTGATTGCAAATTACCTTATTCAGATAGTAAAGTTTCAGTTGCTGAAGCAAGCACTCAGTTTGACTTCCGAGATTTAACAAGTAAATTACCAAATGTTGATGAAATAGCTGTTATGAAGTTAATTACTGATATTAAAGCACAAAAAAGATTTACTGAGCTTTCAGATGTGCCTACTACATCTTTGATAGTTGCACAATCTGCATTAAGTTATACAAATAATGTACAAGAAAAATTTGATAATGAACAAACAAATTCAAAAAACAGCAATTTTCTGAATATATCTTCTTGTAAAAATGATGTCAGTTGTGATTCAATTTTGAAATCATCTAATAATATTTCTGAAAATAGTGTAAGTATAGGAATCAATACAGATTTATTAAATGATGTACAATCTCAACAGTTAGAAATGGGCTTTCAGAATATTGAGAGTTCTAAAAAACAAATTATTTTAGATTTGCTACATCATAAAAAAGAACTAAGTTCTGAGGATACGTTTGAAATTATTCAAATTGAGCAATTTATTGTTGACATTTTTGATGGTAATATACTCTTGGCTGAACAAGTCTTAGGTACTGACATCATTCGTCAGTTCAAGGAGCATGTAGCAGAGAATGTGTCAAAGTCTAATTTTTCAAGTGTGCCAACTTCTGTTGAAAAGACAGAACTAAATTTTTTTTCTGATAATTCTCAAATGAATACCAGTAGTTGTTATTCTCCAAAAGAAGAACAGTGTGCAAAAACTGACAATTTGTCAGCTGATAATGAATTGGAAATGCCAAATAATTTAATGTCCGACTTGCATATACAAAAAAAAGAAGTTTCTACACAATCGAGTCCATATCTAAGGATAAAACTGAAACGGTCAAAACAATTAAGTAATCATAAAGATGAAATTGCAGCTAAAAAATGCCACATAAGTGATAAAGATGATTCCAATAACACATTAATGAGAAATGATAAAGCTAATAAACAACTGTTAATGAATAATTCTTTATTTCACAATGAACCATTTGAGAATGTATTCAAAGATAATCTTGAACAGTTTAATATTAATAATACGGAATTCCAAAATCAAGTAGCACATGGCTTATTACAATCATGCATACATCAAAGTGAGCAGTACTTTTTTAAAGAAGAAATTACTTCCAATATAAAATCAAAATTAGAACAGCAAGAAGTTGGAGCAGAATCTTTGGTAAGCAAATCTGATGGTAAAAAAAATAATAAATTCACCACATTAATTTCATCGGAGCCTCAGATTATTGTCAAATCTGACAAAGTTAATGTTTTTAATTCATCAAATCTAGAAAATCATAAAGAGAAAGATTCTGTGAACTTACTTCTGACAAATGCAGATGTCTGTTCTTTTACAAAGATAAATGAAAGTAGTATTGAAAATATTTTACCAAGTTTAAGCAAATCTGATGATAATACTCAACATGCAAGGCTTTTTCAAACAGTATTAAATAGTTCATTGGAAAGTGAACATATGATTTTGAAAGATGATGATGCAAGAAAAGAAACTACTTTGGACAAAATATACTTACATTCTTCACCAACATTACATCTTCAAGAACATTCTTTTGATCTAAATATTGATAATAATTCATTAAGTGACAGTGAAACAAATAAATTTAAAACTGCAACAACTAACTTAACCCAGGAAAGATTTAAAACATTTTTTTTAAATGAAGATGAATTATCAAAATCTGAGTCCAGCTCTGATGATGATAAAGCAACTTGTGATGCAATTTTGAATAAACTCAATTCCAGCGCTGATACCACTATTACTTCTGAAATTTTAAATGATTTAGAAGACAGTGATGATACTCTGTGTGAAAAGGATAATGTTTCACCAGTTTGCATGTCTAGTTTAGTTAATAACATATCCTCTCCTCAATCTGTAGATGTTTCTGTTATGATTATTCCAACAGTTTCTGGCTTTATGATTAAAGATGAAGAGAATCATAGTTATTACAAAAACAATTCTACCTTGCTGTGCAGTGAAAGTATTTCAGAAAACAAAAAGTTAAATATTTTGTCTGAAATAAATTTTTCACAACAAATGAAAAAAGTTGAGTTTGTCAGTGAACCTATTATCTCATTGAATCACAATTTATATAGTACATTTGGAAATGAAATGCAAGGTTGTGAATTACATCCAATTATTATCTCAGGAGATGATTTTTCTGATTCCTCTGATAGTGTTGAAAAAACAGAATATGTTTTTGAGAATGCTTCACAACTCCCAGGTATTTCTTCATTTTCTAAACATCCAGAATATTCTTCTGATTTGATTATTCAATGTGAAAGTGAATCAGATCTTGAAGTGCAAGATATTCTGGCTAATAGCAAAAAAAGTGTGACACCCTATGAATTTTGCAAAGTTTGGACAAGTGATACTGAGGAAGATTTTCTTGATCATGCTTCTACTGATGATATCAATGATGGCAAAGATATATCTGCTTTAGAAAGTTACTTGGATGAATCCTTAAGAGAATTTAATGAAAGTGATACTAGTTTATTAGATAATACTGTTATATGCCTTGATAATAATAATAGATTATTTACTCATTTATCTTCAGATAATACAGTTAAAAGTTTATCTGATACACAAATTGTTAATCCTACTTCAAAATTTGAAGAAATCTTGACTTTGCAAAATTCGGGGTCTCCCATTCCATCTGACATTTCTTTTGAAGAGGTTGACACGAAAGCACATGGAAACAAATCAAAGTCACATTTTTACTGTTTTAATGAAGGGAATAATGAAAAAAATTCATTTTCTAAACTAAAGAATATATTTTCAGAAAGTACTAGTGAGCAAGATACTAATGACAGTGATAATGAAACAGAAAGTTCTTCAAGTACATCATCCTCATCTTCATCAGAATCTTCTGAAGAAATTCATAATAAACCTATTTTAATGAACTCTATGAAATCTAAAGGTGTTACACTAATTAGTTTTGATGATGATTTGTATTCTGATAAGTTAGATCCTATTTCAGAAGAAAGTGGAGAAAGCAGTAGTAGTATTATTGATCAGCAATTAACTGAAATAAGTTCAAAAATTGATTATGAGTTAAAACCTATTGAAGAAGAACAGATTTTTCGTTTAGAAAAGTACAGTACTCTGATGAGCAATGCTAAGCCTTCAAAAACTTTTAAAGATGATATTAGAACAATAATGATATATCCTCATTCTCTTGAAAAAAATGATGATGTTAAACCAGACACAGAATACCACTTGGAAAAAGATTCTTCTGCTAAGCAGGAACATTCTCAATTAGACCCATCAACTCACTTACTCAACAGTAAATCTTCAAACAGTCACATAAATAGTAAATTAAATCCACATAGGCCCAATTTTTATGCTTCAACTAAAGATAGTGCCCAGATGACACCCAAAATATTAGAGGATTGCAATGAATTGAGTGATCATGATATTCCATTGAAAAGAAACTCTAAACTGAGCAATTCTGAAGAAGAAGAAATTGATCTCATTCATCAGAATTTAATTTCTAAGATCAAAAGTGTAGATGAGATTGAGAGTCAGGCAAAGCAGAATACAGTCATTTTATTAAATTATAAAGAGAACATTGAGGAGAACTATTTTAAAGATGATTTATGGGAAAACAAACATCATGATAAATCTAAAAACTGTTCTATGATTACAAATAATAACAATGGTCAAACTCTTTTAAAAATGGAAGCAATGGAAGGAGATTTAAATAATTTATCAACAAAATTGGATTTAGCTCAATCAGCTGCTAAAAAAGTTAGTGTGGGTGAGAATGATTGGGTTTTAAACCAAAAGAAACAAGAAATTGAAATGATGATTGCGACTAAATTTAAAGATTTGGTGGAATCGGAAGACATAGAAACATCTGGATTAATTCTTTCTTATGATAAAGATAATGCAATGAGTGATAAAAATACATTATTTTTTTCTAAATCAAATTATGATCAAAAAGTTGATTATGAAGAACATTCATATATTTTTATTGACAGAAACAAATTTTTTGATAATGATAATATTCCTATAAAAGCTTTTGATAATAATTATTCAGATAGAGAATCCAATAGTTCTTCAGATACTCTGAAAGGTAGCCCTAAAGTGACATTTGGGAGCAAAGAAATTTATATTTATGATCAAAATGGGGTATATACTTATGAGAAAGTGGATTTAAATTTAGATGATGATATTTATAGTGAAGAAAGTGATGCTGAATCTTTAGAATTTTCATCAACATACCAAGATTCCGATGTAAGTTTACCATCTCGATGGAATAATGAATCTATTTTAAATTCAACTTCAGAGTCATTACATACATCTCTTTTCATTCCCCCTGAACCAGAAATTGATTATACTGATGATGATGATGATGTAGTTTGCAAATCTCAACCTTTACCCATTGAAGATAGAGATTTTATTGCAGAATCAGTGTGTGCCCGTCAAGCATTTAGTTTTGATAAACCTTTGCTTGAAGCAACTACCTTTCATAAACTATTATATCTATCAAATGAAAATGTAGATAGCCTTAATAATGATGAAGAATCAAAACTAAAAGAAACAGATGATTTTAAAGAAAATATTTTAATTAACAAAATAAAAAATGATGAAATTAAATTAAAACCAGTGGAAAAATTTTCATTAATTAATGAAGAAACAAGAAATGAAGATGATGTAAGTTTTACTGAAACAGAAAATGAGAAAAGTGCTATTAAAACACATGAATTTAATATTGACACTACTCAGTCTTTACCAGAAACATGTACATGTGATCAAAAAAGTGTTATTAATGAAGCAAACAATGAATTAATCTCAAAAATGAATGACTTCGAAGAAGAAAAGCAAACAATTAAAGAAATAGAAAAAGAAGAAAAGATGTGCAGTCATGATAACATAATATCAAAAGAAAAAGTATTACTTGAACAAAAATATTTGGCTGTTGATGAATATGATGAAAATGAGCAGTTGAAAGATCCAAAAAAAATGCAGATAGCAGTGTCAGAAAGGGAAAGGCATTTGGTGGAAAAAGATAGTTATGCAAATGAAGAGTGTGAAAGTGTCACAACTCATGAGGCATTAGAGTATGCTATCCATCATATCTTGTTTGATGACAACACCACCTTTAAAGAAGAGATTGTAGATAACAATCTTGACAACAGTGAAAATAATAAAAATCTTGATTTTGAAATAGAAAATAATTCTAATTTAATAGGTCTTGCCAATATCGCTCAAAATGAACAAAGCCAATTTGAAGTTATTTTACCAAGTGAAAATTTACTTGACAAAGCATCATTAAATACTCACAAAGGTTTTATTGATAATGAAGTGTTCATAAATGTGAATGGACATTCTTTGCAAAAAAATAATATCAATAATACAATTCTGTATTCTAATTTGCTTTCTATGTCTAATCCCATTCATGTGGAAATTGAAAAAACTATAGCTGATACTTTACAAAAGGTTTCAGAATCTGCAGTACTTGTTAATCAAACCATTGAAGCAATCACTGAAGAGAATAAATTATATATGGAATCTTCAGTAAATAAAAATTTATTTTGTGAAATTATAGAAGCTGAACATTTACAAAATGTGACAGAAAAATTCCCAAAAAGTGTAGAACCAGTTAATCCATTAACATTAAATAAAGTAAATAAGAAAGACTCTATATCTAGTACTTCTGAATCTATTGGTCCATTTTTATCTCAGACTTGTGATATTGCTGATAGTTATGATTTATCTGATGATGTTTTTGTTAGTGAAGCTACATTAGAAAAACTTTTGCAGAGGAGTTTTTCAAATCAGAATTTAATCAATCAATCACCTGAACAGGGGTCTACCATTCCATCTTTAGTTTTACTAGTTGCTAGGAAAATTGAAGAAATATTAAATATTAACATTATACCTATTGAAGCTGAATCTAATAAAATGAAAGAAATTAAAATTGCTGAAAATGAAGATGATATATTCTTATCAAAAGTTGCAAGTGATGTTTGTATTAAAAATAAGGATATTAAAAGTACAATTTCTTCTTGCAACAATTTAAACATAGTGAATGATACTGTTAATTCAAAATTGACACCAGAATTTCTTCCTGATAAGCAAGTTAAAATTGATGCCAATACTTTTGAAAGTATAAGTTATGTCAGTGACTGGATTTTAGTTGACAAAGAAACTTTGGATAAACAAAATGATTCTGACAAATCTGAAATTCCCAACTTATCATCACAATCTCAGTCGGATATGTTAGAAAATTTTTTAGAACCATTTCTAGATGATTTTGTTATTGTAGATTCCATAACAGATTCTAATATTACTGAAAAAAAAAGCAAAAATGACACTATGTCATATTTTAATTCACATACTTCTAATTTAACATTACCATCAACTTCTGATAATACTCATGATACAAGTCATTTTTCAGATTTTCAAGAGTATAAAAATGATTCAAAAATATTATATAATAATGATTATAATTCCTTGATTCCTAATGTAGATGAACCTCCAGTTGAAACATTATTACATCAAGCTGCAGATATTGCAATTGCTACTTCAGTACCATCTTCATTAACAGCAGAAGAGTATTATGTTAAAATTGGTAGAAAGTGGCAACGTATGTCCTTAGCAGAAGTTACTGAATTAGTGCCATTAGAATCTATGGAGATTTGGACAGAAATTCCATTAGAAGATTCTGATGATTTTTCATCTTTAAATAATAGTTTATATGACCAGAATGAAAGTGATTTAAATGAATTTATCTCAATCCAAGAATTAGTGAAGCAAGCTACAAAGATAGCTGTAGTCCCCATCACTCAAAATATAACTCCATCTATGCATAATTCTGCATTAAAATCAGGTTTGAAATCAGCTGCTAAAGTTGCTACTTCACCAATTATTCTAGATGATGCTACAAATATTTATAATCCAATATTAAAATTTTCAGATAATCAGTTTTATAATGCAAATAAGAAATATATGTTTTCCTCTCCAGTTGATATTCTTAATCATATCCATGTTCCTAAATTACCTGAAGTTAATCAGGGTTTTATCCCCAATAATATAAATAAGGACAATGATATTTTTTATAAGGATGAAATAAAAAATAATTCTGAAAAAATAAGGTATATAAATGGAAATGAAAAAGTATTTGTGAATGAAAATATTGAAAAAGATGATAGGGAAAGTCTACATGAAGAAAATAATGTAAACTTATCAGAAAATAATATATTAAAAGAGAATATTTTTTCTATATATAACATAGCCAAAACTATGTCAAAAGCTGTATTAAAAGAAGCTACTGAAGCTATTAAAAATGAAATTTATTTAGCTAATTGTCATTCTGTTAAGACCTATGATGAATTACAAAGTGAATCTTTTAAATCACAATACAGTGATTGCAAGAACAATTCAATTCATGCAGAAAATGCAAGAAACAAAGAACTGGAAAATAATAACAGTTTGCCAGTCTTTTCTGATATGTTTGACATATATAAACAGGTGGATGATAAAATTCCAGAAGCACACTTTTCTGAAAAATTATGTGAGGAGAGTGATAAAAACCTTGCTTCAGCAGTTTTATCAAACAAAACACATTTATCACTTGAGATTGAAAATCAAAATAATCATGATGTTCAGAAATGCATATCTAATAGTTCGTGGAATGAGGCAACCAGTTTTTTAACTTCTCCCTTAACTAAAGATGGATTAGAAAAATCAGATATTATTTCTTGTGAAAAGTCTCTTGATAATAATGATACTAATTCAGTTTTATTAGAACAAAAACAAATGCTTATGGAGAATAATAATTCACATCATTTGGAAAATCGAAATTTATTTCAATTATTCGAGAAAGAAAATAACTTTATTCAAGAATCATTTTCAACATTTGAAGAAATCCCAAATCATAATTCTGTTAAAGTAATGTTAGATGAAAACAATTTAGATAAAATATCACAAAAATTAATTCCATCAGTCACTGCAAAATATTGTGAGGAAAATGTAGATTTCACTATTCCAGATAAAGAACTGTCTACTTCTATATTTTTTCAGCCATTATCTGATAGCTTTGAAGAATCATCAATTCAGCTATCTCGAAGAAAAATCTTATCACAAATCAAATTAGAATTAATTCCAAAAGGCCATGTTATCAGAGTATCAGATGATGATATTACATTCTTGCCCTTGAATACACACAGTCTATTTAGACTTCCATCTATTTCAGAAAGTGATGAAAAACAACCAGTAGATGAAATTGAGAAAGAACCATCTGCATTACTAGTTAAGGAAATGAGTTTGTCAGATATAATTGATTCTGCATCTGATAAGAGTTCAGAAGAAAGTGATCAATTTATTCAAAGTAATGATCCTGAGTTTTTGGATAATGATAATGAAGTATTCAATGAATTACCTGAAAGCATTCTTTCTTCTCCTAAATTAAAAATTGCATTGCAACAACTTGGAATTAATCCTTCAGATTCAAATTTTGATAATTATTCAATCAAAGGAAACACTACTAATTTGGATACAAAAATAAGAGACTTGTCATGTTCCCAAGAGTCTGTTAAAAATCGAGATAATTCAGCAATAATGTATAATAGTAATAATGATGATATTGAAAAAGAAAAAAGAACACACGAAGTTGTTGACAGTAAAATTATAATGACAAAATCTCTAGGTGAAATTGAGGTTTTTTCGCATATTGAATCTTTTTCAATTCCGTCACCTTATTTTTTGAACAGAAATGAAAATGAATTGCCAGTTAATCTTCAAAAGAAAATGATAAATAATAACTTTTTGAAATATTCAGATACTTTAATTGAAGATAAAAAGGTCATAGTATCAAAAACATTAGGTGAAATAGAAGTTTTGTTATATGGAAAGTCTGAAAAAGACAAAAAAGATAATGAAAAACACGACTTCTTAGCATATGAAGATGTAGATATTCCTTTAACATTTCAAAATACTCCACATGATTATAATTTATTTAAGGTTGGGAAGTATGAATGTAAAGAAGGTGTATCGGATTCATTTCCAGAATTTGACATGTTCAATAAAAACATTCATTTAAATGATACTAATAAAGATATTATTAAATCTATTTTACCTCTGAATCAAGAGAATGTTTCTGATGACATATTGCAACATAAACATTGCACATCAGAAGATGAAAATGATGATCAAAAGAAAGGTTTAGTATATGATTCAAACAGTGGTGAGCAATTCTTAAATTCTGTTGAATCAGTTAAAGTTCACACAGTTCAAACAGAATTAAAAATTCAACCATATTTTGAAAATATTAGTTTACAATCAACAAGTTGTTTATCTCCCTTTCCAACTCAAGTCACTGAAATTAAAACATTACCAAATAAATCTGCTGCAACTTCTATTTTAAGCACTACATTACCTGAGAAATTTAATGAATCTTTATGTTGTGAAACAGGGGAAGAAATAAATTTAGATAATACACATTTAAAATCATCAGAAAAAAAGGGGCCTGAAGAAATTTTGGAAAACAAAGATATTAATTTTAATAATCTATTAACTTCAGATGCAAAAAATGAACAAATAGAATTATTTTTGCCATGTAATGATCAATTATTAATTGAAAATAAAATTTATACATCCCATTATAATTATCCAAGATTATTTACATTGCAGACAGATTTGCCATATAACAATTTTAAAACACTTTCAAATTCTAATACAATAATTTCATTTGAATCTGAAGAAAAACCAACTAGAACTTTGTTATCACCTTTGCATAAAAATGTCATTGAATTTCATTTTGATATTTCAGATTCAGAATTTATTGACAATATTAGTAAAAATTCATCTCAAAATGAACCCAAAATTGTATCAAGAAGTAGTAGCAGTGATGTTGAGGAAGAAATTATTCCTATTTTAATTGATTCAGAAGCTAAAAAAACTATGAAATCTTTATCCACATTTGTAAAATCATTTGACCATAAGCAAAGTATTAGAAAACTACCACATTTAAAAACTAAAATTATGAAATTAAATGATGAAGATTTTGAAACTTTTATGTTCCATGAGAAAGAATGTTTTATGAAGGAAATTAAACAAGAAGCTGTGGTTTATGAGAAAAATCAAGATGTTGTAGAACCATTTATAACACCAACAAAGATTACAAAAATATCTGGAACTGATCACATATCTGAATATTTAATATTAGAAAATAAAATATCAGCAGGATCTGCATTTGAGAATTTGCAGCAATCTGATACAGTTTGTGAAACAACTGAACTGGATTTTATTGATTCTCGTGGCTTGTCTAAACCAAACATTTTTACTAACTCATTTTCAGAAAGTTTAGAATCTGAACCCACAGGATTGACAATTGAGAATTTGCATCAATTGGATGCAGGTTGTAACACAACAGAACTGTATTCCATTGACTCTCATTGCTTATCTAAATCAGAGTGTTTTAATAAGTCATTTCCTGTAAAAGCAACAGTTGAAGCAATAACTATTCCATATCATATTCTTAATGTAGATCAAAGTACTACTTCAGTAACGGTGATTCCTCAAAAACCTAAACCGTTAACAACAAAGCATGATTTGTCATTAGAATTAGAAATTGCTTCTCTCAATCTTGTAGATCAAATTTTGGGTGAAAATATGAACTTATTAGAAAATTTGTCAGAATCAGAAATCTTTCAGAATAAAATTTCATCAGAAGCCCATTCAAATCCATTTACCATTTCACCATCAATTATAAATAATGATAATGAAGATTTGTCATATAATGTGGGCATATTACCAAAAACTATTGATCTCTTATTAGAAGAAGACATAAACTCTGAATCATATAAAGATTTTATTGAAAAACCTGAACTCAAAGAAAATCTGGAAATGAAAAATGAAAAAAAAATTATAAATTCTTTTTCAAACTTAAATCCTCTATCAGTAACAAATCAACGTTCATTAGTTTTATTTGAAAATGCTAAGAACTCATCATATACATTAAGCAATAATCACCACAAATCTAATTATGTTACTTCCTTTTTTGTAAATAGCTCAAGTCCTCAATTGTTATCAATTCCAAAATCAGAAATTGATTATTTTTCTTCATTAAAGTCATTGGCTGATAACAATCAAAAAATTGTTCAAATTAATGAAAAGTCATCAATAAAAAGTGATTCTAATTTTTGTAATAGAGAATTTTCAGTTCCATCTTCAACTTTAAACATATTAGATTCAGCTGTTGGGTCTCAGATACCAAGACAGTCTTCTGCCATGAATGATTTTGTAACCACAATATCTATTGATTTAAATTCTTCAAGTCAATTTAAGAATTATTTGAGAAATATTTCTGAAAATTTGCCAGAAATGTCATCTGTCCAAGAAGAAAATTATTGTGGCAAAGTAATAGTAAATGATTATAACATTAAAGATGGTGTTCAACAAACTCCATCAACTATAGATGATAAAAAATTAGAAAATGCAAATAATTACCCTGAATCTCGCAAATTCTTCATCAATGAATTTGAAGATAATAATTTTATATCTGGATCAACATTAAATTTAGATCAAAGCTTTCTTGATCAATCAGACTCAAGTGAAGAAGAACAATTATATGAAGATACTTGGGGTGTTTATGGACTAAATACAGGAGAGAGGAAAAAGATAAAGAAGCGATTCCATTTTCAGGAAAGTGAAGGGAGTGAAATTTCATCATCTTCATTTTTAACTTCTAATGGCTCAATAATTACACATACAAGTTCTGAGATGCAAATAATGAAATCTGAAGTTAAGAAAATTACACATAGGCTTAATTTACCAATTTCTTCAAGTGATGAAAATACTAGTTCTGATGATACTCTTACTCCTACAGATGAACATTCTATTTTTGATGCTTCTGAATATTCCTTTTCTTCATCATTTAATAATTCAACATCAAAAGATTTAGAAATGCCATTGAAAAAAACAGTTGAAAATACTTTAAAAAAAAAAGTTCATTCATTTTATTCTATTCCTTCTCATGAAACTAAAAATTTTTTGAAATATTCTGATGATCCCTTTATGCTTCTTGATTCTAAATCATTTTCATCTGATGAGGAAATTTCAACAGCCAGTAGTTATGAACCTTCTCGATTATATGAAACTGCATCTGATATATCTTTATCAGAATCTAAAGATTGCCTTAGATTAACTGTTCGTTTTGATTCAGAAACTGACAGTGTATGTAGTTTATCATCTTCATCTGATTTATATATGTCTGATAAGAAACAAAAACGATCACTGAAATTTTTAAATCAAAGTATTCTTGAAAATGATCAAGAAATGTTTCAAAAGATGAAACCTGATTTTGATTATGTTACTGACCAATCTGCTTTACATGAAATTTTACCTTCAGATTATTCTAGTTCTTCTTTTTCCAAACAAGAAAATTCTGCTGGAAATATATCAATTGCACACACTGAAAATTCCCCTTCTGAAAACCAAAATATAACTATTGAAAAAAAAGAATGTTGTTTATCTCCTATGTCTGATACTACCGAGAAAGAATTAATTTCAATTGAAGAAGCTATGAAGTATTTAAAAATGGGAAAAAATAAGTTTAGTTCCCAAGATATTCCTGAAATTGATAGAGATTCTCAAGTATTGAATGAAGTAATAGTATCAAGACCAGAAAATGATAGACCTACTTTGAAAAGTAGTCATTCTTTTCACTCTACTAATTCAGCATCATCAAAAAGTCTTAAAAAATCAAATGATAATGTAAAAAAAAGTCATTCATTTAAATCTAATAACTCTTCTTCAAAAAGTTCTTTTGATAATTTGCCTATATTTATTGATGTTCCACCTCAAGATTTAAATCCTTTAGAATTTCGAGTACAGAGCAATTCATTATTTAGACCTATTAAGACAGAATTTCCTAAAGGAATTGAAGGTGCTAAATATCAGGCAGAAAAACAGGCACAAGACATACAAATGAATATCAGTAATTCTTTTCAAGATGTTTTGGAGTCGGAGATAATGTTTATGAGTGAAACAGAAACTGAAAATGAGTCTGAAATAGAAAAAATAAATCCTCAAGCTAGTGAACTAGAAGAAGTAAATCCTCAAGCTAGTGAAGAGCATGATGTTCAGATTATGGAGACTAGTAGTACTGATAAGTGGTTATCTAGAATGAGTGAAGAGTTTTTACAAATTGTTTCCAAATTTGATAATAGTTTTCCAACATTTTCCTTAGAAAGCATTTCCACCAAATTACCAGATAAAGGAGAGAGTTGTAAAAGCGATCAGTTGAGTTCAAGCCACTTATCTGATATAAAATCTCATTCTTCGGGTATGTCTTTTAAAGAAGATGAACTTTTGGCTGTGATTGAGAATCGACTGAAAGAATCTTTTCATGATGCAGAACATGTTGAAAGTCAAAGTTGTACTGAATATTTTTCAACTGAAGATGAATTGTCTTTAATAAATCATATACAAAATAATTCAAATGAAGGAGATGTTGGTGGTGAATCTTCACCTGATCTTAGTAGTAGAAGTTCTACTAATAGTGTTATTAAATTACCCATTCATTCACATTTTGGACATTTAGAATCAGATGCTATTTCTAAAGAAAGTTTTCAATCAGTTAGGATAAGTTGTAATAGTCAGAAACTTCAAACTTCTGAAGATAGCATTGATCCTTCCAAATTCCCCAGTCTTTTAAAATATAAGACAGACAGTCTCAGTAATCCTCAATTATTTGATGTTGCCCTACAATCTTTTTCAGAAACTTTTGAAAGAACCAAGCCAGAGAAAGTACTTGTAGAGTTGGGATGTTGTAGAAATGTAAATACTAGAGAAATTTCCATACAAGCATCTGATGTACAAAGGAGAGTCAATTGGATCAATTCACTGCAAGATCTTAATAAGGAAAGTATACCTGCTGAACCAAAGCTTAATTCTTCTCTTTCAAATAATAAATCCTCCTCCATATTTGGTAAAAAAAAAGTCCCTGATATTTTGAATTTATCTGATAAAAATTCTCCTGCTTATAAGTCAGAAAAGTTTATTAATATTCTACCCCTCTCACCTTCTTATACTTTGGCATCTCCTAATGGTGAAACAATAGAATTTATTGTGGAACCTGTCAATAATGAAACCATTTATGAAATCAATTTACCATCTGAATCTCAACAATCTGACCATACTAAAAATGCTTTAAATGTGCCTTCTAAGAAATTTTCTACAGACAAAATTAGTGATAGTTTGGCAGATGCTTCTCTTTTAGAAGTAGGTGATCATCAAGAATCCAATGATTCTTTCTCACATGACTTAGATACTATATCCTCAGGGCCAACCACTTTGCCTAAATCACCTATTGCTATATCTTCCCCTGGTCTTTCTTTTGATAATATAGATAATAATGATATGATTGATTTGATACATTCTTATAATGTAGAAGATGCTGTTGCCAATACTAACACTATCCCACCATCCAGAAATTCTCTGCTTGCCACTGAGGAATTGACAGAAGAAATTGATAATGTTACTAAAACAGGTATTTTTATGTATAAGTATACATGTGTATATGTGTGTGCATTTAAACTGATGCATTTGAATATCAAATTTTGTGTAGTATATAACAGGAATTTAAGTATATCTTTTCAAAATAATTTTTATTTTTTATTTATCTTGCTTCTGAATTTTTTGAAGTTTCATCACATTTTTTATGGAGTTAACAGTTTTATACTGTAAAAGAGCTTTATACATACAGCCTCCCTCTTTCTATATTCATGATTAACAAAAATTAAATAAGAATTTAAAAAAATAAACACAAATTAATTTTAATTTTCTAGTTTTAATTTGTTAGGTTACAGTACAAATATTAGGTGTTATGATCTTAAAATATCACATGCAAATAGTTGGTGCAATTTTCTAATTTAATGTCACTTATCTTTTACAGTTGTAATAATTTTCATGATAAAAAATGAAGACGAATACAAAGGTACAATAGAATGTTTTTTTTTGGTCCACAAGAAAAAGAAAAAAAAAGAAGATTCTTTCATCTATTAATAGAAAGGATAAAAAGAAAATAAAGTAAATTAGGCTTTATCTAATTTGATCTTTATAAATCTTTTTACTTTGCAAACAAAAAAAAAAAAGGATTATCATTTAACCAGTTATAGTTGCTGTAATTGTCTTATCACACTAAAATATTAGACAATTACTCTATATTCAAGGTATTAAATTTTTTTTTTTTTAATAATATATTATTTAATTAAATTTAGAGATGAAATATATTGTTTAATTTTATAAGTTATTACAATGCATTAAATTAATCTTAAATTAATGTACACCTGGGTCTCGTTTTACGCGATAGATAGGTTCCTCAGAAAACACGTGCAAACGAAATCGCGCAAAAATAGATGTAACTTACATTGAAAAAGGGGGAAGGCGGTCTGTGATTTTCAAAATTCGCGTAAAAGCAAAGCACCAACGTAAAATTACTTTAAAATTCGTGCAAAAAAAAAAAAATAAGGAAATAAAATATGACTAATAAAAAATTTCAAATTTGAAAAAAATTGATACAAGACAAACTTTTTTTAACTATAATATTTAATTTTATTCAAAATAATATATTTTTATGCATAATTTACAGTACAGTAATTTACATTTTTTTATACACGTTTTAATTATTATCGCTATTTGCCCAAAAACACGTTCGTTTGTAAAGTAATAAAAAATCAGATTCTCATGTGATGTGATGTATTTGGTTTCTCCTTAAACGAAGTCAAGAATATCTCAGCAATTATTTTCACAAGAGGAAATACAACTAGCGCCAAAGTTCACTCTCATGTTGTGTTAATGGTTTTCTGTTGACGACGACGATGATTTCATTAATTGTTTATGAACTTAGACTTATGATAATAAAAAGACATTTATTCACCACTGCTGGGAAAAATTTAATTAAAACTAACAACTAAAAATTAAATTCTTATTTTTGTCTTTAATTTTCAATTCCGTTTAAAAATCAAATTTCGTTTTACATCACATTAATTTCAAGTCGCCTATAAGTAATTTTTAAATTGTTAATTACAATTAAAAATTCGATTTTAATTTTTAATTGTGCCCACTGCTATTACTGACCTTTTAAAAATAAACTTGTGGATACTAAATGATTAATAATTGATTACGTTCTTTTTTAAAAAGCAAAAACAGAATGTGATTTAAAATGCAAAATTAACATGCACAATGTTTGAACAAATTTACATTATAATCTTGTAAAATTTAATGTGTGTATACATAAAATGTGGAAATCATGATTTTAATTTCATTATTGCATAAAATCTTATTATTATAAAGCACTGAAAATATTGAAATTACTAAGATGAAAGTAGAATTCCAATAATGTGCTATTACTTTCAATATAACATAAGTGGGCCAAATTTATTATTTAAAGTAATAGTGCATTATCGGAGGTCGACTTCCGGTGAAACACGAATCGCGTAACTTCAAAATCGTGTTAAATAAGTCTGCGTAAAAAGAGACCCAGATGTATTTTATTTTATTTATCCTCTATAATCAAATATACTTGAATAATGTTGTTAAATGCCAACACTTCATAAATAATCAGTGGAAAATGTTAGACAATTTACATTTTTTATTAGCTTGCATTGATTGTTTATAAAGTAAAAAATTAAAATCTTAATAGCATTATCGAAATACATTAGCATTAACTTTATTAATTATAAAGTTGTGCATTATAATTTTTTTATAATGGGATTTTTTTTTTCTTTTAACAAATGAAAGGATTTTCTATTTAATATTTTAATGGACAAATAAACTAGTTAAAGAGTACATAAGTTTATACAGTACAAATATTTTTAAAAATTGAACTTACTACTATATTTTTGTATCCTTCATCTTCATTCTTTTTTATTAATTATTTTTGTTGATGCTTTATCTTCTTTATAGCATAATATGATACAATCAACTTTTTATATTTGTGGATTTTGTTTGAATAATGTTTATGGCAAAAAAATATTATTTAGCATAGTTATTAATGAAAAATATGTTTAGAAATAATGACAATATCTAAGAAATAAAGGTACCCAGTAATATCTTTAGAAATAAAAGTTTTTAATGTTATGATATAGAATATTTTTGTATTTCTTACCACATGAGTTCACAACATTTCAAAAATCATAATATAGTTATAAAAAATATAATATAATTACTTTTAAAAAATATATTTATAAAAATTTAATTTTTACTTTTTAAAATTAAATAATAATTCTTGAATAAAAAAACAACTTAACTTTCTCTTTTTACTAATGAAAAGTAAAAATCTCACCAAAATAGCTTCCCTAGTACTTGCACTTTATATATCCTTAATAATGATATATCATACTGAATTTGTCTCCATAATGTTGTTTTCATAATTATTATTAATAATCAATTTAACTCATTTGAAAAAAACAATTAATATGAAATAATTATATCCTTATAACTGGTTGATTATTAATCATACTTGCTCTTTAGTATTTTTTTTCTAAAGGTTAATAATAGGTAAAATTAAAACATATTGATATATATTAGATTAAAATCATTCAATGTATAAAATTATATTAACTGCAAAAGACAAGCAATTGTTTTATATGTGGAAATCATCAAAAATTGTATCATATTCATATTTTCATACCATACATACAAGTATTTAAAATGCAGATTACTCACTTCAAAACTTGGAATTGAATACCACTTATACAGGGGAACTATTGTATTTGAATTGATAATTATTATTATATTGCATATATGCAAAACGGAAAAAAAAAATTTTGATATTTTCCTTCAGTTCCTATCATATATATATACTTCTAACGTGTATGAATATATATATAAATGGACAGGCAATATTGTTTTGTATTTTGTAGGTTTATCATATATTTTTCTTGATCAGGTTCTAACTATAAGCAGCAAAAGTTTTTTTTTTTTGGAGGTGGTAGTGGTTGTGATGGGAGGGATTATTATTTATAATTTTTATAAAATTAATGAGCGCACACAACATTTTTTTTACTGAAATTGATACTTTTTCAATATTTGTGATAGTGAAATTGGGTTTTTTAAAATAATATAATAATATTATTAAATAATTTATAGAGATTTTTTTTTAAATTAAAAAAGTAAAAAAGAAAAGATGAATATAGCAGTTAAGGAATAGTTGTACCAATGATATATAACCATTACGATCAGCATTACACTTATCTAACTGTATTTACATTTATTATAAGAATTTCGTTTTAATGTTTAGCTAAAGCTTGGCAATTTTAATATGAACATAATAGATATAAATAAGAACTATGACTGTCATACCTATAACCATTACTTTGTAATATCCTGCTCTACCATTCTTAGATGAAGGATTTTTGAATGACTCTTGAACTAATCAATATTAAATTACAATTCTCCATTTTACCAAATAAACTATTGAAGAATACATTTTTTGAATTGAAATACTTTCATAATTATGCATACGTGAAACACAAGTAAAACATAAGAATATGCATATATATTTATTAGTAACATTATATAACTTTTACAAATTTTTTGTAATTAAGTTAGAGAAAATAGTTGTTTAAGCTTGTAAATGAAAATTTACTAAGTCTCATTCTCAAATTTTATATTTGCTTTTGATATTATGCAATATTCAAGATATTATTAGAATACAGTATACACCTGGGTCTCGTTTTATGAGGTAGGTAGGTCCACAGAAAACCCTCATTAAAAATAAAAATCGCACAAAAATAGACGTAACTTACCTTGAAAAATGGGGGATAGGGTCTGTAGTTTTCAGAATTCGCATAAAAGCAAAGCAAGAAGGAAAAATTACTTTAAAATTAGCATTAAAAAAATAAGCAAATAAAGTATGACTAATAAAAAATTTCAAATATTTGGAAAAAATTAATTCAAGACAAACTTTTTTTATTAACTACAGTATTTAATTTTACATTTTTCATACATATTTTAATCATTACCACTAGCGTTCGTTTGTAAACTGGTGAGAAATCAGATTCGATGTGATGTATTGTGGCTTCTCCTTAAATGAAGTCAAGAATCTCTCAGCAATTATGCCCAGAAAAACCTGTTAGCCATTTTTATCTTTATTCGTGATGTGATGTACAACTAGCGCCACTTTTAGTCTTGTGCTGTGTTAATGATTTTCTGTTTCTATATTAAAAAAATGAAATCGCAATCAAAACAAAAAGATTATACATTATCATTAGAAAGATTATTTTCAGTTTATAAAATCTTCGTTTTTTATTTTAAAAATCTAAAAGATCATTTATTTCTATTATATATATATATCAAAATACAGTTTAAAAGTTTAAATTTTTTGAATATTTATTGTGATATTTTTATATGTAAGTATAAATCTATTATTATTATTTACTCATTAGTATAAATAGGTTATTTACATACAGCTTCAGGCCATATTCACATTAGCTGCTAAGATAACGTTATATTTTTTTTTTAAAAAAAAGTATTTCAAGTCAAAATAAGTTATTAATAATTTAAATTTCTTGATATCTAATAAATATAGTGGAATATAAAAGATATTAAGAAGAAACATGAATCACATAACTTCAAAATCGCATTAAAATAATTGCATAAAACGAGACCCAGATGTAATCACTTGTATAATTAATACGTTACAAAGCTATATCTTATAGTATTATGAATAAATGTGCATTTATATATATATATATTACATAAGATGTTATATAATAGCTAAATTTTCAGTTGCATGCTATGGCAATGCAAGCTCCCAGGATCAGTTTCAGAGGAATCCTCTTCATCTGTAATCAAAAATCAGAATTGTCTGGACTCTTATTTATAATAAGCATATTTTAATTATTTTATAGTATGAAAGGTGAAACATACATATTTATTAAATATAATGTTCTTCAGCTGACTTACAATTATATCTGGACAACTAAAATTATAAATGAATTTCCCTTTTTTTTTTTTATACAAACCTTATCATTAATATATATATACAATGATAAAGTTTGTAAAATATTGTACTGATTATATCTTTACAAAATAGGTTATGTGCATGCCTGTTAACAGTAAAAAGTGTCATATTTAATAATTGTGTATTCATTTTATCTTTCTTATTTTGAAAGAATGCAGTTGAAATCTGTTTTATATAAATATGATTTAAGTCTCTCGTAATTTGTGTTTAGTGATGTTGTGCTTAGTACAATTGATGAAGGGGATTAATCTAAAACTGATCTTGTGAACTTTATGTTATTATAGTTCAGAATTTAGTATTATAATATCTTAATTAAGTAGTGAGCTAATAGATGGCATTTAAATGTATTCATTTGTAATATTATAACATATCAATCATATTTTAAATTATAAAATTTGTTTTGTACTCCTTAATAATATTTTTGCAATATAAGCTTTTTTAAAGTGTGATTATTGACTTTTATTAAATGTTTGCTTCATGTAAATTTAACATATTCTTTTAAAATGCTTAAACAGTTTTAAATATATATATATTTGTATTTATATAATAACTACAATAACAAAAATATGACATGTATACTTTTTATATAGTATAGGTAATAATATGAGCAGAAATATCATAGATAGTTTCTGTTGAAAATTTATATTATAATAAAGTAATGGGCTTTATGATAAGGTTATAGGCATTTAAAATTATTTACAATTTTTAATATAGATTTATCTGTAGGTGCAAATTTAAATGTTAAAATGATTATAAAGAAATAGAAAAACAATTGCTAGTGATGACCAAGAGTCAGCAATCGATTGTAGCAACATACATATGTAAATTGTAATGATTGTCAATTGTATTTGAATTCATTCTATAATTGATAATGATCAGCTTAAGAAATAAAAAGAACCAAATGTAATATACCAGACTAAAGAATTAATAATAGTTTAGTCTTGTTAGAGTAATGCATTATTTCCCAAAATTTTATATTTATCAGAAAGTCTATATTTCTGAATATGTATAACTTGTAAGGGTTAAATTAGTGACTATTGAAGTCTGAAATTGTGATGTTATTGATCGGCACATTATTGTTAAGTCTTGAAATAATGACATTGATCTTAAAAGAAAGATATTATTAAGAAAAAGGTGCATAGATTAGTAGCATTCAAACAATCCTATTTATTACCTTATGATTTATGAATATATTTTTTTGAGTCTGATTATATTTTTAAGATTTGTCCTCCTTGATAAACTCTACTAGTAATTAAACTATTGCTGCTATATAATTTTTATCATAGGATTCATATTAAAATATCATATGCATATATATTGCATTGTTTTTGTTACAATATTGCAGCTGGTCATAAAACATTCACTGAAATTTATTATTTTTATAATTTCCCCATGTCAACTTCTTTATTTATAGATTATCTTGGGAACACGTTTTTAGATATGTATGTCACAGACACAAATATAATCTATAAATTTAATAAAACAAAGATTATTGAACTAGCAGTTGTGTTTTTAGATATATATGTATGTCACAGACACAAATATAATCTATAAATTTAATAAAACAAATTAGATTGTTGAACTAGCAGTATTACTTTATAAAATATTATATATGTTTTTTGCACAATATAAAATTGTTTGTAAACATTTTTTCATTATATAAATAGTCTTTTTTTTTTTTTTAGTTTTCTTAAAACAATTATTTTCAGTTTTCATTGTGTGAATTAATATTTTCACTATATTTATAAGTTAATATCATTTATATTAATTTATTATATTTATTTTCTTTTTAATAAATAAAATTATTTGGATAAAAAATACATTCAAATAATAAAAATATATTATATTTCTCTTAAAAATAAAATAAATATAGAGTATAAATCATTGGTTTATACATAAATTAATATAATTATGTTAATTTAAATGTGCTGAAATATTAATTTACATAACAAAAAATAAAACATTTTTTAAAACTATAAAATATTTACATGTATTTTTTGTAAGAGTTATAATAATTGACATTTAATATTCTCTTTGTTTTATTTTAATTTATAGGTTATATATATGTTTGTAAACATTGAAAACCTAAAGCTAAATTAGTCAATTAAATAATCAAAATTACCCCAATTTCACAACTCAAAGAGATTAGCCAAAAAATATAAACTCTAAAAACACAACCAATATTTTCACTGAAGTATATGATAAGTCTGTTTGTAGCAATGAAACCATTGGTTGTATTTTAGAGTTTATATTTTTTGGCTAGTGTGGTTGAATTGTGAATTTGGGGTAATTTTGATTATATATGTTTATGCATATGTACATTTATATATGTAAAAAACATACAAATATGTGTCAATATGTAAAATGTAGAAAAAAATAAATTTTAGTAAATATTTTAGTAACAAAAGTCTTTCCACTGAAATAGAAGTAAACATGTTATTTGCAGCAAGTAAAAGAAAGATAAAAAGCTGTTAAAGAAAGTATTGATTATATATATAAATTTTTAATTATTATTAATTTCCTGTTGTATGAAAGTTCATACCTTTTTTTCTATATATTTCTCTAGAAAATTTCCTTATCACATATATCCATTTTACTTGTTATTTCATATAATCTCTTTGAATCAAGTTCAGGTCATATAGTTTGCCCAATCTTTTTTGCAATATGTCTAGTTCAACTTTAATTTTAACTTCTTAATTTTTTGATGTTACTGTTACACCTACTTGCTATTTCATCCAGTGTATTTTACTTTTGATTTCTTCTTAATCCAGTATATATATCTTTATACTTTGCTGTGTGATATGCAGTCTCTATTTTGGTCAGGGCTTAGATATATAAGTAAGTTTTTTTCATTATAGGTATTTAAGTGTATTTGCTTTTAGTATTAATTTATTTCTATCAAAAGCAATGTATTCATATTTAATTCAGCAATTAAGTACATTCTTTGTTTCCATTTAAATTAATAATTTGATTAAGGTATTCACAAATATAATCTCTAATTCATTATTGCCAATCATAATTTTTTTTTTTTTAGTATTTACTTTTAAATTTATTACTTTAATTAATTAGATAGCTCTTGCAACATTTTCTGCAATTCTAAAGCATTGTTTCTGATAATTAACCTTATGAATTGTTTTTTGATAACCTTATGAATTGTTATATCCAAATGACCTAAGAATATTGGATTTTATTTATTTTTTTGCTTTCTTTTTTAAATATTACCTTTTTTTATATTATTATTATTATCATCATCATCATCCTTCGAATCCTTCTGTAATTTAACTCCATTACTATTTTCTTTTCTTTTTTTAAAAAATACCATATTTAATAGTCATTAATTATGTTCATAATTTAATCTCATTGTGATAATCCTCTTTTGATATAATTTTTAAACTTAATTTGACTCAGTACATTTCATTATCTATAACTTTTAATTGTTAAGTATTAATTTTATTTATTATTATACTTTTAAAAGTATATTTATTTTTCACTGTTTATTTTTTATTGCCTTTGATCTCTCATTATGATCATAGAATTATTTTCAATTTTCTTCTAGTCATTGCTTTTTATATTTTTCTCTACTTTTGTATTTATTACTTTTTTGTTGTTATGTAAACATAAATAATTATATTATCTTTTTTGTAAATCTATCATTTATGATATTCTTTGATTATAAAACTTGCAGATATTTATCAGTGTTTTGTCTGTCTTTTCAGGTTCTTTCTAATTTCTAACAGACATAAATTATTACTATTATATATTGGGAGATAATGTTTATGTAATCGATATGTCTTAAATTATAACTTATCCATTCTATTCACAGATCAGAAATAGCAGTTTTTGTTACGTATTATTTTTGATTGCATTATTATTTTTTTAAAATCAAATAAAATATTATACTAAAAGTACAAGAAATATAATACAAGTCCACTTTATATTACATTTTTAAAATTCTTATTACATATTAGAATTTAAATAAATAAATAAAATACTTATTATTTCCATTCCACTGTTATATAATTATAAATAATGTACTATTTATTGAAGTATAGTATATTATGAAATTACAACATTTTCATTACATATATTTAACCATCATTATTGAATATTAGGATTATATTGGCATCCATCCTATATTACCCCATTCATCTTTGTATGGTTATCTCATTGAAATATATGTATTTAAAGATCTCATTGAGATAGTAAAACTCACCATTACATCGATATCTGAACCAATATGCGCTTGCTGAAAAACAATTCAAATTTTAAGAAATTTTACTATAACATAAACATGCAAATCTTATAATGCATGTTTCTAATATGCATGTTTCATCTGATTTTATTGTTGATATCTTTTAAAAAATATTGAAAATATGCAAACTTTTTTGTATTTCCCGAGAGTAAAAATAAAAATAACCAAATGATTTATTGATCAGGAGTTCATTAGTTGTTCATTTATCAGAAATGACAGAGCTGGGCTGTAGCTCATATATTTTGAATCCTGGACTCTGCCATTCTATCACTGCACCAAACTGCAGGACTTTTCAGAGAATTATCTTCTGTTATATCATACAAAATTTTAATTGTTATGTGGAGAATCTATTAAAACAAAATAAAATCATTCATTTTTATACATTCAGTTCCGATTATCACTTATTATTGTCATTGACATTTCTGTTAAATATACCAGAATAAGTCATATAGCTTTTCAGTTTAATACTTACACCTGCAGTTACTGTAGTAAAATTGATAAACTTAATAATTTTTGTATTAATGGTATGCATTCTAAATATCAATGAATATCGCCTCCAATAACAATATCAACTCCTTTACATCATGCTACATTGAGTATCATTTCTATATCTGCTATAAAACTTCAATTTTCCAGTGACTTCAATCTGAGTCAAATGTTGTATAACCCAATCTTTATGCAAAAAAAATGATTTAACTCATGATTAAAATAATATTCCTTTGGTTTGTAATTGTGAAAGTTCTCTATTATTTGATAATTTGTTATTTGCATCACAGGTCAGATCCTATCTGATAATGATTTTTGTTGATGATCCTGTAAATTAATACAAAACAATGTCTGTTGCTCATCTTAGTGATAAACATGTTAACAAAAAACAGCTTTTAATTAAGTTTTTATTGAATAACATTATAAATATCAATATTATATTTATGTTTTGTTTTTATTTTTTTATGTAAAAGAAAAAAGTATTAATGATTATAATATATATGAGTTAAGTGTATGATAAAAAATATTAAGTTTATATAATTGGTTAATATTAATATAATGAAATAACAATTAATATTTATAACAAGCAGCCGCTATTATTATGTGATTATTCATATAGTATTTGAACATGGATGGGCTGTTCATCAACACACATTAGTCAATATGGGGAGTTTATTAGGTTTTTACTGCTGAGTTTAAGATCAAAAAACACCATGGTCTTTCTTCTCAGTTGCCTAATAAGGCAAAATGAATGTGTGTGTGAATGAAATTTTTTTTTTCTAATGGATATTTGCACTCATGACAGACAAAAATAAATCATGGTTCTTATTCCCATGAGGCTGTAAAGTCACCAGTTAAGGCAGTGGTTAGTGACCAAAAGCGGAGGGTGCTAAGAATCCTGATTCCAGACTCAGGGTTCCATTTGATGATGACTTTTTAACTGAAGATCACTTTCAAGTGAAAGAAGATTGCAAGAATTGGAAGAACTGTCTTATATTAAATGGGACATTATTGGACTTTGTGAAATTAGAAGAAAAGATGAAGAGACAATTGATTTAAAAAGTGGACATGTACTCTAGTACAAAGGCACAAATATTGGAAATACAAGAGGGGTAGGATTTATTATAAGTAAAAAAATGGAAGAATAAGATTATGGAGATTGATGGTGTATCAGACAGAATGGCAAGATTAGTTATTCAACTTAATTGCAGATGCCAAATACACATAAATAGATTTATGCCCCAATAAGTTCTCATAGTGATGAAATAGCAGAAGATTTTTATATGGATGTACAAAAATGTTTTGATCAGACTAAACAACATTATAAAATTGTTATGGGAGACTTTAATGCTAGAATTTGTAAACAAATGAAAGATGAAAGTGCTGTAGGTAAATTTGATTATGGTAATAGAAATGAGAGAGGACATAGACTTGTGCAGTTTGCAGAAAAAGAAAAACTTTATATTATGAATTCTTTTTTTTTTTGAAAAAAATGTTAAAAGGAAATGGACATGGAAGCATCCAAATAAAGGTACATCAGAATTGGATTATATTTTAACTAACAGAAAGTACATATTTCAAGATAGTAATGTTTTTAATAAATTCAGCACAGGAAGTTATCATTGATTAGTGAGATGTAAGATACATGTTAATGCAAAACTAGAGAGACAAAAATTATTAGGAAAAACAATATTCACAGTTGATATTCCTAATCTTCAGAAATACTCTAATGAATTTAAATTAGAACTTGCAAATTGTTTTCAAATATTAGCAGATTTTCAACATAATTCTGATTTGAATGAAATTAATAGGAAAATAACTGGTATACTTTTAAAAACTGCAACATGGATAGCTGATAGAAAAAAGTAGCAATTGACCAATAAAATTTCTACTGAGTGTAGAGAATTTATGAAGAAAAGAAGGAGTGTGAAAATATATAAAAGTGATGCATTAAGAAATATTGAATATCTCGGATTTTGTAAAATGGTGTGAAAAAGAGCTGATAATGATATAAAAAAGTATAATTGTGAACAAGCAAGGACAACTATAGGTAACTTATATCTGCAATAAGAAAAAAAGATGGAACTATTACTAAAAAGAGAAATGACATATGAAATGGGTAGAAGAGTTTTGACAAGAATTATATAGCAATAAAGAGCAAGTACCTCCAAGAACTATTATATCTTCTGAATTGCTGAGGATTTTAAATGAAGAGTGAGACACACAATTAAATTTATGAAGAAGGGGAAAGTGCTAGATAATGATGGAATTATAATCAGTATCTTAAAAGAAGCAGGTGAAGAAATAGAAAAATGTTTGGCAAAGTTATATACCAAATGTCTAAATGATAAAGATGTACCAGATGATTGGAAGAATGCAGTAATAATACGCCTGGATGACCATCTTACAATAACTTCAATATTTGATTTTTACCCCTTTCTGGGATTAACATGTGATCACTCATTAAAATGCAGCCTTTGTAGACAGATAATTTCTCATGAGCATCACATAGCACTTCATGTAGAAAAGTTGGATGATGATTTGGCCAACCTGTATGAATTTGGTTTATAATCCATTGATAGATACAGTTGTTGCCTGTCCATGCGGCTATTGTTTTGCTATTAAGGGTTTGTCTCTTTAGCATATCAATACAGTTAATTTTTAATGCCTTTTGATAGGGTTCAGTTTGGTTTAGGAATATGTGATCGAGTGTCTGCATGTTTTGTATGCTTTCACTTTCTATATTCCAGTATATACTCATAACTTTCCAGAATGTTCAGCAATCTTATCATGAGAAGGCTAAGATGTCTAGGAACCGGTTTATTTCCTAAAATTTCCAGTAGGAGTTTATGTTCAGTTATAGTAAATCTATGTCTGTACAAGTATTGATGAAATTTTCGAATATCAAATAGTATCGCAAGAGCTTTCTTGTCCAGTTGACTATAATTTTTTTTCCACTTTGGACAAGATGTGCAAAGTATAGGCAATAGGTCATTCACTTGACTGAACAGGGTAGCATAATACTGCTCTGACCCCAAATTCAGATGCATCAGTCATAAGAGTAACAATTGCTATTATAATGAACTATTATTTGAAGTTAGCCATGACTTTGAAAACAAAAATGCTTGCTCTTGCTCAGGTTACCATTTTCACTTCTGGTTCTGTTTAAGTAAATTATATAAGGGTCTGACTACCTTCCAAAAAATTTTGAAAATAATTTACAAGTCCTAGAAAAGCCTGTAATTGCTTAACATTATTAGGTCTCGGGGCTTCTGCTATAGCTTTAGCCATTTCCTGGGCAGGAGTTATGCCATTTTTTGAAATGATATAGTCCAAAAACATAAATTTCATGAGTGTTTCAGATACATTTATGGATATTAAACTTGACCCCATTTCATCAATTTTTTGCATACACTAATTAAATGAATTCTAAGTTCAATTTCAATAATAGCAGTAACAAGAATGTCATCAAAAAATGGCATGACATCCGTACATCCTCGACTCCATTAAGGAGAGTTTTGATTTTTGACTGAAATAAGCTGGAGGCAGAAATTATCCTAACGGAAGTCTGTTGTATATAAATAACCCTATGTGCATGTTTAGTGTTAATATTTCTGCGGCTTTCTCAGTGACTGATATCTGGTAAACACCGGCATTTTAATCTAATTTTGTGAAAAGATTAGATTTCTGCAAATGGTCTATTATTTCTCTTGTGTTTGGAACAGAATATGTGTTTTTACTAATAGTCATTGCATAAACGAACTTGTCCATTGGGTTTAGTCATAATTACTAATGGTGTAACCCCATCAAATTTTTTTCTGATTTTTCTGTAGGTTCTAGCATGCCTCTCTTAACTAATTCATTAATTTCATTCTCTGTGTGAACCTTGTGCAGTTTGCAAATAATAGATATGGCCTCAAAGATTATCTCTAATGAAATAGGTATCATTTTATTTTTATCCAGTTTTCTATTAAACAATCTAGAAAATTTGTCTTCTTATTTCCATTTCTAAATCACTCTTTTTTACGAATGTAAGTTTTATGCCCAATTTATTGAACCAGTCACATTTAATTAGTGAGTTAGTTGGAGCATAAACTAAGTATAGGAGTAACACTAATACTTTCTTCTCTATTCTACTCACAAGAGCTTTGGTCATATCTTTAATTTTAATCTTTTTGCCATTTACATCCAAGGCTTTTAGTTCAATTTTCTTAATTGCCCAGGATTTTGTACAACCTGTTGTTACAGTCAACCATTCCCAGACTGGTGTCAATCTCCATGGATATGAGCTGGTCACATAATTTTAATTTTAGCATTACGTTGGATATCGACATATTTTTAATATTGACTTATTGATCTTCCTGACTATTAAATGTACACTTCTGACTATTTTTGTCTTTACCAAGTTCATTCTTTTTATTTCTGCACATAGTTTCAATATGACCTTTTTACTTATAAATCTTACAATGTTCTTATGGAAACAGTTGCTGGATGCCCATTTTTACCATAACAGAAACAAATAAATAATTTTTCCACTACCATTATTGTTTTTGAAATTATATGATTCTTTCCTTTTTGGGTTATGCGCTTTGCAAACATCAGTTTGCATGTTGCCATTTCTCTTAAACTCAGCGAACTTATGAGATTTGCTCAAGAACTAGTTCGGAAGCTATCCTCCATTTTATAGCTTCATTGTAATTTATATCACTATTGGCTAATAATTGTTGCTGTAAACTGTCTCTTCCCCCTCAAAATTATTCCAGTAAGGTCTCATCAAGGAATGAGCCATAGACACAGACTTTTCCCAGCTCACAAAGGTCGATATCATAATCTTTTACTTTTTTTGTTTCTACCCAGATAGCTGTCATTGAAATGAAGTCTGGCAATATGCCTAATGGGATGGGGATTAAAAATAAATCCTTAATTTCATCTTATGTAAAGTCTTCAGGTGTATCAGGCTCTATCTCTAACACTCCTTTACTGGTAAAACATAATAGTATTGCTATTTTAATCATATCATCTTACATTTTGTTACTAAAGAGATATTTTTCTATGTGTTGTATGTACAGAGGCCAACTACATGCCTCACTGATGTCAAACTCTCCAATTGATGATTGCATGTTAGCAGGTCGTGATTCAGGGTTTGAAATACGACTGCACTATGTTATGTTTTGAAGTGTTCCCTGGTAAAATCTACAACTACAATTCAATTATTAGTATTTAATATTACGCTAGACGATTGACTACATTATTAATAAAATAAACAATTTCCAATATACACATGAACCTGAAGGCATATGAAAATGGTAATAAAGCTCTATATGACATGTTGAGCACCTAAGCTTGCTTTTTACATATTCAGAAGCAAATTCTTTACAATAGAAGACTAAGGTATGTATAATGATGTCCTGCACCAAGGTTTAATTAAAGTCTATGCACACACATGAAGCTTCTCCATACAAGTGAGTCTCTTTTTGCACTTGGTTGGCATAGATTAATTATCCAATTTCTTCTCTTCTGATTGGTTCCTATTTCCAATCCTGGTGATAAGAAAATTAATTTATTTATGATAAATCATTGATTGTGGAATTTTACTTCTCATTTGTTCTATTGACTTATTTTTAGATTTTTGATTGGTCACTATTGACTGAATCCGGAACGCACAATCATTTTATTATTTTAGGTCTATATATATTCATTGAAGGAATTTTATTACTTATCTCTAGAGATTTAACTAATTACTATTTCACTCTACTTAGGAATTAATCTTTTCTGATCTCATTTTACTATTTATTAGTTTTCAAGTTTTACTAAACTTTGAAATACTAGATTTTAATTTAATGAATAAATCTATTTACATATTTACTTATATACATACATAATACCTTGACATCATTTCACTCTCCTATTTTTTAATTAATTTTCACTTCATTTTTTTATTTTTTATTCTTAATATCAATATTTTTATTATCATTTTCATATATTCAGATTTTTCTAATGTTTTGGAAAAGTTTTTAGCTTCATTATAAACAACTTAACATTTACTGGATTATTATATATATATATAATTAAATTATTACTTCTACTTTTACTAATAGAGCAAATTTTCATCTCACAACATATCCTCTTTATTTTATAGGAACATGGGAATAACCTTTTTTGTTATTGTTGTTTTTTAATTCATTTTTTTAAAATACTTTTTTAAAAAAATTTCCGGATTTATTTTTAGTTCAAGCATTACATGTAATTATAGAACAAAATTATAAATTGAATTACACTCAATTAATGGAGAAATAATACTTTGAACGGCTAATATTTTAAATCCTTATTCTCTTATTTTTAACTTAACCATATCTGAAATATCTCTAAAAATTTTGGTATTTTAGTAACTTTATTATTGGAGATTATTTACAAGTCTTACTAAAACAAAAGATATTTCAGATAGAAAAGTAATAAAATAGATGTTCATATAATTGAGCAATAATCAATATATACCTAATGCATCTTAATTAGTATATCCAATAGCCAAGTCTCTAGGTTGTTGTTAATGAGATCAGATTTCATGTAGCTGCAAAAATATCAGCTGGTGCATGGGATTGATCTTTGGTCTTAATGTTATTTTACTTTTTTAAATGATTGGTTTAGTATTGTGAGATGTGGAATTAAAGTTTAGATAGCATCTTATGAACCAGATTGTGAAAAGAATGAATGTAGTAATACTTATGTTCTTTATTGAGGTTGTTGATTGGTAATAAGTTTGAATGAGTAATGAAATGTTAGTGATAAGAGTAGGATAAGGAAGAAATGAGGAATAATCTCTAAGAAAGTGTTCCACTGTTTCTTCATTTCTATGATATGGGACAAATAATGGATCTATATTTGTGGGAAGTGTCTCTTGTATGAAAGAAATAATTAGTAGAAAAGGCTTTGACATTTATTTTAATTTAAAAATCCAGATATTTGGATTCCAGGTGCCAATATCTGAACTTTGTTATAATATATTTATTACTACATAATAATAAAGATTGATTATTATTTGATATACTATTATTATTTTCAATTTCATATGTTTACCAATAGTTAATTTTATTTAGAAATAGATTTTGTGAGAGAGTAGTGTGTTTACTTATGAGAATTATTAAGATTTTGATAAAATTATTTCTAATGGGGTAGTGGTGTGTTAGTGGAATTAACAGGAATCACACTATTAGCAATTGGGAATGAAACTAATTAGTCTAGTCATTTCATTAATGGCTCTCTGAAAATAAAAAGATAGAAATGCCATGTAATAAGAGACCATTGAATTTAATATGTTTTTGCATATTTCTTTTGATTAGAACTACTGCTTTTTTTAAAATTCCAGATTAGTTTGGTGATAAGGGAGTATATATATTGAATGAAGAAGTAAATTTAATAATAGGTAAGAAATAATTAATTTTAGGAAATATTAAAATGTTGACTAGTGATGCCTTTGCATATATTGAAAGGTATGCTTTGGATAATGCATTGTTGTAGAGGTATGATATTGGTATATTATACTCTTGAAGTAGTTGGAGTAGTTTAGGTATAGGAACTGAGACAAATGCCGAACTAATATCCAATTGCACAACAATGGACCCTGTTTTTCTATATTGCCTAATGTGATCTATTATTACTTTAAACAGAATAGCTGCTGATGAAATAGCTGAACTTTTTTTTGAAAACTGAAATTTTGATAATGAAGGGAAGAGTGGTTGGTTTTTATCTTTAATAAGAGATTAAACTATTTTAATATCAAAGAAAGGGGGAAGGAAGAATTTTTTTTTTTAAGGAGGTACCATAGAGATAGGATAAAATTCTGGAATCATGTGGATGTTTGGACAAGTGATTGTGAATTATTGGAATTGTGAAATGAGTGAGATGGTTAAGCAGGAAATGGAATGATGTTTAACTTGTGAGCAATATCAGATTTAGTTATTTTATGATATCCAACATAATGTTCAAATAAAAAAAGGGCAATTGACTAACAATAAATGTGTTTACTGTATACAAATTTTATAACAATTGATATAGATTTATAGTATTTATATTATATATTTGTATAATAATTTATTTTATATATTATATAAACCACAGGTTCTCATTGTCTATCTAAATGTGAAACTAAGAAACTAAGATTCAGTTGATGTTACTTAACTGTCAGTCTCTGAAAAAATAGCTACTGAAATACAAAGATATAGGACAACAGAATCAGGTGTAGCAAATCACAAACATTTTATTCTTCTACATTAAAAAAACCCAAATCCTCCCAAAATAAATTATCTCAGTTTTATAATTGATTGTTCAGTTCTGATTAAAACTATAATATTTTCTGTAGAAAAGTATGTCCTATTTTATTAGATAAACTGTATTTTATAAGGCTGAAGGCATAATAAGATATCACATGAGTGTCATTAATTATTGCTTTCACATTCATACATTCTTTTCCTTTATTCATTTAGAAGCTTCTCACCATCAAAGATGTTCCAAATTGGTTTTATGTTTATAAGATCTACAATTTTTTAAGTCATAGTATTTAAAAATATTCAGTCTCTCCATAGATTCTTTATTTTTATATTTTATAATTTGAAAGTTGATACTTGGTTTTTACATAATGTATATCTCAATTTTATTAATATAAATTTTAGTTTCTTAAAAAAAATATAAAAAAGACACCTTTATAACTAATGTGGTATTTTATACTTTATTCTAATAATTACATAAATTATTATTTATTTACATTACACTAACATATAAATAACACGTTTCAAGAAATGATAGTTCACAGAACTAAAACATTCTAATAACAATAAAAAAAAAAAAATTAGGTTTACATTGTGATAGTGGAAAAACAAAACATCAATTATTATAATGATATTTTCAAAAAAGTATCAGAATATTTTGCTAATAATGCAAGCATTCAAAAAATTGCATAATAAATATAAATATCACTTCTTATGCTATTCTAATTTTTTTTTTTTAATTTGAGCATGGATTTAACTTATCTTTCCTAGGCTGGATTAACATCATAAATAGCTGGGGGAGAAATGGTAAATTGTGAATGCTAATTTTCACATTATAAATGATAATGATGCTGCTGGAGAAGATAATAATGTTGATAATGGTAATATAATAGTAATCAAATTAATTTACAAATTTTAAATATATTCTTTCAATAAGGTAATGAAATAAAAAAGGCAATACTGTACTAATTTCTTCACTTACTTTCTAATTATAATTATATATTAAGACCCATATATATGTGTGGGGCATATTTAAACAGGTTTTGGGAACACTGTATTAGTTTTCATTGATGTAGAGAATTTGTCATGATCAGAACAGACATTTTCAGATGTAAAAAATTTCTCCATTTAAGTGAAGAGAATTGTATTTTTTTTTTAAGGTTTCTATGTTCATAAGACTTATTATGCTAAATTATAAAATAATAATGAGAATGTGTATTTTATAAATTTTTCATTAATTGTTTTTTTTTTTTTTTTTGATAATAAGAATTATTAAAGATAAAGAAAGTATCAAACAAATTTGCAAACTATCTGCGATGATTTACAAATTGGAGACATTGTATATATTTTTCACTACATCTTTACATTATTATTCTTGTATGTGAATTAATTAATTGCTCAACTCCATATGATGTAATAAAATGCTCAACTGCCTTTTGCACATTTTTAAAGCAATTTAAAGATTTTTAATGAAGTTTGCAAATCAAATAAAACAGAAAATTAAAATAAAATCAAAATTACTTTAAAAAATGTAAAAGGGAATAGTGCATTTTATTAGATTATTACATTTCTTTTAACTATTCATGTAAAAATAAAGCATATATTTTCACAAGTTTGCATATCTCTGCTGATAAGTATATATTTGCTCAACATGCATTTGCCTATTAGTTTATATATGTGAAATACAGTAAATTAATTTTCTGTCATAGACATAAATCATAATATATGTTAATTGTAGTGACAGCTAATGTCTTCATTATTATTATTATTTTTGTTAATTGTATTTAATATAGTGTAAAACCATTTATTCTTATTTTGTTATTTGTTATTACAGTATATTAGTTTATATATATATTTTATTATGCACAAGTATTTAGTTTATATTACATTTTTAAAAATTATAATTTAAATGTTTCCCACTTTTTTTTTTTTAACTGCCACTGCTGTTCAAAAGGCCAAGAAGCTGCCACAGATGGCATTCCAATTTCTAGTCACTTATCACCTGCTGTTAAAAAAAATCAGAGTTCTGCAAGTGAATCTCTCAAAATTCCAGAAATATCTGTCACTGAACCAAAAGAGTCCAATGTTGAAAAATCTCAGGTAAGTTAATTAATTTGTTTAAGTAGAATAAATCTCAGTTGTAATATTTACCACTTCCTATTGACATATATTTATGTATATCATACTCAACTTTATTTTTCTATTATGTCACTTTTTTCTGAATTTGTTACATACTGACAACAGATCTAACAATAATTTTCCATGCTAATATTAATTATTGCTAACTATGACTCAAAATTTATGAAATGAAATTAATTAAACAGATTCATATGTATAAAAATATTAACATAATTATGATTCATGCATTATATTAAAATTACTTAAAAAAACACAAGTTTTTAAAATAATAAGCCTTAATTAGTTTTGGAAAGTTATATATATATATAAATCTAGCAATAGAGAGTGGTACATTGAAATAAATAGTATAAAGAAAATTTATCATTTTCATGATTACATATTATTAGAAGTGCCATGTGAATTAATAGGTATTGATATAATTGGGTATTTACATTTGATTTTACATTTAATTGATAATTTTAAACACTGTTTGGAGCTAATGAAACCATACTGGGATAACTATATGATAGATGCACAAAGCAAAATGAAAATGTTCAGTTGTTGCAATTTATGATTAATAAGAGAATAGCCAAAATAATATTTAATTGGGTTATGAATAAAGGGCAGGTAAGAAGATGGGTGAGAAAGATGGTACAGTATGTAGAAGATTTGTATAAAGAATTTATGTCAGTATACTTACGCAAAAGGTGGGATGATTGTGTTAAGAGAATTGTTGAGTGTAATAGTTGCAAGGAATGGTTTAGAAGAATAGATGCATTAATAAAGAATAGGGAGTTGGAGAGATGGAGCACTAATATGGAGAGTAAAAAGAGATTAAATATACATAGAAATAAACAGAATATTGTTTGCCAGTTATTTAATAATAATTGCAAGGAAAGTAGTTTACTGTTTAAGACTCGAACAGGATCTTTAGCAACAAGGGAATATGCACATAAATGAAAAAATATGGGTGATTTAGTCTGCAAGTTGTGTAAGGAAGGCATAGAAAATATTACGCATCTGCTAATTGAATCTAAGTGCTTGCAAGTAGAAAGGATACAAATAATGAAGTTGTGGGAGAATAAATATAAACAAAGTGATTATACAGAAAGTGGTTTTTGGTTTTTATGCTGGGTTTGGAAAAAGATAAGAGGAATTTAGATATAAAGGCCATTGAGTTGACAAAGATTATATTGTGAAAATAGGATGGAGCAGGATAGAGAAAAATATGGAAAAAATTTAGGGTGGGGAATGGAAAGGGAAGGTAAAGTGGCTAACAGATTTCTTTGGACATGGTAGCTGAGAGATTCCTGACTCTGAAAAAGGAGAAGTCACAGTGCATCTCTTCTCATAACTATTGGATAAATTTAAGATTTAGCCTACTTTACAGATATTAATAAATAGGTAAATTATAAAGCAGAAAATAAATCAAACTATTGGATAAATTTAAGATTTAGCCTACTTTACAGATATTAATAAATAGGTAAATTATAAAGCAGAAAATAAATCTATGAATGAAACATTTTTGCGCTTTATATTAAATATATATATTTTTTTTACAAATTAATCTAAAAATAAATTTTGCATTCTTTATTTATAGCATTATAATTTTTTTTTTTTGTAACTTTTTATAAAGAAATCTAAAAATAAACCTCATGGCTAATGATAATTCAGGGGTGGGAAAATAGAGGCCCGAGGGCCACATGTGGCTCACTAAGAGTTTTTATGTGGCCTGCCAACACAATCAGAAAAATCCACCTTGAACTGAGATTTCCTTCCTGTGCACGACCGAAGATTCATCTCGTATTTTCCAATAGGATGGCCATGTCAATACCCATGCACAGTGTAGATACGATGTGCAGTGCTTTAATTTCAATTTTGTCTTTGCAATAGCAAATATATACATTTTCAACTTTAGTGAAACTATGAACCCTCCGAAAAAATGTAAAATCGGTGCGAAAAATGTAAAATCAGTGACGAATGTCATGTGTTTAATGAAGAATGGACAAACAAATATTTCTTTGGTAGTATAGGGAATAAAGCAGTGTGTTGATTGTGTCATAAAGAAAAAAATGTGGCCCTCCACTAACCTTCACTTCCACAAAGTGGCCCCTGAGCCAAAACAATTGCCCACCTGGTTTAATTGATGCTGTTATTTTTAAACAGTAGCGAACAAAACTTTTAGCCAGTCTTTCTTTGAGACATGCTTATTTATTGCTTATAATGAATTGTTGTTACAAAGCTGGTTTATTACTATTTTATTTTGATTACTTATTAGTTTTATTGTAATTTATTTTATGAAAGATAACAAAAATTGTTATGTTGACCTTTAGCATTGTCAACATTTACACTTGCCCCTCCCACACCCCACCCTTTCACTTTTTCAAAACCAAATAAATTTTAAAGGCAAATAATAGTAATAAAGGTTTGTAACAAATATGTCAATTACAATTAATAAGAGGTATGAAATTATACATTTAATTTATAAATTAATGTACTTTGTAAGTCTGTATTAATACTATTATTAAGAAATCATTTTTCCAAATAACAAAATACTTCAATTTATTGATGTTATCCCAGTGTGCTTTCATTAGCTTCCTGCAATGGCTAAAAATGTAAAATTGAATGCACATACTTGACTATATATTTATGTATTTGCTATTCAATTAATTATTCCTAAGAATATTAAAATAAATAGCAAATATTTCTATGTTGTGAAGTTAAATTGTTTGACATATTAAATGAGGCTGTTTTAATAAGTGTTGCTAGAAATTTAGGATGATTAAGATTACTTTTCAGTTTCATTATTCATATGAAAACTAGAAAAGCAAATGCATATTGATTCCATTTTATATTTTCCAATTGAAATCTTGCTATAGCATGCAATGCATTAATATATGTTTATCTTCCCCATGATTAAATATTATTAATAGCACTGAGTTAATATATTATATAAATCCAATTTATCCAATTCACTTCAAAACATTTTAGCAAAAGCCTTTTATTCTATATATATACACATGCACCTACATTTCGACTCTCCTGCAGTCAAAATGTAGGTGTGTATAATAAAATGTTTTTTAAAAAAGATTAAAGTAAACTGGGTCTGAAGAAGACTGCAGGACAGTTGAAATGTAAGTGTATATGTATATATGTACAGTAAAAAGTTTTTGCTAAAAAGTGTTCAAAATGATTTGGATAAATTGGATTTATATAAGATATAGCAAAAATAAATGAAAAGGTGATTTTGGTAATATATATATATATTGTGATTTTTTTTTTAAACTACAGGTAATCCCCATATAACACAGTCAATAAATTACTAGAAAAATGCAATGTTATGTGAATTTGTATTATAGGAAACGAGAACTAGTATAAAAACATGGCTAGGTTCCAAAAGTTAAAAAAAATTAAATTTGCATTTTATAATTAAGAGAAATATATGTTTATTAAAACTATAATTGATTAAAAGTATTACATATTAATAATATATACCAGAAAATTTTTGATCCATGTAGTGAAAAGAAGAAAACAGCAAAAATCTTAAAAGAATTAATACTCCATGAACAAAATGAATTTAAAATTCTAATAAATTCTAAAATTCTATGTGGAATCTAATATGACATACAAGCTCAAATGATAAATATTGATAGAGATAGTGATTGCTCTTAAAAATTTTCGTCACATTCCTTGTTATACAGAAATTTTCCTAATTGTCAAAACTTGTTGTATGAATGCTATGTTTTTTAGTTTCATAAGCTTAGCAGTGAAACTGTGCAGATTGTTAACATTTTAGGCATTATGATGGCACTGCAATCACTATCTTTTCTATAATGTTTTAAGCCTATCTATAACATTATAGTTTGAGGTGATTTCCAGCCCCCTCTCTCCTGCTGCTACAATTTTAACGTATTATTTTTACAGACCTTTTGTATGATTGGCAATATCTTTATGATAAAACTATGAAGAAGATGGCTAATTTTTGATTGGTTAGGTGTTTTAGCCTGAGAGTAAATTGCCGAATATTGTAGATTCGTAAAGAAAAAATGTAATTGGTTTACAAATTAATGATTATGATGCTATCTTTTTGTAAAAAACTTATTTTTAAATCAAAAACTATGTCAGTAATAGGAGATTGTCTTTAAAACACTTTATTTTTAAAAAGACAACAAATTTATTATGGCAATCAGAAGGAACTTCTACTGAATTAAAGAAATCACTTTTGTGTAAAACAATAAATAAAATACTTTTTAAAATTTTAATAATAATAAATAATTTATTAACTTTTAGATTTTCTTTTTTTTTTGATGATAACTAATCCTAAATGTATTCCTTTTTAATAACATAAAATTCAAATATCCAATATTTCATTTTTCTAACTTTTTGAATAAATAAATTACATTTAATGATGATATGCTCCATTAAGAACTTCATTTAGATATTTATTTTTATATTTAATATATATATATTGTAACGATATATAAATATGTCGTTACATTAATTTAAAATAAAAACTTAAAAGTTCGCAAATAAAAGTAAAAAACTAAACGCTAAAATTAAAATGTTTGTTATACGTATATACATTCGCACAGATGCTAAACTTTAAAAATATTTTTTTTCATAAACAAAAAAAAAAGTATTTGAACGTATTTTTTTAAATAAAAAAATACAAGATTGAAATATAAAAATATTTTAATAAAAAAATAACGTAAGTTAAAATAAAAACAGGTATTATTTAATTCCTGTAATCTGTAAATGGAAATGATTGTTTATTAATTATCTAAAAGCTGTGTAATTAAAAAGTCAGATGAAAAGTTAGATAAGAGAAGAAAGAGATTTTAGCTTGACCAATGGAAGCACTAGGCCTTGGCTCGGATCCTAACGAAAGTGATAGACTAGTGACGTTTTGTTCATTGAATCCTTGTGGATAATATAAAAAGGGAAAAACAGTTTTTTTTCGGACAGTTCCAGCGTTGTGTGTTTGAGAGGTGGTAGGACGCACATCCCACACTCTATTTAAAAAGGAAAAATGAAAAGACTGTGATACCAGAACAGAACCAGCTAATGCTACCTCCAAAATATCAGACCGGTCTTCCAGGAAAGTCTCCGTGGGAATTGCCAACGGGAACAGGGACTATTCTACCATAAGCTATATGAAATGAACAATTGTTAAAATCAATTAAGAACTTTCGTCAAGTTTTACAAATTGATAAACAAGCCAACTGAAATGTTAAAACGGACTTTTATCTGACTTTTGTAAGTTTTTAAATCAAATTAATAATGTTTAATTTTATATGTTTTCCGATTGATAAACATCATTTCCATTTTTTTTTTTTTCTTATTGTAAAGATTATTTAAATGTATGAAATTTAAGTTGTTTATAGACGCTTGCATGGATTCGTTTGCGGTTAATTATATTTTGGTTTTCATATTTGATCAAAATATATAGACATTCGATAAATAATGATACCTTACGGTGAGTATCTAAAATGTATTTATTCGGATGTCTTTTAAGTTATTGGTGACAACGCAAGTATCTTATGGTGAATACTATTGGGTTACTTATAAGTTTCCCTCTGCGATTGTCGGTATCAATAATTTTGTATTTTGATCGTTTATGTTTATTTTGAAATGTTTTTGACCGTGGAATCTACGTAATCGATCTATACCCAACATTTTTAAACAAATCTGTGCGAACGTATTTAAATGTTAAAATTAAGTTGGGCATGAATGGCTATATAGTTTTGTAAAGTTGTATTAAGGGAGGGTAATCTTAGGTTATTCATTTCGTAGTTGAATTGGTTCAATGGATTGGATATATTTGTGTAATTAGTAGATGTAGTATGAGGTCTGCTACGGGCAGGATTATAGATATACGCCACACACCCTCTGTTTGCCTATGGATGGGTTTGTAAGTTGGCAGAAGACCGCAGTCCATTCCTATGGAGTTTTTTTGTTTATTGTTCTACTTGCCAATAGATGTCACATTCCTGTTGGTGGAGAGTCAATGTCTTCTCTATTTCTACTTATTGTTCAGATGTACATTCCTGACAATATAGTATTTTGTGTTGTCGTATCATGCTACATTGAATACATGAATGTATCAGATGGATTGGCGCCAATTTGGTTGCGAAATTTGTTGCCTAAGGTTAAATCAGGGAAGAATATTTTCTTTTCAAATGCAGATCTATGTAGTCTATTCATACTTGACTATCTAAATAATAATTAAACTCATTGAAATTAGTTAAATGTAAAATTAAAAGTTAATATAAAAATCTAAAATGTTAAACTTATTCCTCAAAATTTAAATATTATTTTATATGTGCATAAATAAATATTTTTATATGTTAATTTCTGGCAGTGGCTTTTACTCTTTGATATTTAAGATATAAATTAAGATATAGATTTTTATCTCTGCGTCTCCACTGAGCTAGTGACTTGGGCTAACAATCGGAATATTTAAATAAAGTGGAATCTTAACACCGCGTATCTGCCTACTCTATAAATTTTTCTAGGCTCAAATGCCTAGATGGCGCCCTTGTAGTGCAGATATTGTTTTTGCGGTTAGATTCGATCTTCACTTTCATTCCGATTGGTACAAACTGGCTACCCAACTTGGGCCGATCTTTAATAAACACGAGTGCCCTGAGAATTTTAAAAGTGAATCATGCCCGTAAATTTTTTTTCTGAAATAGTATAAATAGATTTGTTGTATTGACGTGGAGTTACACTTTGAAATTTTGTCTTAAAGGTACTGCCAGTCGAAAAATTGCGCATATGTAGAGATAAATTCGAGGAATAAAAAGTAATAAATAAAACGTAATTAATAAATATAAATCATAATTTTTTTTTTAAAAAAGTCTTGTTAAATTAAAATCTAATCGTTGAACTTGCCTAAGTAATAGTTAAAGGTAGGAGAAATGAAACTTGGAAGGGAGGGGGCAGAAATTTAGCTGGTAATAAGGAATCAACAGTCAACATTTTTTTTAATCATTATATTTGTGTGTAATTACTGTTTTGTCTTGTAAAAAAAAAAGTTTTGTCCTTTTGAAATTTTCATATATAATCAATTTGTGTAACGTAATTACTAACACTAAGTAAATTCTTTTTTTTTTTTTAATGTTTTTTGTTTTTTGAGGAAGTTTACTGATATGTAACGATATATAAATATGTCGTTACATTAATTTAAAATAAAAACTTAAAAGTTCGCAAATAAAAGTAAAAAACTAAACGCTAAAATTAAAATGTTTGTTATACGTATATACATTCGCACAGATGCTAAACTTTAAAAATATTTTTTTCATAAACAAAAAAAAAAAGTATTTGAACGTATTTTTTTAAATAAAAAAATACAAGATTGAAATATAAAAATATTTTAATAAAAAAATAACGTAAGTTAAAATAAAAACAGGTATTATTTAATTCCTGTAATCTGTAAATGGAAATGATTGTTTATTAATTATCTAAAAGCTGTGTAATTAAAAAGTCAGATGAAAAGTTAGATAAGAGAAGAAAGAGATTTTAGCTTGACCAATGGAAGCACTAGGCCTTGGCTCGGACCCTAACGAAAGTGATAGACTAGTGACGTTTTGTTCATTGAATCCTTGTGGATAATATAAAAAGGGAAAAACAGTTTTTTTCGGACAGTTCCAGCGTTGTGTGTTTGAGAGGTGGTAGGACGCACATACCACACTCTCTATTTAAAAAGGAAAAATGAAAAGACTGTGATACCAGAACAGAACCAGCTAATGCTACCTCCAAAATATCAGACCGGTCTTCCAGGAAAGTCTCCGTGGGAATTGCCAACGGGAACAGGGACTATTCTACCATAAGCTATATGAAATGAACAATTGTTAAAATCAATTAAGAACTTTCGTCAAGTTTTACAAATTGATAAACAAGCCAACTGAAATGTTAAAACGGACTTTTATCTGACTTTTGTAAGTTTTTAAATCAAATTAATAATGTTTAATTTTATATGTTTTCCGATTGATAAACATCATTTCCATTTTTTTTTTTTCTTATTGTAAAGATTATTTAAATGTATGAAATTTAAGTTGTTTATAGACGCTTGCATGGATTCGTTTGCGGTTAATTATATTTTGGTTTTCATATTTGATCAAAATATATAGACATTCGATAAATAATGATACCTTACGGTGAGTATCTAAAATGTATTTATTCGGATGTCTTTTAAGTTATTGGTGACAACGCAAGTATCTTATGGTGAATACTATTGGGTTACTTATAAGTTTCCCTCTGCGATTGTCGGTATCAATAATTTTGTATTTTGATCGTTTATGTTTATTTTGAAATGTTTTTGACCGTGGAATCTATGTAATCGATCTATACCCAACATTTTTAAACAAATCTGTGCGAACGTATTTAAATGTTAAAATTAAGTCGGGCGTGAATGGCTATATAGTTTTGTAAAGTTGTATTAAGGGAGGGTAATCTTAGGTTATTCATTTCGTAGTTGAATTGGTTCAATGGATTGGATATATTTGTGTAATTAGTAGATGTAGTATGAGGTCCGCTACGGGCAGGATTATAGATATACGCCACACACCCTGTGCTTGCCTATGGATGGGTTTGTAAGTCGGCAGAAGACCGCAGTCCATTCCTATGGAGTTTTTTTTGTTTATTGTTCTACTTGCCAATAGATGTCACATTCCTGTTGGTGGAGAGTCAATGTCTTCTCTATTTCTACTTATTGTTCAGATGTACATTCTTGACAATATAGTATTTTGTGTTGTCGTATCATGCTACATTGAATACATGAATGTATCAGATGGATTGGCGCCAATTTGGTTGCGAAATTTGTTGCCTAAGGTTAAATCAGGGAAGAATATTTTCTTTTCAAATGCAGATCTATGTAGTCTATTCATACTTGACTATCTAAATAATAATTAAACTCATTGAAATTAGTTAAATGTAAAATTAAAAGTTAATATAAAAATCTAAAATGTTAAACTTATTCCTCAAAATTTAAATATTATTTTATATGTGCGTAAATAAATATTTTTATATGTTAATTTCTGGCAGTGGCTTTTACTCTTTGATATTTAAGATATAAATTAAGATATAGATTTTTATCTCTGTGTCTCCACTGAGCTAGTGACTTGGGCTAACGATCGGAATATTTAAATAAAGTGGAATCTTAACAGCGCGTATCTGCCTACTCTATAAATTTTTCTAGGCTCAAATGCCTAGATGGCGCCCTTGTAGTGCAGATATTGTTTTTGCGGTTAGATTCGATCTTCACTTTCATTCCGATTGGTACAATATATATATATGAATATTTAAAACTGGTATCACTTGAAACCATACAGTTGCAATTTATAATGAATAAAATCATTATATAATATATAGAAACAAGGTTTAATTGTAAAAATAAAATTGTTCAAACATGGAGGAGTATTTAACTAAAGATTCACTAGGTTCTATTCAAAAATTGACTGGCAGAGTTTTCAACTCAAAATGATAAATTATAGGGAAAGTTTCTCCAATTCATGAATAGTATTGGAGTGAAATACTGTTATGAGAATACCATGTTATAGGGAGAGTTTCTCTAATTCTCAAATCATATTAGAGTGAAACCATGTTGTAGAAATGCCGTATTATATGTGAACTGCCTTTATATGCATTTTTTTCTGTTTTTGTATTATTAATACTTATTTAAATTTATTATTTTTATTTCCTACTTTTCAACTTATTAATTAATGTTGATATTTTTTTCTGTATTTACATATATAACCTATAAAATAATTCAAGAGAATATACAATAAAAGGATATAACAATGATAATTATTAATATTGAAATAGATATGTGATCATAGTTTGCACCAAGTTAATGAAAGATGAGAAATTAATGAAGATATTATAAAATAATAGATAATAATTTTTCTGAAGTAATAATTTTTATATGCATCTGCTATAAGAATCCTTTATAAAGTCTGACTTTCTAGAAGCATTTAACAAACTTACAAATAATGTTTTCTTGTATCGGTGTTACTAACTATAGGAACAGAGTCCATTTTTGTCTGGTCTCCAAGATTTTATATCGGTAACAGACTCATTGATATTTCATAGGATGATTTTAGATTGAGATTTTGCTAAATTCGGTGCCAGTGATGTTTCACTCTCATAAAATATCAATGTTCAGTTTGTTATTCATATAAGATCTTGAGATCACATGAAAATGGATTCATTTTTCATTATTTGCATGTTTATTAAAATGGCTTTTAGAAATTCTGACTTGCAAAGAATTTTAAATTAAAGTATGTACCTGTGTAAATTATTTTAGAAAAGTTATTACATATTTGATAGACAGTTTGTTTTCATGGTTATTAAAATTACTAAAAAAAAAACAATATATACATACACACCCACATGCAAGTTATTCACAAATTATTTACTTCATTCTATTAAATAATAAATTTATTACTATAGAATCTATTGAATTCTAGCATAATAATTAATAACATTTTAATAATTTTTGTTAAAATTTTATTTTGAAGGTTATCTACTAAGGACATTAAAATAGTAATGAGAAAGAGGAAAAAAGTTATTGTAATGTGGAAATCAGAATCTTCATTTATTGCACTGACATAATTTGAATAAAAATATCAGAATATATGAGTATAAGATAATAAAAAAACAGTATCATTAATAGTATTGAAAGAATTAATGGACTGAACTAGAGTTCTACTGGTCATGCTACTAAAAAAAGTTGATTTATTGTATCTAAAATTGAGATCTAGAAAAAGATCATATGTGAGATGGATGTTTATTATAAAGATGGATAGGAGAAACTGAATTAAATTCAGAGAGACTGTCACTGCTGTAATGGATTGATAAAGATTGAATATGATAATGTTGATAATGGGATATTTTAAAATAAAAATTGTAGTTGTTTTTTTTAATTTGAAATATTTGGCTTAATTTTAATTATACATATGAAAATATGCAAATTGCTAGGTTTTTTTTTTTAATACACTATAGATTGCTTATAATATAATAATCATGAAAAATAAATAAAGATGATAATATTTTAAATTATATTAAATTAAAGACTTGATTCTGCATTTATCTTCCATATCCAAAATTGGGATTTGAATTTGGGTTGGATTATACTGGAAAAGTTTTGAGCATCAAACAGAATTAAAATTTTTTTTTCTAAATAGCAGATAACCAACATATCAGGAAATTCAGTTATTGGTTGGTAGTATATTGCTTCTACAATCATTGAACCAACGATTTAACTTTACATATGTTGAGCAAAAGCTTTTAGTAGTGCACTGCATGACACAGTGAAAAGAAGAAAGTATTCACCAGGCTGGTCAAATGCTAAATAATGGTTTATATTTTTAATTTTTTTAATTTCATCTTCTATCAAAAAAAAAAAAACTACATTCTTATCTAATGACTAGTAATTGAATGGCTAACTTTGTTGATTATGGTCCAATTACCTGAAATAATAATCTTAAACTTGCATGCAATTGTAAAAATCTCGAAGTGTACCCGCATTAGAATCCCAAGTCAGAGATATAGCATCAAGTGATATAATCATTATACCTGTAATATTTACCATATATTTAGTATATATAATTTAAAGTAAGTTTACATTTATAATTTTATAGTTTTATATTTCTAATTTAACTTAATTCTGTTTAGGATGAAGATTTGGATGTCTTTAGTGAAGAAGATTTTGATAAAATGTTTAGTCCAGTTAATCGTAAACAATCTAGTACTACTGTAAGTTTTTAAAATTGTTATTCAACATTATTTAAAATTTAGAATTTAAAAAATATTTATAATTTGTGTTATGTTTTCATGATATCATTTCATTTTAAAAAAATTAAATGGTTTCTTGGGCAGTCATAAAACGTTTGAGCACTGGAAGTGTTATGAGCTAAATTGCGATTCATGGACTTTGAACTCCACAATCTACCACTGCATTGTATTAAACCACACATGACATCATTTCATTATTTAATATTGTATCACTACTATTTCTCTAATTAACATCCTTATTATTTCTTAATTACAAAGTTTGATTCATCAAAATTCCTTTGTTGAATTATTGTAATAATTTATAAATATCTGTGCTTAAGTGCTATCCTAAGAAAAGTTATTAATGAGCGCATATTTATTGAAGCTTAGTGCCTTGAAAGAGTTAAGCTTCAATAAATACACATTCTTTAATAGCTTTTCTTAGAATAGTGCTTTAAATGAGATATTTATAAATTATAGCAGTATAACAAAAGTTCATTACATTTTAAACTAATGTAATAATAATTTTAACTTGATTTTGAATATTGTATTTTACCTGTTGCAGTGGAAATAATCTTGTTTCATATTTTTCATATTTCTCCAAATATGATTTTTTAATTATAGTATTAATTTTGTTTGGCATTAACTTCTACAAAGGATTTATATTATATGTATCTGTCTATAATTAAGTTAGATAAATGAATTTTTATGATTGCATAAAATGTTCTTTGATACTTCTTTCAAATTACATAGGATCTTATTTTAAAAAGTTTTTTTTTTTTAATCAAAATAAAAATCTTTGTATTTCAATATATTGAATATTAATTTTATGATATTTATTATTTTATATTGTTGGTTCTGTGGAAGTTGTTTTATATTTTTTTGTTTGTAGATTCAATAATTGCAAAGTGTAATTCTCTTAGTGAATGAATTATAATGATTTGATCATTAAAATTGTCTAAATTAGTAATTACTCTATTCCAGAACTACCATTTGAATTCTTGAGTGATTGATGAATACTAGATTGTAGAACTAAACAAATTCCTAGACTAATTTTTGAATATTAACCTTCATTGGTGAAGAGCTTTGGTACATCCAGGCAGTCATCTTTATTTTATCTTTTTTAATATTATCCAAGCTAATGGCTTGAGATTTAATATCCTATGGTTTTGTCAAAAATACCTTGTTTTTATATCAAAATTGACTATATCTATTATATGGAAGAATTGTATTAGAAAATATTGTCATTTATAAAATTGTTAAATTAAAATAATATAGCCACTCTTTGTAAAATGTATTTTTCAAGAAAGGAAGTTAAATTAAACAGATAACTACTTGTTTATCGAAAAGTCTGATCACCAAGTAAGATGACATGATGTTTGGATTTATTTTGAGATCTAACTTAATATCTTCTATTTGTGGAATTTTTAGATGTATCAATAAAGGAATAATAATTTAAAAAATTAATTTAAGCAATAGAATCAGTGCCCATTTTAATAGTGCTTCATGTTTCAATGTTAGATTTAAATAGATTTGATAAAGAACACTTTTATTTTTATTATATAGTATTATTGCATCAATATCATTAAAAGTTTGACTTTTTTTTTTTTGGAAACATTAATGCATGTGTTTGTAAAACAGTAAACAATTGCTCAAAGTTATTGAACATAATTGTATTTGTTCTATGAGTTCAAGTGTTCTGAATTTTTATGCAATACATGGATTGATTATTGATAACATTTTCTTTAGAGAGATAAATTGTTATAAAATAACTTGGCTCTTATACTATCATAATAGTGATCTTTTTATGGTTTATGTTGTAATTTGAAGTTGAAATGTAATAAAAAAAGTTGATATTTTCACAGCTCCAAGATTAAAATAGTGGTTCATTAAAATTAGATCATGTTTCAAATAAACTAATAAGAAATTTGATATTTATTATTTAGAAGCAACTGTTGCTCATATTTCAATAATTATTAAACACTAAAATGCCAATTAGGATTTTAAAGCTTATCACTAAAATGTGGAATTTTTTTAAGGAATGTACTGTGGTTATGAATAAATCTGTTTGATTAAAAGAAAACGTGGCTATAAGCAATATGAAATTTAAAGATGGAAATTTAATAACTCTCAAGAAAACTTGAAATATTTAGTAAAATAAAGTAGAAAGAAGATACTGTCATTTACTAGTTGGGATCACTTAAAAAGTAATGTCATAGTCTTATGGTGAATGGCACTTTTTTGTGATAATAATGATGTTTAAAATAGGTAGGCAGATTTGATTAATTTTCAAATATGATTCAAGAATTCAATGACTACTTTTAAAAATATATCCTCTCTACTGTTTTTTGTATTCTTAAAAATAAAAAAGCTGCAGATCCTGATGACATATTTAAAGAAGTTTTAAAATATAATGGGGATGATAAAATATATACAGAACTTGTGCCATTGATTTTAGATATGCTTTTGTTCCAATTTTGTAAAAAAATATTTATTTTCTATCCTTTTTAGGATAAAAAGTATTGAAGTAATTAGCATGGATTATTATTAATATTGATCACAGTAAAAATACATTCAAAATTTTTATCAGATTGCTTCTGGTCATAGATAAATGGTTTTAAAAAATCAGTAAGCACTACTGACATGATTTTTGTGTTGTTTTTACAGATTATTAAAGTGCATTTGACTCATGTAATTGAAAAGATATGAGATGATGTTTGAAATTTGTATTGATTGTTCACTGACATTTATTCGTTACACAGCAAACTTCTATATGATTGTAAAAGAGGAAGAATTATTAATACAGACAGAAAACTAAGGAATTTGAGAAGAAAATTGGTTTTAAACTGGGATGATTACAAGCTTCAATCTTGTTTTACATTTTTATAACAATAGTCTTTGAAACAGTTTGTAGATAACTTAATCAAATAGTTATCAAAATGAGATGTAGGCTTTGTTCTGAATATTTTTGAAGCAGCCTATAAAGATTGGTTTAATGGAGCAATTTAAATATTTTATAGTTTTTTAGACAAGAAAAGAATTGAGATGTTGAAATAAAGCATTGATTACATTATAATCTGGTTGTAATTTAAAAAATTGAATGGTGGAGTGTTGTTTACAGTAACACAACTATTTTCATATAAAGTAATTGTATATAGAATTTGTGACTTTCCAAATTTTTTCTTATTTATTTAATGTGTGGGCTTTTAGATAGATTAACTATTAACAAAATATTATAAAAAAATCTGTGGATATTTCAAAAAGGAGATATAGAATCACTAATGGCTTTATTAAGAATTTAAATTTTGCCTCTGTAACCATAGATTTAATGGTCATTAACTTTGTGGTTCATTGTTTGCGTTATTTATATCTATGTAAGTCAGTAGCTGCTAAATTCCATTTATGAGTGCAATAATCAAAAGTTGTCCTAAATCTGTTGATGAAACTCCAATAACATCTAGGAAGATCAAATCCAACTAATTTTACTGTCGGATCTATAAAAAAAATTGTTAGGAACCTCATAAGAAATCCATTTTTTTTATATTATAATTTTTCACTTTAGATTCTTGGTTGACATCCAGAGCAGAGACCTTGATTTGAAATGAGTCGTAGGAGATGAAATTATATCTTGAGTTATTGGAAAATCTGATATATTTAATTGTGTGAGATAACTTTTTTTTTATAAATATGATGAAGGAATAAAGCCACTGCAAAGGAATATATTTAATGTATTTCTCATGATAATATGTAATTGATTATCCAATAGTTTATTGTGGCCACTTTTTCTTTAAACAGAGTTAAGGATTTTTTCTATAAAGTGTTTGCATATTGCCAGTAATCTTTCTAAGAAGTTTTCCTATAAATTATTTTAGATCTAATCTTAGTTAAATGAGAGCAATAAGTTAGTCTATGCTCCAATGTTACTCCTAAATAGCATGCTATAGGATTGTGTATCAGCCTGTCTGTGAAAAAAAGTTGTATTCAAATTATGAGATATTTTCCTATTGTTTAGATGAAAAGTTTGGAAATCTTTTTTAAAGATTGGATGGAGTCTTATAATCCAATAAATAAAACTTCAGTTTTTGAAAAAGATGTTCAAACTTTTCATATTCATATTGAATGATTTTTATACTTCTGGAAATAATCCTTGTTGTGAAGTGAAAATAATATCATCAGCACAGATGCATATCCTGCATTTTATATCTGGAAAATTTCTGATGAATATTTAAAAAAATTGAGAGAATGCATTATGTGATTGATTATTCTGCAAAATTTTGTGTATACTATGACCATCATTAATGATTCTTGAATTTTTTTTATTGGAAAGCATTTTGTCAAATAAATTGATAATTTTCTTGTATTTAAGGATTTAAAATTTAAAAAAATTCTATTTTTTTAAACAGATTTATAAGCCAAGGTTATATCAATAAGATAGTGCTCATTTTTAATTTTATTATCAATATAAATTGTTAAGATGAAACTTATTCAAAGCAGTTTCTTTTTGGTCTAAGGTGGCTTTCAATTATTGGTAAAATTCTTGTTAATATGATTCAAATATCTTGTAGGAAATTGATATTATGGATTAATTGATTTATTTTTGATCATTGTTAAAATTTATTTGATTTTAAGAGTGCTATAGTTTTGGTTTTGCATCAAATTTTTGGAATATTTTCTGTATTCAATCACACTTTGGCTTTAAATTCTAAATTTTTTTTATAAATCCTGGAAGTATGCTATCTGTTTTTTAAGTTTCTTCTTTAAGACATTCAAAGGCAAATTCAAGTTCACCAATATTTATTGGTTTTATTAGATTGATATTAGAGGAATATTAAGAAAGATAAGCTTGCAATTGTCTCTAACAATGGTTTTTTTGTTCTTTAATCTTCGGTTTATAAGTTTGATATATTAGAATTGGCAATCTCATTAACAGTGATAATATTAGTTCTATTTACAACCACCAAATTTATATAAAAATGACCAAACCTTTCAATTAGATCTTTCAAAGTTTATTTGCCCATAATCTCTCCACTTGTTTTTGTTCTAGCACTATCAATGATTTAATAAGTGTCTCTGCAATTTCTACCTTTTTGGTAGATAAATATTGGTCATAAAGAGCACTGCTAATTTAGTTGTTTTTGATATCTTCAATAGATGGACAATTTGACAGCTATTATTATGAATTTGTTAAACTTATTTTAAGAAAAAAAGAATTGAAGACTATTAGTAATCCATTCCAAGTATCTATTATATTGATTCCATTCAGTCTTTCTCATAATGGGATATGGCTATGAGTGAAATGCTGTAATCCAATAACAATAGATCATTAAATAATTGTCAGTTATTTTTTATGAGAACATAAAACAAAGATAGTCTGTATTTTATTGACCTGAATGAAATGTTCCTTCTTGTTTGGCACCATAAAATAATTGCATGATGTTTAAATCTATCCACTTTAAAAGTTGGCAATTTACTTGATTTATTTACATATTCCTAAAGACAACTAACTATGAAAATTTAAATCTCCAATATATATATATAGGAATTCCACCTTTATTATTAAAAGGAGGTTGCCTTGACAATAGTTTGAAATTGTTGATTGTTATTGATATTGGGATTGTTTAAGTGTTGACTGTTTTTAATGATATATATATATATAGATGTTGACTATATACTTTATTTATTTCCTGAAATCTTTAAAATGATAAAGAAGCCACAGCTTCTCACTTGTTAACTTCCATTCTTTTATATCTTCAAGCAGTTTTTTTATAATTCTACAGCATCTGATTCCTAGTGATTTTTTTCATTAAGCTTATTTAATTATAATTCCTTTTATAATATTTTCTTTTTCTTATTTAATTATGTAGCGTGCCTAACTTAAATTTTTACTTTTTTATTCTAGCAATATCTGGGTAGTTATGTATTTCATAAGTTTTATTTATTTTTATTATTCTATACATTTTTAGCTTTGCTTTTTCAGTTTAGTAATATATAAGTAAAAAGTTTTTTTTTTAAAAAAAGAAAAAATTCAAGCATTTTTAGTTATTAAATTTTTTGCCTGTATATTTTTATTATTATTATCATCATCATCATCATCATCATCATCATCATCATCATCATCATCATCATCATCATCCTTTTTCTTTTTCTTCTTATGATAATCACATCTAAATTGGTTTTTCTTTTTTAAATTTATACTAATCCATTTTTATTTTTTCATCATGAAGTTTAGTTTTATATTTAGCTTTTTTATATTTTGTTTTATTGACAATAATAATTAATCTTTTTTTTTTTTTAGTGATATTTTTATTATAGAGTTTATAATTTTTTTGTTTTCAGATACAAGTGCCATATCATTTATATATCTATTATTTCCCCCTTTATTCAAAGCTACTTCCACAATTATTTTATCTCTTTATCTTAGTTTTGTTCTTATTTGAAACATTAGACTCTATGTGATTTAGTGCACTTGTAAAATAGCAGACTCAAAGCTAAATAATTTTGGATTGTCTCGACTGAGAAAATGCAAAAATAAATATTTTTATTCTTTCAGATTAACGTATCACTTAAATGCTTGAACATCATATGAATTTCAGAGGCAACTAACCATGTGATTATTATTTATGTTTTATAGGGTTAAATATTAGTAGAGTGGTGACTTAAGGGCCAAAGGAACTAGAATCAGTTCCCAGCTGAACAGCATAATGAAAAATCTCAGTTTGGTCAAATTAAACTTTGTGATCAATCTTCTACTGGAAACTTGAATGTCACATGACTGCGAGCAATTAAACATACATACAGTTATTTATATTGTTTTTATATTTTGAATGATTCATTATAGAATTTAGTTTATATAAAATGTATATATTTTTTAATTTTATTTTAATATATTAATACAATAGAATTTAAATTTTTAAAACATGGTATTAATATAAAGCTAAAAGAAAGTTAAATATTATAATAATATCTTGTTTTTACAATGAGTGTACCTACCCTTATATGAATTTAAGTTTTATAACTTTTAACTAAATATTGCTAAATATCTATTTATCAACTAATGCTGATGACCAACTAGGCTGTTTATATGTAGATAATCAGAATAAAAATTCTATGCCTGTTTATGATTTTAAAATTTTCATAATTCACTTTCCTGAACAAAAATTAAATAATTGTTACTTGCACAAAAAAATTTCTGAAAGCATTTGCTATTTTATTTTTACCTTATTAAAAGCATTGGTACTTACGTATTAGTCCTGAGACACAGAGCATGTATTAGACATGCTGCACCTATTTATATATGTATCAATTTGATGATAACTTTGTAGTCATATGATTGGACCAAAATAATGTGTACACAGATCTTATGCATGATAGTTTTGCAAAAATTTACAAACTTATCAGTGGGTTGAGGTGCAGCATGTCTAATACGTGCTCCATGTCACAGGACTAATACACACTAAATAATTTTTAAGCAATTAATACTAGATGCCATTAAACAAAAAGCTATAAAATCAGTAAATTTCAACCAATTTTGGAGTGTATTTTGCCAGAAATATATACGACTTTCACAGGAGAAATATACATTTAATATATATTAATGGGGTAATTTTTAAGCAATTCCCTGATATATAATTAAAAAAAGAATGAAATACATGTAGTGTTTTCAATAAATATATATGAAATTTAGATGAAAAAGTATAAAATGTATTACTAATTTTAATCAGAAAATTATAAACTATAAATAATTTTTAAGCAATTAATACCAGACGCCATTAAATAAAAAGCCATAAAATCAGTAAATTTCAATAATTTTGGAGCGTATTTTACCACAAACACCTACACGATTTTCACAAGAGAAATATACATTTAATATATATTAATAGGGTATTTTTTAAACAATTCCCTGATATATAATTTAAAAAAAGAGTGAAATACATGCGGCATTTTCAATAACTATATATATATAGTATTTAGACAAAAAAAGATAAAGCTGTATTTTTATATTGGAACTATTTCCATCATCTAATATGTGTGTTGAATGTTGGTTAGAGCGTTATCTTAAAAAAATTCAATAATCAAGAGTCACTGTTCAGGCCAGCAACACCTGAAGAAGAGGGGAGAAAAATACCTCTCAAAATGTTGTGCATATACTAATCTGTTTGCTGTGATATTACTAACAGTTGAATGCATTTGGAATATTTAACTAAAAATTAAACTTTTCTAAAGACATTCAACATACATATTAGATGATGGAAATAGTCCAATATAAAAATACAGCTAGAACACCATCATCACAAACCTTCAGAAAAACACAACAAAGAAGGATAAAATGTATAACAATACTAAAAATTTCATACTATTATGGACTGAATAATAACTAAATTATCAAAATTTCTAAAATATTATTTCTGAAAACAAAATATACACATATGTTACTTACTGTGCAATATGTAACAGGAGTTGTTGCAATAAGTAAATGTATGTGGTCTCTTCAATTTTATTAATAGGTTGATTAAATTTTCTGAATAAAATGGAGATTTGAAGTAAAAATTTTACACTTTTTCCCTTCAAATTGACTGTGTGATTGCGGAGAGTATCATGTGAATGGGATTTGGTCGAAAAACGGTGATATAAGTATTTTTTTTAAAAAAATGTAAAAAAAAAAAAGAAAAAATAATTTTCTCACAAAATAAAAAAAAAACTTTTATTAGTAATTCAAATTGGTGGCCAATTATTTTTGATTTCATTCATTATGCAAATGAACACATCCTCATCTTTATGCCACCTATGCCACATATATTCGGCCAAATACAAATATTGGTGAGATGTTTCCCATTGTTGCTTGTTACACCATTTCATGGAACCTTAAAGTCTTTTGATGTTTTGCGTGTGGATGCCTATTTCAGGATTGACGAAATTATATTTATGGTTCACATGAAAATGATTGTAACCGACACTTCTCAATTCTTCAACAATAATAAAAAGCATATAATTAAGAGAATTATGCAATAGAAATCAAAAAGAAAGTACAGTTATTTACTCACTTACAATCAACTTAATTCAGCAATGTTGAAATTAACTATGAAGAAAAAAATACACTGACAGTAACTGCGAAGAAAATCTTGAAAAATACTCTGGGTGGGGTTGGGGAGGGAATTAGATTGGAGATATGATAATAAATCTTGAAAAGTACTCGGGGGAAAAAAATTAGATCGAAGATATGATAAAAAAAACATTTTGATACAACATCAGATAACAACATACCCAGATTTACTTGTATTTATTTGACCTAATTGTAATGTTACACATTTATCTTAGATGTAAAAAGGTGCAACATGCCTAATATGTGCTGTGTCACAGGACTAATATGTAAATACCAAAGCCTTTAAACATTTTTTTTTAAAATTTTGATGACTCCTAATATATACTTCAGTTGTTAACTAATAATCTTTTTTTTATATATATATATAATTCTAAAATCTTATTTGGGGTGGGAAAAAAATTACCAGTTCTTCTATCACAAAGAAGTAGTTATTCTGATTTTGTTCATGTTGCTTATTATATAAAAAAATATTCCTAGCTTTTTAATTTTACTATTATATCATTTTCTTTTTTTTCAAAAGAGAGCAATAGTCACCAAATTTTTTTTTATAGTTTTGATATCTTTTGTTTTAAACTGAAATTGACTTCAGGCATGTTTATTTGTTATTTTTAAAGATAATAAATGTTTCTAGCAATTTCAAGTTTTTTTCCAGTTATGTTTTTTTGTTTGATCAAAGGAGTGATGGCTGTTGTGTGTGATTCATTCTTACAATTAGAAGTCATTCAAAAATAGAATCAACTAAAGTATTTCTTGAAGTAGGCTTATTTTGCATTATTTGGAGTGATGTTCACATACATATAAATAAGCTTTTAAATTAACGTTAGTTCTGGGTCTGATTTTTGATAAGGATTAAAAAAAATCTTTTTTTTTTTACAAAGCAGTATTTTATGTTAATTTATATTAAAGAAGTTCCCATGTATATGTTTCTTATATAATTCATAACAGAAGTACACATTCCACTCTATTGCTTTTAATTTTTATTGCAAATATGCATTCAGTGAACTAATTGTTTAATTTAAGAAGCATATGTCTTCCCTTGTTTTATATTATTTTAATTGTTAGAAATGTCAAAATATTTATGTAAGAATTGTAACATTGAGAGCATTATATGTATTTCTATTTTTTATTGTAGTTACCTAAATGTGCACTTGTGTTAGAGATTTTTCAAGAATCTATATTATACATTTACTATTTTTAGGGAAGTCGAGAGAGTATGTCTTTAAGCCTGTATAGTAATGCTGGAGAAGGGTATGGAAAGATTACTATAACTGGTGAAGTTATGTTTGGAGTAAGTTATAACTACAGGACAAGGTCTCTTGATATTTTAATTAAGCAGTGTAGAGACTTAGCTGCTGTAGATCCCAAGAAGAATCGATCCGATCCGTAAGTATTAATTTTTATATATATCTTTTTAGCAGAAGTTATTTAAATAATACTTATTATTATGCATCACAATGCTATCATAAATTAATTATATAATAGAAATTTTATTGTTCTATAAGCAGTATAAAAATAATCGAATGATTAGTTTCTCAGTAGGTCATGCATCAGAAGTCAGGCTGCGCTTTGTTCCAAAGGATCTTTACTTTTTAGAGTTTATTACTATTATACTAAACCATACTCAGCTCATAAACAAGTATAATAAACATCAATTATATATTGAACCGGATGCTTTATCCACTTCAAAAACACCATCAAAAATTCAAAATTAGAATGTACAATTTTAAAGATTTTAAAAGAAAACTATTTAAAAGTTTTGTATGTTATTAAAGTAAAACAAGATCATCATCATCAACAACCATTATCAATCCACTGCAGGTGAAGGTCTCTCCAAGTTTAATCCATCTCCGATCTTTAGCTTCTCTTCTCCACATCACCCCTGCACCCTTTCTTATTTCATCCATCCCTCTCACATGTGGTCTCTTTTTGGGCCTTTTACAATCTTTGGAATCCAGTTTAAGATTTCAATTGTCCATCTATTATCATCTCTTCTAGCAATATGTCCAGCCCAACTTCACTTCAATCTTTTAATTTTTTCAATGAGGTCAGTAACACCTGTTTGTTCTCTTACCCATATATCATGTTTTCAATATCTTCTTGTTATTCCCAACATGCATCTCTCCATACTTCTTTGAATGGTCTGAAATATCTGTATTCCTTTTCTATTAAGTGTCCAAGTCTCAGATCCATAAGTAAGAACTGGAAAACACGTTTATTAAAAATCTTCCTTTTCAAACACATAGGCATATTTCCTTTTAGTATCAAGTTATTTCTATCAAATGCACTCCAAGTTTAATTCTGTGATTAATTTCATCCATTATGTTTCCATCTGTATTAATAATCTGACTAAGGTATTTGTAACTGTTAAATTCTTCTAACTCATCATGATCAATCTTTATTTTCATATTTTGAGAAAATCCATTAAACATTACTTTAGTCTTTTTAACATTTATCTTTAGTCATACTTTCATCTGATAACTCCTGCAACATTTCCTGTAGATGTAATGCATTACGCAAAAACAACTACATCTTCTGCAAAATCTAAATGATTTAAATAATCTGCATTTACATTCACTTCTTTAGCTTCCCATTTTAATCCACAAAATACTTCTTGCAGCATTGCTGTAAAAAGTGTTGGAGATATGGAGTCACCCTGTCTTACACCCTTTTCAATATTGACTTTCCCAGTATCATTACATAATCTAATTGTTGCTGTTGCATTTCTATAAATATTCTTTAAAATATGACAATATCCTGGATCTATACCTTGATGATCCAATTCTTTACTCACCGAAGAAATGTGTATAGATTCAAATGCCTTTTTATAATCTACAAATCCAAAACATAATGGCAACTCATATTCATTTGTCCCTTCTATAACTTCTCTCAATACTTGGATATGATCTACTGTACTAAAAACACTTTTAAATCCAACTTGTGCTCTTGGTTGATGGAAATCCATTGTTCTCTGTAGACGAGTTGTAATTATCTTGGTAAAAATTTTGTATAAAACTGATAAAAGGCTGATAGGTCTGTAATTTCTAATATCTTCTTTATCACCTTTTTTAAATATTAATACAATATTCTTTCAATCATCTGGTATATCTTTATCATTTAGACATTTGGTATATAACTTTTCTATTTCTTTACTTGCTTCTTTTAATATATCAATTATAATTCCATCATTACCTGGAATCTTTTCCTTTTTTCATTATTTAATTGCATGTCTCACTTCTTCATTAATAATTCCATCTTTTTTTGTTATTGCAGATATAAATTTCCTACTATAACGATCAAAATGTAAGTGAAGGTCGAATCTAACCGCAAAATACGATATCTGCTCTACAAGGCGCCATCTAGGCATTTAAACCTAAAAAAATTTATAGAGTAGGCAGATACGCGCTGTTAAGATTCCACTTTATTTAAATATTCAGATCGTTAGCCCTAGTCACTAGCTCAGTGGAGACGCAGAGATAAAAATCTATATCTTAATTTATATCTTAAATATAAATAAATAAAAGCCACTGCCAGAAATTAACACATAAAAATATTTATTTACGCACATATAAAATCATTCTAATTTGAGGAATAAGTTTAACATTTTAGATTTTTATATTAATCTTTAGTTTTACATTTAAGTAAATTACAACCATGAGTTTAATATTTATTTAGTGAGTCGAGGATGAATAGACTACATAGATCTGCATTTGAAAAGAAAATATTCTTCCCTGATTTAACCTTAGGCAACAAATTTCGCAATCAAACCGGCGCCAATCCATCTGATACATTTATGTATTCAATGTAGCATGAAAATACGACAACACAAAATACTATACTGTCAGGAATGTACATCTGAACAGCAAGTAGAATTAGAGAAGACATTGTCTCTCCACCAACAGGAATGTCACATCTGTTGGCGAGTAGAACAATAAACATAAAACTCCATAGGAATGGACTGCGGTCCTTTGCCGTCTTACAAACCCATCCATAGGCAAACAGAAGGTGTGTGGCGTATATCTATAATCCTGCCCGTAGAGGATCTCATACTACATCTACAATTATACAAATATATCCAATCCATTGAACCAATTCAACTACGAAATAAATAACCTAAGATTACCCTCCCTTAATATAACTTTACAAAACTATATAGCCATTCATGCCCGACTTAAATTTAACATTTAAATACGTTCGCACAGATTATTTTTATAAATTTGTTTTTAAAATGTTGAGTATAGATCGGCTGCACAGATTCCACGGTCAAAAACATCCAAATTAAACACAATCGATCAAAATACAAAATCATCGATAATGTCAATTGCAAAAGGGAATACACAAGGGCCCATGGCATTCATCGTAAGATGCCTGCATTAACGTCATTGACCTATATATTCTAATCAAATGTGAAAACTTCAACATAATCAACCGCTAACGAATCTATGCAACGTCTATACCCAACCTAAATTTCATCATTTAAAATTTAAACAATAAATAATTTATACAATAAGAAAAAAAAAAAATGGAAATGATTTTTATCAATCGGGAAACATATAAAATTAAACATTATTAATTGGATTTTAAACTTAAAAAAGTCAGATAGAAGTTCATAAGCTTGAACGAAAGTTCTTAATTATTTTTAAATTTAGAGTTCATGTCCATATATATAGCTTGCGGTAGAAGAGTCCAGGTTTCTGCTTTTAATTCCCACGACGCCTCCATTGGAAGATAATGTTCTGGAGATGGCAATAGCTGGTTCAAGATATCACAGTCTTTTCCTTTTTATTTTTTAAATAGAGAGTGTGGTATGTGCGTCCTACCACAACTCTCAAACACACAATGCTGGAACTGTCCGAAAAAACTGTATTTCCCTTTTTATATTATCCACACGGATTCAATCAACAAAACGTCACTAATCCATCACTTTCGTTAGGGTCCGAGCCAAGGCTTAGTGCTTCCATTGGTCAAGCTAATTTCTTTTTATTTTATTATCTATCTTTCATCAGATCATTTTAATTATACAAGAGCCCAAGGCTAGCTTGCTTTTCAAACAATTTATAAACAATCATTTCCATTTACAGATTACAAGAATTAATTAATACCTGTTTTTATTTTTAAATCTTGTACTTTTTTTTATAAAAAAGTACGTTCAAATACTTATTTATTTGTTTTTTTAAAAAAAAAATATTTTTAAAGTTTGGCATCTGTGCAAATGTATATACGTTTAACAAACATTTTAATTTTAGCGTTTAGTTTTTTACTTTTATTTGCGAACTTTTAAGTTTTTATTTTAAATTAATGTAACGACATATTTGTATATCGTTACACTACCAATACCAAAATGTTGTTTTACACTCTTGAGACTTTTATTCTCTTCTACAGCTTTCCTTGCTAGTTCATAGTTATACTTTCTTACATCATTTTCAACTCTTTTCCGTACTATTTTACAAAATTAGAGATATTCATTTTTTTTAATGCATCATTTTTGTATATCTTCATATTCCTTCTTTTCTTCACAAATTCTCTAGTCTCAGTAGAAATTTTATTGGTCACTTGCTGTTTTTTTCAACCAGCTATTTTTGTTGCAGTTTTTAAAAGTGTATCGGTTATTTTCATAGTAATTTCATTCAAATCTGAATCATGTTCAAAATCTACTAATATTTGAAAGCTATTTGTAAGTTCTAATTTAAATTCATTAGAATGTTTCTGAAGATTAGGAATATCAACTGTAATTTTTTTTTTTTTTTAATAATTTTTGTTTCTCTAGTTTTGCATTAAGACGTATCTCACATCTTACTAATCGATGATCACTTCCTGTGTTAAATTTATTAAGAACATTATATACTTGAAATATGTATTTTCTGTTAGTCAAAATATAATCCAACTCTGCTGTACCTTCATTTGGATGCTTCCATGTCCATTTCCTTTTAACATTTTTCTCAAAATAAGAATTCATCACACGATCACCATCTCTTATACTAGCATATAATTGTTTATAAATAAGGCTAAACTCTCCATACAGTAGTGCCACACTATGCCAACCAGAGTAATCAATGGATGTCAGAAGGCTTGTGCATAAAATCTCTATCTAATGCATACTCATTCAATATCCCCAGACTAGTTTCTGGCTTGTGGCCTTTGTCAATGGGGAGCTTTGTATCTGAAAGCACTGCACCTAGATCTTAGGATCTAATGCACCCCTCCAGCAATCACCTTTTATCTCTACTTAACTATAAAACTATAAAATTGAAAACACAAAAAATATTTCCAATCTAAGCTCAATAGCTTATATTAACTCTGATTGGCACAGGGTGTCACTACTTTATGGAGAGTTTTGCCTTGTTTATAAACAATTATATGCTAGTATAAGAAATGGTGATCATGTGATGCTTAATGGTTTAACACCAATCCTGCCTAATAGGATAGTAGTGGCTATGGTTGTTAAAGACCAAAGACACCAAAGTGTATGGGGGCTGAACTGAGGTCAGACCCATATGACTATATAAGCTATTGAGCAAAAGGTGGTTCTGGAAGGTTGCATTAGATCCTAAGATCTAGGTGCAGTGCCTCAGATCCAAAGCTTTTCACTGACGCAAGTTACAAGCCAGAAACTAGTCTGGGGATATTGGATGAGTAGGCATTAGATAGGGATTTTATGCACTAGCCTTCTGGCATCCATTGATTACTCTGGTTGGCACAACGTGACACTACTGTATGGAGAGTTTTGTCTTGTTTAATAAGAATTCATAATGTAAAGTTTTCCTTTTTCTGCCTCCACAAGTCTATGTCCTCTCTCATTTCTATTACCATAACCAAAATTACCTAGGGCACTTTCATGTTTCATTTGTTTACCAATTCTAGCATTAAAGTCTCCCATAACAATTTTAAAATGTTGTTTACTCTGATCAAAAGTTTTTTCTACATCCATATAAAAATCTTCTACTATTTCATCACTATGAGAACTTGTTGGGGTATAAACCTGACTTATCTGCAATTGGTCTCTGTTATTAAGTTGTATAACTAGTCTTACCACTCTGTCTGATACACCATCAATCTCCACAATGTTGTTCTTCCACTTTTTATTTATAATGAATCCTAATTCTCTTGTATTTCCAATATTTGTGCCTTCGTAGTAGAGTACATGTCCACTTTTTAAATCAGTTGTTCCATTGCCTTTTCTTCTAACTTCACAAAGTCCAATAATGTCTCATTTAGTAATAGACAGTTTTTATTCTAACTCTTGCAATCTTCCTTCACGTGAAAATGATATGTAGTTGTAAATATTTAAATAAAAAAGTGGTCATCAAATGCCAGCCTGGGTCCGCAATCAGGGGATTCTTTGCACCCTCCACCTTTGGCCACCAACCTGCTGCCTTGGTTTGTGACTTTACAGTCTCCTGGGAATAAGAGCCATGATTTATTTTTGTCTGTCATGATTATATATATGTATTGGAAAAATATTTATCATTTACATAAACATTCATTCTGCCTTATCAGGCAACTGAGAAGATCATGGTGTTTCTTAATCTTAAACTCAAAGGAAAAAACCAAAAAAACACCCCACGCGCGCAAATGCGTGGGGGGGGGCCCCCCCTTCTTTTTCAACTATATGAATAATCACATAATAATAACAGCTGCAACGACAAGACCATATGGAGTGGACATTAGGAATTTTCCCTGCTCTGTTAAGGCCTCCAAAAGAAATCAAAGGGTCTCCTTTCAATTAATAGCAAACTCTTTTCTGCAGCCAAAACAGGATAAAAGGAATTATTCTTATACTGCACTTTTAGGATCTTAAGTAAATAATCTATGTATATATATATATAAAAAAATTGATAAAATTTTTTAGTCTAATAAATACAAAATACATTAGATCCAAGGAACTATAAAGGTAAATGCTACTTTATAGTTATGGAAATTTGGAATTAAGCTAAATGTCTATCAGATCTATGAAAATTTTTGTAAAGTTGAACTGAATCTCAAAAAAGCAAAATTAACAGTCTCCAGTTGAGACAAAAAATAGAATATCATTTTTATTATATGTCTAGTAAAAAAAAGTATTGTATAGGTTCTCAGTAATATCTGGACATATTCTATATGCATAGTGGGTAAATGTACATAAAGTTATTGTAGATGATTGCAATAATAATTGAATATTAAATGTGTAATGAAGCCACTGATGGTATGGAAGAAATAGGTTGGATATCTAGCTTCAACAAAACTCAGAAGATATGTTTTTTTAAAAAGAATTTTCAAAATTGATTTACAAACTTATTAGAAAAAATCTGTAATTCATCATGAATAAGTATATCACATAAACACTTGTTGCAAGTATGAAAATCTACTTAAGTAATTAAGGATGGCAATAAATTTTTAACTTCCTGAGTGTAGACAATTTCTTGCATTAAATCAAATCTTAATGATTAATCAAAGTAAATAATAGTTTATTAGTTGATATTGTGAAATTGGTAAATATTTAATGTCACTGTTGGGTGATATATATTCAGATTTGTCTATTTAGAAATTCATTTATAGATTCATTAAGCCACCTAACTAAAAAAATCTGTAGAAATTCTAACCAGTAAATAAATTCAAGTATATTTATTAACTCCTTTAAGTTTGCCACTGTTTTCTGTTTGATCACAACACCATAAGTTAATAATTGTTGAAATCTACCGAAAAATGCTATAATACATCATAATGAGAATTCTACAGATATTCAGGTATAATTTTAAGTCACTACGAATCATTTATGAACTTTCATTTTAGTATTGGTTATTAGAATTTGTTATAATCCTACAAATGGTCTAAATAGCACTTTCAATGAGACACATTCCCATCTTTGCAACTTAAAAAAAGGACAACAAAATTTGAACGACTGTTATAATTTTTCAAAAACCTTTTTAAAATAACATGTTTGCGAAATAGTAATTTCCACCAACTTTTAAACTAATACAAATTATATTTTGATTTATATATCTTTCATTATTTAAAAAAAAATGGTGAAGCTTATTAAAGTCTGAATTGCCAGCCATAGAAAAGGAAGCCGTTGCATTTTTACAGGCTGAAAATGTTTTGCCACAGAGCATAAAATGTTCTTGCAGCAAAGATATTACTCTGCATTCTTACTGCGGTTGGCATTTTTATTGCATTGCCCATGCCTGCAAGAAAAGTCATTCAATTCATGAAAGCTCCTGGTTCGAAGGCTTCAGGATCCCCTTTGTGACAGTTGTACATCTCCTATACTACTGGAGTAGGGATGACTTTTCACTCTAACCTGCTCATGAAGATCTACAACTGTCCAACAAGGCCTTAGTTAGCTGGACCAATGGGCTAAGGGAACTCTGCAGCGAAAGCCTGCAGTCCCACACAGGATGTCTAATCGGTGGTCCCAATAAAATTGTGGAGGTGGACCAAACACTGTTTAGCAGGTGTAAAAATCATCAGGGACATATGCTTTCCCAGCAATGGATCTTTGAAGGTGTGTGCCATCACACAGGGGAATGCTTTGTCATGTGTGTTCTATGTAGATCTGCAAGCACACTGCTTCAAGCTATATGCGATAACATACAATCAGGATCCACTATATACTCGGACTGCTGAAAGGGCTACAGGACATCTGTCCTTGAGGATGCAGGTTTTAGCCACATGAAGGTCAACCACCGCTATAACTTTGTTGACTTGACAACTGGTGCTCACACACAGAACATTGAGTGTCTGTGGGGTCTGTTAAAGTGGCATAAGAAAAAACAGTGTGGTACAGCCCCCAAAACCTCAACAACTATCTAGCGGAATTCATGTGGCAATGCTTACACAAGGGAGATTTGTTCCATGCCCTTCTAGCGGAAATCCGTCTGCAACAGTTGGATGGCAAGTCAGCTCCTGCACAGGTAGTTTTTTGGAGATATGTTTTATAGTAATGAAATGGTTTGTATAAATGTCTATATTAATGATTTAATTTTTATTTTATTTTTTATTTTTTAGAACTCAACAAGACACAACTAACATTGCAGGTGTTTGTTTTTTTTTAATTTTCTTTTTTCTTTAAAATGGTTTTTTTCTTTAAAACATGTAAATAAACTTGTTATTTTTTCATTAAAATTGTCTTCACTTTCATTAAAATAGTTAAAGGAGTTAATAAATATAATTGAATTTATTTACTGGTTATATTTTTAATATAATGTTTGTGAGTAGTTAGGTGGTTTAATGAATCTATAAATGAATTTCTAAATAGACAAATTTTAATATATATCACCCAACAGAGACACTTAAATAATTACCAATTTCACAATGTCAACTAATAAACTATTATTTACTTTGATTAATCATTAAGATTTGATTTAATGCAAGAAATTGTCTACACTCAGGAGGTTACAAATTTATTGCCATCCTCAATTACTTAAGTAGATTTTCATACTTGCAACAACTGTTTACATGATATATTGATTTGTGGTGAATTACAGATTTTTTCTAATATGTTTATAAATCAATTTTGAAAATTTTCTTTAAAAAATCTTATATCTTCTAAGTTTTCTTGAAGCTAGATATCCAACCTATTTCTTCCATACCATCAGTGGCTTCATTACACATTTAATATTCAATTATTATTGCAATCATCTACAATAACATTGTGTACATTTACCCACTATGCATATAGAATATGTCCAGATATTATTAAAAACCTTTATAATACCTTTTTTTTTTTACTAGACATATAATAAAAATGACCTTCTATTTTTGGTCTCAACTTGAGGTTGTTAATTTTGCTTTTCTGAGATTCAGTTCAACTTTACAAAAATTTTCATAGATCACCAAACATCACATGATCACCATTTCTTATGCTAGCACATAACTGTTATTAAAACAGGCAAAACTCTCCATACAATAGTGCCACTCAGTGCCAACCAGAATAATCAATCAATGGATGCCAGAAGGCTGGTGCATAAAATCCACATCGAGTGCCTACTCATCCACAAGCCAGAGACTAGTCTGGGGATATTGGATGAGTAGGCACTAGATGGGGATTTTATGCACAAGCCTTCTGATATCCATTGATTACTCTGGTTGGCACTGAGTGGTACTACTGTATGGAGAGTTTTGCCTGTTTTAATTTTCATAGATCTGATAGAAATGTCATTTACCTTAATTCCAAATTATCAATCAGTATTAACTATAAAGTAGCATTTACCTTTATAGTTCCTTGGATCTAATGTATTTTGTACTTATCCAACTAAAAAATTCTATCAATTTTTTTTTTATATATACATAGATTATTTACTTAAGGTCCTAAAAGTGCAGTATAAGAATAATTCCTTTGATCTTGTTTTACTTTAATATGCAAATTTAATTAAACTTTTTCTACCATTATTAAAAATAAATACATATTCATTAGCTTTTGCAGATAATGTACTTATCTCATGATAAAACAATAACCTTCAATTACTGAACAAGTAATTAATCATTTCTCAACTGTATCCAGCATCACATGACTCTCATTTTAATGGTTCTATCATAAAGTAAATAAAGTGACCTATTGCAAAATTCTAATTAGATTTCAGCTTTCATTGGTAAATCCTGAGCTTGGAAAGTATCTACTAAAAATGTATTGCCTTTACTTTTCTCAAAATTCTTTTATAATGTTTAGATGTTCATCTAGATATATCCTTTATCAAAATTAACAACACTTTTAATAGTGTAATTATGGAACAAATTAACTCATTGTTAAACTCTTATAATAAGTAACATTACTTTTACAAGCTGTGGTGATATTACTAATTCAATAATGAAAGAAAGAAACAGCATACTGGCAATGACTGTACTATCAGGCTTCTGAATTTTAGGCTATTAAGATCATATATAATTTTCAATGATCATCCAATTTTGACAGGCAATGTCTTCCAAATTACTTATGAGAACTAATAGTTTTAATTTTAACAGTATACAAGCCTAACATAAGCATCAAACATTCATATCTATTTCAATGGACCCTCATACATTCTGTGTTGCTCTTAATAATTTAAATGCAGTTGACTGCAATGTTTTTTCTTAACTTTTTAAACAAAACAATCAAAATTTCAAAAATAGTTCCTCAATCTGTTTGTTTTATAGACCATGACATTTTAAATTCTATCTATCAATAAAGATATTAAATGTATATATTTTTAACCTGCAGCTTAAATCTGTGGATGACACTCTCTCTCTCTCTCATCTCTTAAATTACTGTCCTATCTTCATTAATTTACATCTTGTGTTGTTTCCTTCAAAACAGAATCTTTTTTCTATAATATCATTAGCTTTTGCATTTTGCTCTAAATCTTTTTTTTTTCTGAGTCTCTGTAATATCTTACTTTTGCCACACTTATTAAACCTATTATTTTGAAATTTCCTTGTGAGTATATGACATTTTTAGTTATTAAAATGATCCTAAAGTTTTAAATACAACTTCAATTAATATTTATGCCTTGAATATTTTTACTCGATTTTTACACTGAAGAGAGTTCATGGATAAATCACCACACACTACACAAACTGCAATTCTCTGACATCTTATTCAGCCTACAAAGAATACAATAATAATATGTAGAATATACTTATAAGCAACATCTCTTCACAGCAAATTGGAACTGATAATAAGGGTCTTGTCCATACTCTTCAATTTTATGAATCCTATATTTTGTTTGTTATTTCACAAAAATCTGTTTGATGCTTTATTGCTTACACGCATTAATTTTAATAAATTTATTTTTTACCAAAGATAGTAAAACTTGAATGGTTTATAAATTTATATATCATTTATGATATTAAGTAAATGGAAATTTTTTTTCTTTGGATTATTTGAAAAATGGATGATAATCAAGAGCTTATTCAGGAAATTGTTAGAGCAATAAAATCTGCTTTTTGATTGACCACTTAAGTATAATTGAGTTATTTAAATCTTATATTACAAATAATACATGTATGTGCATACATAAATTGTACAATTAAACTTTTTTTAAATTTGAACTGAATAGATATTTTAATATATTTAAAGGAGAGTTTGGTTTGTTTTCTTTGAAGTAATTTAAAAATATTTATTGTGAACGAAACTCTTTGATAAACAGATCAAAATCTCTATAAACTGCAATATACGTTTTTTAGTTAAAATATGAATTTTAGAAATAGAATAACAGAACTTAAAACAATTGTAATAAGAGAAGCATAGCACAAAAACAAGTTCAGAACAACAGATCAGAAAAATTCTTTCGGCTAAAGATATTGTAAAAATGAATGGATAGAAATGAATCATCTTCAAATTATTGCTTGTGCATAACAGTTGCATTATTCCTTGTTCAATGTTTCATTGTAGCATCTTAATGTTAATAAAAAAAGCGTTGTTTTCTATTAAATGTGTGCTTTATTTTGTTTAGTTTTAAGAACAAAAACCTTTTGAAAATAACACGATTGCGAAAGAATAATTGAAAGGTCTATAAACTGAAATATAATTTGTATTAGTTTTAAAAAAAAAAGTTTTACAAACAATCACCTTTTAAAATAACACAGTTTCGAAAATTAGCTTTTTTTTTTTTAAAAAAAAAAGACCGATTTTTAGTAGTGTTGAAAGAAAGAAAAATTGCCATAAAAAAGAAGTCATAAAAATTATTATTTTAAAAAACAACCTATTTTTAGAGACAATAATTTTAAAAAAAGATCCAGTTTTAAAAGAAAATAATTTAAAATACATTGATTTATCAGAAGGTGAAAGAGAATGTAACATTATTACTGGTCAGAGTAGATTTAAATAGCTGTGCCTTCTGCATTATTTACACCTTCACATTATATGTTATCTTTCTGTTAAGTACATGCATAGACACCATCAAGCGAATATCAATATTCTTGGTTGGTGCTGTTAGCCATCATCGTAAGCTAGATGTGCTTACGCATGGCAACAGCACCGTCAATCGGGCATCCAATATTCTTGGTAATTGCTTGTAGCAGACGACGTAAGCTAAATTTGCTTACGCAAGGCAATCAGCGCCACCTGGATTATTGTTTGTTGCTGGTAGCAGACGACGTAAGGTATATGTGATGTGATGTATTATGGCTTCTCCTTAAACGAAGTCAAGAATATCTCAGCAATTATGCCCAGATAAACCTGTTAGCCACTTTCTTTTACATTCCCCACTCTAAATTTACCCATAATCTGCTCTATCCCATTTCCACAACATAATTTTTGTCAACTCTATAACCTTTATATCTAAATCCCCCTTATCTTTTCCCAAACCCAGCATAAAAACCAATAATTCACTTTCTGTATAATCACTCTTTTCATATTTATTTTTCCACAACTTCATTATATGTACCCTTTCTGTTTTCAAACATTTACATTCAATTAACAAATGCCTAATATTTTCAATTCCTTCCTTACATAATTTACAAAATAAATCACCCATATTTTTCCATTTACATGTATATTCTTTTGTAGCTAAAGATCCCGTTCAAGCCTTAAACAATAAACTACTTTCCTTACTATTATCATATATTAACTCACACTTAATATTCTGTTTATTTCTATATATATTTAAACTCTTTTACTCTCCATACTATTTCTCCATTCTCTAACTCCCTAGTCTTTATTAATAAATTTATTTTTTATCCCATTCTTACTACTATAACACTTAATAATCCTCTTAACCAATCATCCCATCTTTTGTAAAATATACTATATAAATTCTTTATCAAATCTTTTGCATACGCATTACCTTTCTCACCCATCTTGTTACTCCCTTTACTCATACCAATTAAATACTATTTTAGTATTCTTTTATTATCCATAAACTATCAAACATTTTCATTTTACTTTTTGCATCTCTCATATAAAACTTCCATCCCATTTTCCTTGAATTGCCTCCTTGTGTCCATACTTCTGCATCAATATGTCTTCTACTTCCCTTTGAGCTTTTTCTAAATAATCTAATATCTTTTTACTAACATATAATGATCATTAATATGTTAACCCTGCTACTGCAACTCCTTTCATATAATTCTAGCTACATCATATTTATTATATGAAAATACTGTAATTTCTTTATCAATCCTTTTTTTCTTTGCTTATTTATCAATTTTTCTCCCATTCATAAATAATTTTTCTGATTACTTAAAATAATTCCCAAATAACTATATCTATTCACCCACTTAACTTAATATCTCCCAATAAAAATTCTACATCTTCTCTTTCCTCAGTATTAACCATCATTATATTTGATTTTTCTTCACTAAATTTAATCCCCATCTCTTTACACCCTTGATGTCCTCAAATAACTTCCATATCTTCTCTTTTTTCTGCCCAAAAATATATCATCAAAAAAAGACCTGAAAAATATATACTCCCTTACTACCTATTAACGGTATCTCTATCCCTCTTCTAATCTTTCTATTGCTCTTTCCATTTCACTCAAATACAACACAAACAAAATAGGTGACATAGGGCATCCTTGCCTTAGTCCCACACCATTTTTAACTTTAATTGATTCTATATTCTCTAATTGATATATATAATAATTATTTTCATATAATTTCTTAATAATATCTATTAAAGCTTCATCCATTCCCAAATTTGCTAAACTTATCCATAATCTATTTCTATTTACTCTATTATATGCCTTCTCTATATCTAGCAGCTGGAATGAGAAATGCTGCTTTTGGCCCTGTAACCTGAATGCTTCTTTGTGTTGACACAGAAACAGTGCCTCTTGCGGCAACATTACACGGTCAAAACAACTACCAAGATCTCTTTTTCGGTATTTAGCTGATAGCATTCATCATCATCATTAACTTTTGGATCACTGTAAATTAAATTTTCTAGGTAGTAGCACCCTCAGTGATCAAAAGAAGATAGAAGTGACTGGTACAACAAATTTAATAATAAATAAATAATTAAATTTTTAATGTAAATAGATATTTTAATGGATTTTATAGTTTATTGAAAATTATTCGTAATTACACGCTACTGGAATTTGATTTGATAATGTAGAAGCAGATTTAGACTAATTTGTGCATTTATGATTATTACATTTTTTTGGCTTTTTTTTTTTAAGTATGTTATCCTTATGATGTATTAAATATACATACATATTTTTATGATGCTTTATTAAATTATTATGAAAATTGTATCTGCAGCAGATGCATAAAATCAATATATTATTTTCAGTAGGCAAACAGATAATAAATAATTTATCATATCATTAATTTATTATTTACTTGTTTGGTTTTATAAATTAAAATATATATATTGACAAATTTTATATTTCAATAGATTTTTGAAAATGTAAAATCTTAAAATATAAAGGTAAAATTATAGATAAAACAAATTTCTTTTTTAAAGAAAGAGTGATAAAATGAAAAAAAGGTTTGAGTTGTTATTAGTTATTTATCTTTTTTTTGTTAAAGATTAAAAATATCTCTGAATTATAAGAATTAAGATTTAAATAATAATAATAATAATAGTATACAATTTCAAGTTAAAAAAATATATCCGTACAACAAAATATTGTCTTATGACATGATTTGTCAGAATAGATGTGAAAAAATAATAATTCAGAAAATTATAAATCTGTAATTTAAATGATATGTATTTTTATGGTAGTGATTTTGGGAAAAGGAAGCCAACAATGGCTGTGAAAAAATAATACATATGTGTGCAGTGTGTCAAAAGTTCACTATATAATTAATATTATATTTTATTTATATAAATATAATTTATATGTATAATACTTTTAATTGTTTTGCTTATTCACAAATATTAAAATACACAAATAATCTTTTATCATTTTTTATTAAATTATAATTTTTTTTTACTTTTAGATATAAATTTGAAATTTTATTTAAAGATTAAATATATCTTCTTTTATTAATCAATTTTCTCTCTTTTACCTAAGCACCCAATGTTATAACTTTAGAAATCCTTATTACTTCTACTATAATGCAATCATAGACATCATCGAAATACATTATTGGCTACAAATACATATTTTAATTGTAGTGTTATTGGTAATAATAATTCTAGAATTATAATTTATTTATTAACTTTTGTAATTAGTTATTAGAATAAAAGCAGTCATTTTAGACAGAAAAAAAAAAAAAACAATTTTTTTTTAATTATATATTTTTTAAAGGTACGTAAAAACATATTTATTACCGGACAAATCGAAGGTTGGTAAAAGGAAGACAAAAGTTAAGAAGAATTCATTGAATCCTATATTTGATGAAACCTTAAAGGTTAGTGTAGTAGTGATTCAAAATTTTTCTGACATTATATTTTATTTATTAAAAATTATTCATAATTTTAACAAAATTTACAACATATATATTTTGAATAAGTAGATTTTGGTGTACAATTTATATTTTTAATAGATAGTCTAAACCTATAAATCATTAATGGTATATCCAGTTATGTTAAATAAGTAAATTAGCAGAAGTATCAACTTTAAAACTTTAAACTGATATTAATAATATATTTAAGTTATTATAATACTATTTGTTTTTTTTTTTTTAAATTAGAATTATTCCTATAATATATTACTATGGAGTTATCTTTCTTATCATATAATAGAAAGCAGTCTTTATATACATCACAGTAATTCAAAAGCCTCTTTAATAGTTCCACTAAAAAAATAGAGAAGGAGAAGGCTAAATACTTATTTGCTTTCCAGTAATGGGTAATTACTGTAATTTACTATTTACAGAAAAGAAAAATTTTAAGCCTAATTAAAATATGAGAAAAAGAGCTTTATTTTGGCCTTGGTTTGAAACTTCAAGTCATGGCCATATTAGGCAGATATGCTATTACTATGCATTTTTGTTCTGTATACTAAATATATATTGTCATATTTCGCATTGTATTGGGTATATTGTTAAATAGTTAAATGATTAATATTGTTGCTTGATAATTATTTTATATCACCAAGTAATGGTAGGTAGCTATTAAAACCATTAAATCTGAAGGAATATTAGAAGAAAAACCCAAATAGCACAAATAAAACAGTTTCTTCAAAAATATTAAATAAAAAAAAAAAGGATGAACACGTTGAAATAAATGAAAAGCCAATTTTTAAATTTTTCTCAAACTGATGAAGAACCTGAATGATGTAAAGGAACCTTATAGTTATTAACTTCTAAATAAGCAAGGAAAAGTATACTAATGTACATAATGTTAAAAAGATACATTCTACTAATGATTATGAACTCGTTCAATATTGTAACACTACTGAGCGTTCATTAAAATTTGTGTCTAAAAATTGATGAAATAAAATTCTCATAAATAATGCGATGGTTTCAGTTTGAGAGATTGTTATTTATAAAAAGTTCAAAGAGTTTTTTTTAAAAAAACCAGTTTGCTAAAAATCAATTAAATCATAGTTTTACGAATCAAGGAGTAATTAGAAGGGGATAGAAAAAATATCTTAGACAAGTTAAAAGTAGTTGATTTTCAAAAATTAAAAATATCTCTCTTTCCATTTAAATTATTTAAAAAAGAAAAAAAAGGAAAGTAATTTTAAAATAAAATAACAAAGTGATTTTAAATATATATGGGCGCTAATAGCGATTGTAAACGTAAGGATTGATAAAATATATATGTGCATGTTTAATAATAAGGAATAAATGAAAGTCAAAAAATATTGTATAATCATAAGATATATAAAAACAAAATGCACAATGCTACTAAGTTAAAACAAAATCCACAAAACAACCAGTTTGCAATGGCTACCAAATGAAAACATGTAATTAAAAGCTTATCACAAGAATGCAATTAAAAACAAGGGAGGAATTTCAACAACAGAGATAGATGGCGGACATAAACACCAATTATCAGAATGACAACACATCATCTTAATAAATAGTCCAGTTTTTCATCGGACAATTAGTTGAGATTACAGTTGAGATCACAATTAGATCAGTGCAGTTTAGTCAATCAATCAGTCAGTCTATTATGTATCCAGAATTAATCGCGCATTGTTAATCATCATCGGAAACATACAACTTTGCTCCAGCCTGAGTCTGATGAAACAGCCAACCTGCCAGGAAAAAATATAATGCCTGCCTAACAACTTGAAAATCCACTTTCAATGTGTAACTGTCTTAAAGAAAAATGCTTCAGAATACCAAGCATTAAACCTCCTCAAGAAAAACCTCACATCCAAATGATTAGAAAGATTTTCAATTGAAGTAACATCCAGCAAGAAGTCCACGTTCAAATCCTAGGTAATAAATAATATTTTCTTATTTCCATTTCTGAGTAAAGTAGCCATTGCAATAATTTGAAGCCTCCCAAAGTCAAATAATAATGAACTCTATAGCATGCATAAAGAACTATTGATGTGCGTGTTTTGAAATGTTGTGTATGTGAATGCTTTAGTATATTTTATATTGATTTCATGTATTTTAAGTGCCTTGTATTATTTAATACTCTTTGTTATATTATATTGTATATCTTACTATAATATGTGTGTGCTTGAGGTGGTAATAAGTCATTGTTTCATTTAATTAAGTTCTTATAAAAGTATTTAAAATTAAAGCAATAAATATTTATTTTAAATAAAATTATCTTGAAATGTAATATTTGTCGGTCAATTCTTTACCACTAATTAAAGAAATAATTTGTTATTATACTACTTTAGATTGAGCTAGTCATGGGATATTTTGAGTGCTGGATTATGGGCCTACTGTCCAAACACATTAGTTCTTGTAACTAGCTGGCACCTGAGGTTTACCTCAAAACAAATAAAGTGCTTGGATAATAGGGGTTTGAATCTAGCAGTTGAGGTGGGCCACAGTCTGGAAATGTGATCATGTTATGTGTTGCATAAATCGGTCTGATCATGGGTATTGTTGATAGTTCTGCTATCGATGATATTCTCCTCTCTGCTCGAAGGGGCGTTCCATTCACGTAATATTTATAATAGAGAATTATAAATTTATGATAAATAAGGTTTAAACCCAGTAAACCTACAATTAGATTACGCCGGATCATATTACGAATGCACCCGGTACAATATAGATAAATCAATAGGGTTTGAATTAATGATGATAAGTATGTTAATGCAAATTTTGAAGGAAATGAAGAAAGAATCAATTAAAATTTCTAAACAATTAATTTATAGGAAAATTAAATTCCAGTGTGAAATAAATAAGTTACTCATGATAATAATGTATTTTTATTAAGTTTTGATAGTTCTCAAATTAATGATTTTTGTATTGGCAATTTTACTTAGAAAATGAGAAGTTAATTGATTATAACTTTCGATGAATACTAGAAGATACAAAATTTTCAGGCTGGAAAAATTATATAAATATTCTTGTAAAATTGAACAGCTCTGAGAGGAGCTATTTAATTTTACTAGAACTTCAAAAATATCACTGTTTTCTTTAATTCATTCAACAGAAATAAATGCAGAAGAATTTTTACTTGTACACTCATTGCGTACTTTACTAGAAAAAGTTTATCTCATTTGCTCAATTGATTGAATATTTTTATTAATGGCAACGGATTTTTTGGTTTTTATATATATGTCTGTTGAAGTTTATCAGAAGACAGAGGAAAAAAATCTTGATAATTAGTGGGCAAAAAATATACTGTATTTTAAAAATATCCAAACTTATTACTGAGCATATTCTACTTATATCTTAGAAATTTGTTTATCAATTTTTTTTCTGATGCTTTAAAACATTGCTTTTATGTCGAAACTAAGATGAACAACAAAACTAGAATAGGAATAATGAGAATTAACTACTTTGAATCATGGCTACACTTGTATGTTGGGAAAACATTTAAGGATATACTCTACATTGCATTCTTGACAAATTTCCATATACATTATATATTCATGAATGACTAACATGTTGTTTTAAATATTATACACCTGTGCATATGATGTCAGACTACTCAACTGAAAAATGTTCCATATGTGCTTATTTTGACAAGGTAGTCCAAGAATCTTTGAAGTCTTAAATAACTACATGGAATTCCTTTAAGAAATCAGACTCTAAGAATTGTATAAAACCCATATTCTGAGAAATATGTTAGATGATATGATTATAGAAGAAAAATTTGAATCAACATATTTCAAAAATGTACTTGTTGTAGATATATCTAATAAAAATATTGACTCATTGAATTTTTCATTTAGTACAAAAGTATTGGTTTCTAAATCAGTGCCAAATTATATAAGGAATTTTATATAGACTAATTAATGTTAGTAAACAGGCAAAAACTCTCCATATAGTAGTGCCACCTTGTGCTAACCAGAGTAATCAATGGATGCAGGAAGGCTTGTGCATAAAATCCCTATCTAGTGTCTACTCATCCAATATCCCCAGACTAGTTTCTGGCTTGTGGCCTTCATCAGTGAGGAGCCTTGGATCTGAGAACACTGCACCTAGATCTTAGGATCTAATGCAACCCTCCAGCAGCCACCTTTTATCTCTACTTCACTACAAAACTATGAGAATGAATTAATGTTAATACAAAAATTGGAATCATGTGCTATACATGAGCAGTTTGAATCCCTTATGCATTGTTTGCAGGTTCAGTATAGTTTCAGAATTGTTAAATCTGAAATATCATTAGTACTAGTATTTGTTATAAATGAACAAACTAGAAAGGATAAAAAATCTGATAATATAAATAAATAGGAAAAATATATTGTCTATTGTTAGGTTTATGCCAAACATAATGAATAGATTGTGAAATAAAAGATTAAAAGAGGATGAAAATTTATTTTGATGGTGAAAACAGTCATAATGTAGTAAGTACTGTCATATAACAATGGCAAAAGATAGTTTTATAAGAAGTTATCCTGTAAATGATATATATGCTTTGTTAGTAAAACTGTAAATTATGTTTGAATTAAAAAATTAATTGAATGCCATATAACTATATAATAATTATGAAGAGTGGGATTCTGTGATAAATTATAAGAGAGAAGATTTAATTTTAGATATAGATTGGAAGTAAGAATTAAGATAGATAAATGGAACAACTTTTTATAAAAAAAATTATTTTAAAAATTACAACAGAAGAAAACTCTAGTTATAGGACAATCAGTTTTTTTTTTTGGATTATATATTAATTTTTAATAGGAACAACATTAAGAATGACATTTATTTCCTTGAAGCAGACATAGATTTAGTGGTAGAATTGAAATAAATTTTAGAAGCTTAAAAGGTTGTGAGTCAATAATGAAAAGAATTGTTGACAAAAGAATTTAATAAATTAAAAAAGACATTGAGGAAATTTTTGTTAAGTTTTATATATAAGAAGATAAATATAAATAATAATAGGATATATAAATAATATAAATTCAACAGAAAGTGAAGATATTCAAGAAAATTTAATGGATGCCACATTATTGATAGTAGGTTATGAGAAGGCTAAAAGAGGAAAAGAAATTTTTTTTTTTACCTCACTGAATACAATAAAAGACAAGAAAGTTGGCATGTCATTCAACACACCACATACTTAGGAAAAAATTGATCATCATTTTGATTTATCACTATGAAATACTATTTGCATGTAATAGGCTACACTATACTTATAAGAGGTATTTTCAGTTGAGGCTTTGATACTCATTAATATCTTATATCAATATATAAAAAAGTATTGCATAAAGATTACAATGAGTGTGTTATCATAGTAATAATTATATAAATTTTAAGTTATATAATATTGCCGTAACTAGAATGTGGATTAATTAAATTAGTAATATGTGATTACTTTAGTATAAAATCACTAAGGTAAGGAAGTTCTAAATTAATATATTAATAAAAGTAATTTATTTAATTACTTAGTCATTATTTTTAAATTATACAGCAAATGTAGAATTTATATGACCAATTTATTTTCATAATGTTGGATGTTAAATGATGAAAGAGTTTATGTAATCTGTATCTCTAGGAGCATTATATTTTATATTCTTAAAAATCAACATTTTGATGTAAAAAATGTTGCTTTTGCAGGAACAAATATTTTTTAGAGAAGGAATGACTCACTGAATATGCTAAATCTAATAATAAAAAGTACTGGTAACTTTCTTTATTATGATATCAAAACAATCATAGGTGTTATGTGCTGGAATTATTTACAAGTAGCCTAAAGAGAACACAAAGTCAAAAATAATATACTACATATAAAAAAGGTTATAATAAGCTTTTTATTTACTGTGCATTAAAAAAGTCAAAAGTAATTGAATTTCCAATCACAGTTGAAATAAAAGTGTAGGATATCCAGAAATTAATGAATTAATTATTGAATTCATTAATTTCTGCACACCCAAATGTAAAATCTGATAGGCAACTTTAATTTATAATCATTTGTTAACCATTTTCAAATTTCTGTAAGGACAGTTTGAAAAGAACTTTGAGCAATTTACTGATATTTAGAAAATGCTCATATTTTTATGAACCTATTTTTTTTGCAAAGTAAATGAAATGAGAATTAGTTATATCTATTGTAGTACTAGTTTATGTCATGGCAGAAAAAATGGAGCTACAGATTTTGGATTTACAAATGGATAAGTTGTTAAAATCTCATATAAATGATGGGAACTTTGTAATTTGATTGATAAATTGAGAGAGAGAAATTGTTTAAAAAATTTTTGGTGCAGCTTCTTTATACCAGGCATTGTTTTTGTCTATGAATATTATAAAATCAAAATATGGAATTGCATTTGTCTAATGAAAATTTTGATGATTGTTTACAAATAGGCATATTATTCTATACTCCTAATTATGAAGCATTGACCAATAACATGTAGTGTCAAAAGTCACATTGATTATTACTTTAGGAATAGTGTTTTGTTAAAAATAATACAGTTATTAATTTTTAATGTTATCAAATATTTTTCTATAAAAAAATTTAAATTATTTGAGAGTAATATATTTGTTTGTATATTTTGCCTTATTTTGTCTCCTCTAAAAATTTTCTTTGAAAAGCTAAATAGTGCCCTAAATGTGCTCCATAAAAGAAAGAAGTTGGGAATTACTGATATAGAGTATAGAAGACATGAGAGTAAAGAGCACAATTTTTTAAAGATTGACAATTGTATATCATTTATCAAACTTTAGTGTCATATTTATTTAGATAGAAGCCATCACATTGCTTTATATTATATAATAGTTGAGTATATATCTTTTATAAATTAATAATTTAATTTTTTATATCTAATTTATATTTTATGAATGCAATTCAAAAAAGTTAAAGTAAATTGTGTTAAAAGAGTGGTATGATTAGTTTTATCATTCTTCTTTAGTAATTCTTTTGCTTAATTATTTACTATCATTGGTCAAAGAACTTAAACTACATACATACATTTTCACCATTTGCAAAAAATAAGGTTATTTAATAAAAGAATTATAAATAATATTGATGCTAAATAAAGCTCTCTGCAAATTTCAGAAAGTTTGTTTATTTTAGTTATAAAATAATATTCTTCTATAATATTTATTATTGATATTTTACCATTTTTTATTACAGTACTCTATTACTGCCAGTGAACTTCAGTCACGCACTTTGTGGGCTAGTGTTTGGCATAATGATACATTTGGTCGAAACAACTTTTTAGGAGAAGTCCATGCTCCTCTTAGCAATGAAACCCTCAGAGATTCCACACCAAAATGGTATAAACTTCAAGAAAGAGTAAGTATAATAACATTTATATGTTATTTTTAATATGCATATATTTTCATATTCAAAATTTCTGATTATTAGCTGAGGTAGCATAATAATAAGATCACACGATGTATATGATGATGTATTCTTTGCCAACAGTGCCTGCTGTTGAATAAAGTAAGTTAATATTTGTCATTCATGTTGTCATTTTAGTCTAAACTTAAATGAAGAGTTTATGGAGAATAATAAAATAATATGCAATAAAGCAAAAAACTGGAGTTAATATTATAGTTTTTAATATATCAATACATAAATAATTGTATTGATATTGGGGCTGTCTAAGTATTGACTGGTTTTAATGATTATTTACAAACCCATTTAGCCTTGAGCATTATTAGATGCACACACACACACACACACACATTTATATAAGCAAAATTACCCCAAATGCAAAACTCAACCAGACTAGACGAGAAAATAAAATCCAAAACACTACTAATGGTTTCACTGCTACAAGCAGACTTCTCAAGTATAAAGAACTACAAAATGACAACATATTTATACTAAACATTACCCACAATTCCATTTACTTCCCATCCACCGTTAATATTAAAAGAACTTTTAAATAAATTAATTGCTTCAGAATCATAAATTTTTAATAATAAAGATTCTTTAATTCTTTTTTTTTTCATTTTTCTCAAAGAAGACAGCCTTAGCTTCATCAAAATTAATAGTGTGGCCTGTATCTTTTTCATGGACTTATAAAATAAAACTAAGATATTTATTTCTAACTCTACTTTTATGTACATTTATTCTTTCACTTAAGCTCAAACTACTCTGACTTATATATACCGTCTTACAAAAACAAGGAATAATAGGTCAGAGTAGTTTGAGATTAAATGAAAGAATAAAGATACATAAAAGTAGGGTTAGAAATAAATATCTTAGTTCTGCTTTATATGACCATGAAAAAGATACAGACCACACTATTAATTTTGATGAAGCTAAGGTTGTCTTCTTTAAGAGAAATGAAATAAAAAGAAGAATTAAAGAATCTTTATTATTTAAAAGTTCTTTTAATATTAAGGGTGGATGAGAAGTAAATGGAACTGTGGGTAATGTTTAATATAAATTATGGTGTAACTTTGACTTGTGAAGTCTGCTTATAGCAGTGAAACCATTAAGTGGTGTTTTGGATTTTACTTTCTTGGCTAGTGTAGTTGAGTTTTGGATTTGGAGTAATTTTGATTATTTATTGACTAGTTTATAGCTTTACGTTTTTAATATATATATATATATCAATAAAGCAAGTCATATATAGTGTGCCACTGCTTTTATAAGCTTGCATTTACAAATATGTAATATATAGATCATACCAATAACTCAAACAAGCTCTTAATTGATAAGTGCAGTAAGAGAAAATATTTAAAATCTTTATGTGGAACGTTCTTATCCCCAGACCAATTGTTTTTGAGCTTATGGCTCACCTTAGTGAGGAGCTGGAACATTCAGACAGTGGATCTAAAATATCAACTCAAAATCAGTATTTATTTAATTCATAATATTTAAGTAGAAACTCTGAAATTTTTAGACATGAAAATGTCTTTAACTAACTAACTTAAATAGCTATATGGGACTGAATTAAATTCAGATCTAGTCTGAATGTTCTAGCTCCTTATTGAGGTAAGCCACAAGCTTGAAACCAATTGATCTGGGGATAAGAACGTTCCAGGTAGAGATTTTAAATATTTTCTCTTGCTGCACTTATCAATTAAGAGTTTGTTTGAGCTATTGATACGCTCTCTATATTATATATATAGTCATTGTCTTGTTATCATCATCATCATTATCAACCATTATCAATCCACTGCAGGATGAAGGTCTCTCCAAGTTTAATCCATCTTCTCCGATCTTTAGCTTCTCTTCTCCACATCACCCCTACACATTTTCTTATTTCATCTATCCATCTTACATGTGGTCTCCTTCTGGGTCTTTTACAATCTCTTGGAATCCAGTTTAAAATTTCAATTGTCCATCTATTATCATCTCTTCTAGCAATATGTCCAGCCCAACTCCACTTCAATCTTTTAATTTTTTCAATGAGGTCAGTAACACCTGTTTGTTCTCTTACCCATACATTGCGTTTTCGATCTCTTCTTGTTACTCCCAACATACATCTCTCCATACTTCTTTGAGTGGTCTGAAGTCTCTGTATTAATCTTCTATTAAGTGTCCAAGTCTCAGATCCATAAGTAAGAACTGGTAAAACACAGTTGTTAAAAACCTTTCTTTTCAAACACATAGGCATATTTCCATTTAATATCAAGTTATTTCTACCAAATAAACTCATTTAAAAGCTTAAGTATTAATCAAAAGCAAATTTAATTTTTGATTAAAGATTAGTTCAAACAATTTATTATTATCTCAGCCTCCACAACTAGTTTTAATTTGTTCTTGTCTTGGAAACACCATAGCTGCAAATTTTAAATAAATTTAAAAAATGGAATTTCCATTTATTAAAATTTTTTATCAACTGTATTTATCCATTAATATATATATATACTAAATTAGTATGTATAAAATATGTTTTAGAAATCTCTAATGTAAATTTAAACTTTAATATTTTTCATCACCTACTGTAAAATAAAGACATTTTTCTCATACTTATATACTTAGTAAGACTATAATCTAGTTTCATCACGTATATTAGAAATTTAAATACTATTTATCATAGAGAAATAGTAGCCAAAACTTTATATAATAAATAGCTTCCTGCTATCTATTTATTTTTGAAGTGAGATTGTATTGACACATGACCACAATTATGTATTGTGTTAAACTGAATATGTAATATTAAACATATATTATGCCAAAAAGGACAGTTATAATCTTATTTCAAACTTTATATGAATTGCCAATTATTATAAATGCTAAATTAAATATGTAATAATAATAATAAATGTTTTTAGGGTAAGTGTAATAAATGAGTAGTGTCTTTAATGTTCTCTAATGCTATTATTAACCCTGTCTAATAACTGAAACACACAGGCTATATATGTAATATATAGGGTATATGAGCATAGACTTTCACATGACCCACCACTTTCCACACTAGCTCATAACACTGATACACTTGAACACACATGTTGAAAAGATAAATAATTACCAATATACGTATTTCATGCTAAACCAGCAATCATCAGTTGGTCCAGATTACCATCTCTACACATATTTGCTATAAGTGCTCAGATATATATTAAGATAGCCAAACCTCATACTTTAATGGACAGGCTTCAATCTACTCCAACCTCCAACTCTTCAACCGTCCATCCAATTGAAAATCTGATGATACAAATGCCACCCTGAGGCCGAGATTCTTGTCACACCCATGTTGACCTAAGGTCAATCTGACCCCTCATGTACAGGACATAATCCATTTAATACATATACAAGGTTTGGGAAGACATCTCTACTATATAATAACTGAAACACACAGGCTTATTATATACCTGTGTTTATATATGTAATATATAGGGTATATGAGCACAGACTTTCACACGACCACCACTCTCCGCACTATCTCATAATACTGATACACTTGAACACACATATGTTGAAAAGATAAATAATCACCAATATATGTATTTCATGCTAAACCAGCAATCATCAGTTGGTCCAGATTACCATCTCTACATATGTGTGTTCAAGTGTATCAGGATTATGAGATAGTGTGGAGAGTGGTGGATCATGTGAAAGTCTGTGCTCATATACCCTATATATAACCCAGTCTAATGTAAATAAGACTGATTTTTTACTCTACATATTTCTTTGATGCAATCTTACTTCATTAGGTATGATGGAAGTCTAGATAACAGTTCAACATGTACAAATGGCACTTATTTATATATGAAATTTTGGCTACTATTTTGACAATGAATGGGAATTTAGGTCTCTTAATATACCTGACAAGGCTAGTAAAAACAAATATAGTATGAAAAATTAATCTGTTTACTTTACCTTAGAGTACTGATTAATAATAAACTTAAATTTGCATTATTACAAATATTCTTATTATACTGTGAATAAATGTTATTAAAAGTAAATATAAAATGTGATATTAGCACAAAATAAAAAACAAACAATCTTAGGAGCATATTTTAAGTCAAATTTAAGAATGTAGTCATGTTTGAAAAGTACATATGTTTGTTGTGATGTTATATGTGGAAAAGTAATTGCATGATACTTGATGTATGGTGGAATTTTGTGCTAAGAATTGGTAATTTATTAGATTATTATTATTCCAATGAAGATCGTCTTTTGTTAATTTTTCTTTTTTTAGTATTTTTTTCTTCATGAAAATTAAAAATTACATATATATCAGCAGCTTAATTCATTTTCTCTAATTACATTAGATAGTTGTTAGTTTAGTAACTTTATTGAGGATTTATCCATCTAGTTTCAAAGTATCTTTAAGTCATAAAATTTCTAATTTTTTACATTGAAATATTAAGCTCTGATAACTTGATTCATTATAAATGAAATTCAAAGTAATAGTCATATTACTAAAGAAGTTGATTTTTTTAATAACAGATTTTCAAGAGTTACCAATAAATGTTATATTTTTATCACTTTTAGTATTGAAGATAATATAATCATGTATTAAAAAAACAAAAATAGATGAGCTTACAGAAAAGTCTTCAAACTTATATAAAATAATAAGACCAAGAAAGTCATTAGACTAACAGACAACTAATGAATTTAGATACCAAGAATTAGTTGCTAATATAATCGTAATTTTAGTTTCAGTAATATAATTATTGTTTACATAGTAGTAGTGGTGAAGCTGAAGTTTTTGGACTCATAAAATATCAGTTTTTTTTTTTAAATGTTTAAAAAAAACTTCCATCTTGAATACTTTTTTGACATATATGTAAAGACAAAAGAGCCCCTTAAGACTCAATGGCCAAACATATTGGCTTGAATTGATTCACTATAGCTATGTCACTAGTACAAAGACAAACATATTATAAAGAAGAAAATTAAGAAACTAATTTTTATTGGTGTTAAAAAAAATCTAATAAATCTTTAGTATTCTGACATAAAAGTCTACCATGCATGAAATATCATCAAAGCATATTTTCACTTATGATATCACAGGCATTATGCTCTTTTAAAATTGTATGTTTTTAATGCTCAATAATTTATAAATATTAGTATTTACTGTTATTCATTGAATATGATTCATGAAGTAATAATTTAAATGTGCATACTGATTAAATATTAGGTATATTAATATTTTCATTGCTTTGTTATTTAGTATTTATATTTTTAAAATATTTTATTTTGAAATTTGGTTAAGTTAGATAACGCATTATTGGACATAATAAATCTTTTAGTATTGAGTTTTAAAAATAAAATAAAAAAGTTAAATATTGAAATGAGTAATTGGTATATTAAGTTAATAATTGAATGCAGATGGTGGAATAAATAGGCATCATGACATATATATTTGATCAGTGTCAGTGGTATTTGCCATTCTCTTAACACTGGATTTTCATTATTTAGAGAATAATCACAAACTGTAATGAGGTTTTATATCATTTAAATACTTTTAAAATAATTAATGCATTAAGTTGAATTATTTTATTTTAATTCAGATTACTTCACCAGAGTCACCATTGGCTTACAAAGGTGATATTGTGGTTGCCTTACGATACCAGCCTCCTGATATTACTACTAAAAAAAAGATTTACAATCAAAAAGGCTCACTACATGTTCTAGTAAAAGAAGCACGAAATTTGGTAGCTGTAAGAGGAATCAGCTCAGATCCTTTCTGTAAGAGGTAAGACAATTTTTGAATCAATATATATCTATATATTGTAATGGTATATATTATGCCGTTACATTAATTTAAAATTAAAATAAAAAGTTCGTAAATAAAAATAAATTTAATAACAAACTAAAAGTTAAAATTAAAAAGAGTTGTTTAATGTATATATATCACACAGTTGGAAGGAAAACTTTAAAAGTATTTTTTCATTTTAAAAAAAAAAAAAGTATTTGAACGTATTTTTTTATAAATAAAAAAAAAAAAAAAAATTATTAATATTTGTTTAAAGTAACATAAATGAAAAAAGATTCCTATGTAATCTCAGTAAATGGAAATGATTGTATTATTAATTATCGAAAAAACAAACTAGCCCTTGGGGCTCGTATATAAAAAAGTCAGATGAAAGATATAGATAAGAGAACAAAAAAAAAATTTAGATGTCCAATAGAAGCAGCAACCAATGCTCGGACCTTAACGAAAATTTGGAACAGGAAACCATGTTCAGTGAATCCGGACGATTGGTATAAAAAAAGAAAAAAATATTCAAATTAAAACAGTTCCAGCTTCATTTTTTGAGAAGGATGATAAGACGCAGTTTTCACTCTCTCTCTTATTTCAAATGAAGTGACTGTTAAATTATGAATGGTACTGTTGCAGAACCCGAATCATATGGGTACTGCAATAAAATAGTACCAGGATTGAACCAGCTAAGGCCACCTCAGGGAAAACAGACCGGCCTTCCATGAAAGTATGACCAATAAAGACTTCATGGGAATTGGCAGCAGGAACTGGGAGCTCTCCTACTGTAAGATATGAACTGTAAATTTTTAAAAAAAAGTAATTAAGAACTTTCATCAAGATTTGACAAGATTTTAATAATCAGCTAAACCTAATCTTTTTTAAATGAACTTTAATCTGACTTTTAAAATTTTAAAATCAATTATTAATGTTTAATTTTATATATTTGAGTTTGCTAATTTGATCATTTCCATTTTTTTATTTTTTATTTATTGACTAAATTAGTTAAATGTAATAAATTTAAGTTGGGTGTAGATGGCTGCATAGATTCATTAACATTTAATCATTTTTTAAATTTTATTTTCATATTGATTAAAATATATAGATATCGGTAAATATGATACCTTATGCTGAGTACCCAAAGGTATTTATTTGTATATCTTTGAAGTTATTGGTGTCAATGCGGCATCTTATGATGAATGCCATTGGGTTTATTGTAAATTTCCCTCTGCAATTACATCAATAACTTTATATTTTAATCGTTTATGCTTATTTTGAATGGGTTTTAATTTCAGGCTATTTGTCTTGTAGTTAGGTCGATGCTGGTGGAGGGATATATGGGTGTTTATATCAATGTAATGGGAAGTGTGTTTTGTATATAGGGCAAAGCCCAATTGAATGCATGACCCAAAGATGTAGTCATTGCGTTGCAATGGATGCAGATGTATTTCCTGCACCATTGACCCCTTTTTAGCTTTATGGATGGGGACTATAAGTCGGCAGTAAGACCGCTCTCCCTCCATACGTAGCACTTCTCTTTAATTATTTTATATACATGATTCCTTCGCAAGACACGCACATTCCTGTACTGGACGAAGATCATGTCCTTCAATTCACGCAGCAGACGCACATTTCTGACTGTGTGGTTTTATGCTAGCATCTTCATATTGCATTGGTTGCATTTCGTATAGCAGGAAGCAAGTGTTGGTCTGGTTACGAACTTTTAGTCTAAGATTGAACAATTGTTTTGAGAAGTCTTTAACTGAGTAATCTATGTAGCCTATCTATACTCAATATTATAAAACAAACTTATAAAATGTCCATCTGTGCAGACTGTTTAAAATAATAATTTAAATTTAAAAATTAATAACCAATCTAAAAATAAATTTTATTCCTCAATTTTAAATATTTATATATATATATGTTAATAAATGTTTTTTGTGTGTTATTACTGGCAGTGGCTTTTATTTTTTAATATTGAAAATATATTTTAAGTAAGATTATATATTATAAATTATCTCTGCTGTTCCCTGAGCTAGTGGCATGGGCTGATGGTCAGAATAAACCATATATGTAAAATTTGAATCTTAACACTACTATCTGCCTACTATATAAATTTTCCAGGTTCAAATAGCCTGGTGGTGCCCTGTATGACAGATACGGTAAGACTTCCATTTCCCCGACCATTATAATTGGCGCCCAACATGCTGATGTGTACCCTGAGAATTTTAAGAATAAATCATACCAGTAACATTTTTTTTGAAATAAATATATTTTTTGTATTAACGTAAAGTTATAGTTTGAATTTTGTGTAAAAAGTACTACCAATGATAAAAATTGCGCATATGTAGAGATAAATGCGAGGAATAAAACGTAATAGTTAATATAAATAATTTTTTTAAAAAAAAAAATCTTATGTAAAAAAGTTTTTTTTTAAATCCAACCGTTTAACTTGCCTAAGTAATAGTTAAAAGTAGGAGAAAAGAAACTTGGAAGAGAGGGGGAAGAAATTTAGCTGGTAGTAAGGAATCAACAGTCAACAATTTTTTTTTTATCATTATATTCATTTTTGTAATTACGAACCACAAAGTTTTGTCCTTTTGAAATTTTCATATACAGTATAATCAATGTGTGTAACATAATTACTAACACTTAAGTAAATTCTTTTTTTTCTTTTTTTTAATGTAACAGTATATAATATGCCATTACATCAATTTAAAATTAAAATAAAAAGTTTGTAAATAAAAATAAATTTAATAACAAACTAAAAGTTAAAATTAAAAAGAGTTGTTTAACATATATATATATCGCACAGATGGAAGGAAAAGTTTAAAAGTATTTTTTCATTTTAAAAAAAAAAAAAAAAAGTATTTGAACATATTTTTTTATAAATAAAAAAAAAAAGTAAATTATTAATATTTGTTTAAAGTAACATAAATAAAAAAAGATTCCTATGTAATCTCAGTAAATGGAAATGGTTGTGTTATTAATTATCAAAAAAGCAAACTAGCCCTTGGGGCTCTTATATAAAAAAGTCAGATGAAATATATAGATAAGAGAACAAAAAAAAATTAGATGTCCAATAGAAGCAGCAACCAACGTTCGGACCTTAATGAAAATTTGGAACAGGAAACCATGTTCAGTGAATCTGGACGATTGGTATAAAATATATATATATATTCAAATTAAGACAGTTCCAGCTGATTTTTTGAGAAGGGTGATAAGACACACTTTTCACCCTCTCTCTTATTTCAAATGAAGTGACTGTTAAATTATGAATGGTACTGTTGCAGAACCCGAATGATATGGGTACTGCAATAAAATAGTACCCAGATTGAACCAGATAAGGCCATCTCCTGGAAAACAGACCCGTCTTTCATATAATTTTTTAAGTAGATAATGAAAATTAGTAAAATACTATCATCACCAATTTTCGGACATCAGTTTAAAATCTTAATTAAATATAAATTTGATTAAAATAATTATAATGATTGAATTCAATTAGGCATATAATAAATTTAAGTAAATTGATAATTTAAGTTATATGTAATTAAAATAATTTAGTAAGGAAATAATAATAATAATAAAGTTATTAATATGAAAAAGAATATGTGAGAGATAAGAAAAAAAATTTAGTCAGTTTGAAACAGTTAAATTACTTGATTCAGTAAATAAATAAATAAATAATTTAATGCAAATACATCAGCGGGCACTGTGATAATTTTGAAATTAAGATGCAAAATAAATGTATAATATTTTCTATGGTATGAAGTGATACATTAACGTGAATCAGGTTATAATTCATATTTTAGCATAAAACAAATTAATAATAATAATTTAAAAAAAACTTTATTAAAATTATTAAAAATTAAAATAGAAAATATTTATCAATAGTTTTTAATTTAAATAGGTGTGTTCTTCTAAAATTGAATTTCTCACAGTTTAATGATGTAAAATCATTTGGATTGTTTAATTTCCAATTAATATTCAAAAAAATCAAATAAAATGAATGTTTGTCTTCTTTTATTAAGAAATCAATTTAGATTTTGAAAAAAAAAAATCATAAAGAAGTTACACATACTAGAATTCTCCAGATTTTTTTTTTGAAAATTGAAATATTTGCCAAAATATTAAAAAATATATTGAAAAATTAGTTGCACATCTTATTGGAATAACAAAGTTTGGTCATTTGTGATAAGTTATTTCCAAATTTTAATTCACAGGTTAGTATATAAAAAATAATAAATGAAAATATCTCTACTTAAATGGCAGTTAAATGTCATGACTATTTATATATAAAATTAACTGTGCTATTTAAACTATAGCTAAGTATGCTTTGGTTTGGATTTACTTTGGAAAAGTCATCACAGACAATGATTAACTCATAAATGAATAGTAATTCTTTTAACAATGTTCTCAACTTTTTATGGTTTAACAATGATCCATCTACCATTCTTTAAATGAGAATAACATCATTTTATTCTATGGTGTATATTCTTAAAAATAATAGGCTTAATTGATCGATGTTCAGTATTAATAAAAGTTTACAATTCTAAGGGATCTCAAAAACTGTTGTTCTTACTTTTAGCTTAGTTTTTAATATTACTTATAATATAATTAAAACTGATTTATATTTTATATATGTTCAAAACAAAATTGTAAATGAAGTGTTTTTTTACCATGAATTATTATAATCAAATTAAGGTAATAAAATGCAAATTAACTAAATCACATTATTTGCATCAGTTTAGCCCAAGCTAATTGAAGTTTAATTGTAAGAAGAAGGACAATTTATTAACACCTTTATTTACAATGGGCTATTTATAAGTTTAACTGAAGCTCAAATCTAGTCTAAATTAAAGTTAAATAATCGAGCTAAGGATTTTTATTTTATTTTTCAGATAATAATCCTTGACCAACCTAACTAGTCATAAATTATAAATAATGCTTAATGTATGTGAAATTAAAGTGGGAGTAACTATAAACTCCCTGTAAGTTGTGTATAAACTAGTAATTCATTATCAATAAACAAAAAGAATACAATGATACAAGTGTTCTTTTAGTTCTGATGATAATTAAAATATCATAGAACAAACTATTCTGAAATCACTATTATACATTCAGATAATCAAGGCAGTGTCTCATTTTTAACAACTCCTAAATCTCAAATGAAACTTCTGCTTAGTAATTGTAATTATAAATAATCATAGTTCAACATATATGAAATTAAAACAGAAGTAACTTTAAACTTCCTGAGAGTTATGTATAAACTAATATTTCACTATAAATAAATGAAAAGAATACTGTTAGTGAATTATTAATTTGTCTACATAGCTTATAGAGTTTGCGATTATTTCCATTTTAATTTTATAGATAAATAGGTATCTAGTTGGTTTTTTTTTTAAAAAAGTTTAAAAATTGATGAAAAACTTTAAATATTTATCATCATGCAATTGGTCAGTCTGGTCTCTTCATTGAATTTTTTTTTTTTTATGATTGGTGGACAATTTTTTACCCATTAGTGGTTATTTAAAAAAATGTTTTATCATTTATTCTCTATATGTTTTGTTATATATTTTTAATGAAACTTTTATAGCAAACATATATATATATTTATAGTTACTTACTTCCTGAAAAAGGTAAGAATTCAAAACAGAAAACTCCTGTGATTAAACGAGATTGTAGTCCAAAGTGGAATCATACCTTTGTATTTGATGACATTACTATTGATGACTTGAAAGACAAAGCTGTGGAACTCACTATTTGGGATCATGATCGTCTTACCAGTAATGAATTTTTAGGTGGTGTACGTCTTGGACTCGGAACAGGTATTTGGCCTTTTTCTCCCCCCCCCTCTATTATTATTAAAATGATTTTGTATATGTGTGTGTTTAAATTAATAAGATATAACTTCCTTTATTAAGTATAAAAAATTAACTTAAAAAAGACTTTTATCTAATATGTGATTCTGAAATATAATGTTTAGATATAAAATATAAGCAGAATCAAAAAATAATATAAAAAATATAGAAATGAATATATCAGTATGTTTATTTGCAATTATTTGACAGTACAATCAATGGTTCAAATAAATAACAGCTATTTTAAAATAAATTACTTTATACTAATAATTGTGATATTTTGATCAAGGAAGGATTATAGTAGTTATAAAAAAAATTTTCACTGAAGGAAAAATCAAAATGACAATCTATAAAAAATCCACAGGCATAGGAAAATACTTAGCATATTCATCCAGTCATGGCAGAAACACAAACATTGAAATTATACTATCAGAGCAAAAAGAAAGTTTTTTTAGAAACCAGATACTAGTAAAAATTCTTAGATAGAACAAATGTTCATGAAGAGTGGTTATCCATCATCTTTAAATAAATAAAAATACCAAATAAAAATCAATTATAGATACTGTAGTATATTAATACGTACTAGGAATAGCAAGCAAACTAAAGAATATCTGTAATCAGTAAAATATCAGAACAATTAATCCTAATCTCTACAAAATCCAATTGGAGATATTGCAATATACTTTATCTGTGAAATACCATGTGAAAGTGGAAGGACATCTTCAATGAAACCAAGTCATTAAAAAATGATTTAAGGAACACATAGAAAGAAAAACAGATGTATCTAAAGTAGCAGTCCATATATAAAACAATAAGCTTATGTTCAATTAGAATAATAAGAATATTGGATAGAGAAAATAAAGTAAAATGAAAAAAAATTAGAGAATCTGTTCAAATGATAATGGCAAATAATCCCATAAGTCACCTTAGCGTGATAATTGATAATATTTGGGAACTACTCATTAACCTTGCCCTTTAAAAGAATGGAGAAATCCATAGATAAATGTATGAAATTTCTATTGACTGTTGTCTTTGACAGAATAGCGTAGGTTTTAGCTTATTCGGGAATCTAAAGATACCCGGTTCAATTCCCACATTAGTATTGTCATTGAGAAGAAGAATATCACTCAAAACATTGTCTTATATAATAACTTATGTACTATAACAATCAATTGAATGTACTTGAAAAGTTTAAGTGAAGTTGAATTTTTTTAATGGTCTTTAACAATTCTAGATAATGAAAATATTCCAACATATAATTACAAGACTAGTTGTTGCTTGTAGAAAACATGATAGAAAGCTCAACCACTAGAATTAATTGAGTGACTTAATTTTTTTTGGAAAACTGACTTTAAATACTGAGATTGAAACTACTAATCTATTTCTCTGCAATCTACATATCTTTATGATTAATTTTTCATTCATTTGATTGATGGAGGAATTTTATTCTTCACATGTGAATTGATATTCTGCTACTATGTGAAATTTTGCTAATTTTTTGCTTCTCTTTTTAATATATTATGTAGTTAACTTTCTTGTGGATGAATTTTGATAGTTTCTGCAAGAATGCAGCTTCTTAATGACTTTTCATTTACTAATACCACTGGATTGTATTTGTTTTTATTCTGTATATGTTTATAAAGTTCTTGTCTGTTTGCTTAGCTTAGTTATGTTATATATGATATCCTGATACCAATAAAGTATTTAAAATAAATAAATAAATAAATAAAAAGTGTTACATCTTTTAGAAAAAAAATAGTTAAAGATTATACTTCTGCTATCTTTTATTATTTATTCGTGTGTTAATAATGTGGCTTGGAAACTTTACCTAATTTGTGATATCTGCTTATCCAACTATTGTTTTTTTTTATTTCATTAATGATATTCTTTTTTTTTTGTTCTTGTTCTCCATAGAAAAAATCTGAAAGAATGTTTGGCATATTTATATATATTGTTTATAGATATTGTTAACATGAAAAATTATTCATATATATAACAATAATATGAAACTATATTTAATTTTTCTACAATAGCTTATATAGTTGTATTGTGTGTGTGTGTGTGTGTAGACTAAATAAATAAGATTCTGGACTATTCAAATTACTGAAACATGTGACGTGTCTCTATTGTCATGGAGTATGCCAAGACATATGCTGTATCATTAGCATCTTCAGCCTTATAAATGAGTATGATCATTCTAACTTCAGAAGAAAAAAAAGATTAAACAAAATGCTAAAAACAAAAAGTTAAGGAAGCAATTCACAAATAACATGTCATATGACATTTGAACATCAAACCAATAGATTATGCATAACAGATATACTCAGTTGATTGAGAATTTTTTTTGTGTGTTACTAGAGACAAGAATTTTAATCAGGAATCTTTAGCATTTGTTACTACATCATGGATTAAACTGCACTATATTTTTTTAAGTATTGCTAATAATTCTATAACATTGCTAATTCAATATAAATAATACATATATCGTAATATATTTTTAAAAAAAGTTACTTAATACTTTAATTAAAATAAAAATAATAAATACGTCAACATAGTATGCAGAGCATGCTTTTGATTAACTAATATTCAATCTTAGCTATTTCTATGTGCTATTTAAACTTGGTTATTTATTATATTTAAGCATTGATTAAATGAATTGTATTTATATAATAGGCAGTTAAAATCTATTATTATTTTTAATATTTATATTATGTATTATTTTAGGCCAAGCTCTAGGGAAACCAGCTGAATGGAATGATGCCAGGGGTGAAGAAATTAAAATCTGGCAAACAATGTTGAACCAACCTAACACCTGGGTAGAAGAAACTTTGGAATTACGCCCTAATATGGATTATAAATGACATTCTTGCAGATAGAATATACAGATTTTTGCAATTAACCAAAATATTTTTTTAAGTACAGAACTATGTTATGCTATTTTTTAAAGACTAAAATATAAATGATGATTCATCAATATAAATCTTGATGTAACCCTAAGACCACATTTTATAAATATATAATTGTGTTTGTATTACAAATTTTTATTAATATCATTTATAAACAAATATGTTCAGATATCTTTATTTATATATGTATAATATTTTCCAATTTTTATTTCACCAGCAAACATTTTTTTTTTGTGATTTTGTTTATACAGTATATATTTTGTTAAAATTGTAGTTGTATGTGTACACACACATATATATATATATACTACTCTATTCTACAAATTATATGTTAACCAATACATATTGTCTATTCTGTAATCTTTATATATATAACAAGTTACTCAACAACCAGCAGATTTATTATATTTTAAAGTTAGGTGTTATGGTTTAATATACTTTATATAAATATATTTAATATATATATTATATGTATGTGAATATATCCATATGTAGTCATGAATGTCTTCTTCCTAAGTACAATTTTCATACATCTTGTGTTTTCCTTTTCCATATTTTTTATTCTTGTTGTCAAAATTATTGTAACTAATCATCTTAAAATAATGTTATTTTTTTTATCTCATTTCTGAATTTTTCTTTATAATCGCACTATCTTTAGTTGAATTTTTTTATTTTATTTAATAAGTATTTTTTTTAATAGACCCATTACAGAAATTCCTACTTATTCCTGTTTATTATTTGTATATATTTAAATGCATGGAGAGATAATATATATGTATATAGTTATGTACATAAATATATAATGATATGTGTATAGGTATATGAAGTAATTGTATGCATAATTATATATTTATATATGATATACACATGTATGTGTTTTTCACAGATATAGACATTTCTTTTAATGTTGTTTGTATTAACATTTTTACATGTAAAAAAATCTATTAATTTTTGTGCCTATGCTCTGTATATGTAAATCAACTGGTTATTTTAATAATTTTATACTTTAAATGATTCAAATGTTATGAAGGTGTAAAGTTGACAAATGTCTTCTCAACAACTACTTTTAAAATAGATTAAAAAGAAATCAGAAATGGTTTCACAGTCTCAGTAAATATTTTTATTACAGATTAATTATATTCCATGAAATAATTTTTTCATTTATCTTACTAAAAATTGTTTCAGTCATGTAAATTAATTTTTCTAATTGTTAACAGTCTTTGCAAATAATATTTAACAAAAAAAAAAACTCTGCTAAACTGTTACTTTGTCAAGAGTACTTTTTTTCTAAATTAGTAAGTTTTGATATTTTTATTAACATAGTATTAGAATATGATTTTTTTTTTCTGATTCACATACATATATATCATAAAATCATTTAATCTTTGTACATTTGTACATAATGTGCCATATAAAATGGTATTGTATCCAAATACAAGCCATAAGAAAATAACATGGTTCTTTCTATTAGACCATTGTCATTGTATTCAGAGGTAAAAGGTAAGATATTAAATTTGTCATTCACAATGTACATTAAGCTCTCTGTTATGCCTTAAATAAAAGATTGATATGACCAAGTAATAATACTTAAACCTTAATCATTATCAGTGGTAATCAGCTATTGCTTGGCAACCTATTAATGCAGTTTATTTTAGCATTTCAATTTTAGAGATGTATCATAAACTTATCAGAGTTCTGATATCGTTAACATGCATATATTCAATAAATAAATATTGCAAAGACCTAAATATGATTGTAGTTTGTGATTTCATCATAACACATTCTCATTTTTTTTTCATCTCTTATAAACACATTGAATGATATTGCTGCACACCTATTGGGAATTATTTATATCCCTATAGCATATATATAATTCAATTCAAGTAATATTTCTTTAATAAACCTTTTTTTCACTACTTTCTTACTGATATCTCTCCAAATTTTCTAAATATATCATAAGAAAAAAAAAATGTATCAGATATTGTTGACTTGTTGAACCTGTGATTAATGTATAAAGTTGTAATAGTTTCTGATTATTATATCACCTTTTTCTTTTTGCCTTCATTAGGATTTTTATAAATAATGAGATCATAAATATTGAATATCTTAATTTAAAAAGAGTAAGTCCAATACAGAATTATTGAAATTGAAAATTATATCACAGTTCTGTCCATTTCCAGTTCTAATAAAAAAACCTCCAAAATGAATATAAACAATATTAAAAAATTAAAGATTCCTACATAAGATCTCAAGGCTGTTATAGAATTGTGAAAATAATGTCTCCCAGTTGAGTAATAAAGATCTTAAACTACATTATGGAATTTCAAATAAATCAAATTTTTTTCAAGCAAAATGAAAATTTTTGCTAGTAAGTATGCATATGGATGAAATGCATGAATATAGTATAATCTATATTTATACAAAAATAATAAAATATACTATATGTTATAGTATGTCTATATTTTATTATTTTATATTTTCACTATATACCATCAGAAATTAGCATGAAATGAATTTTAACAAAATATGCATCGAGAAGACAGGATTTGATTAATAATTAATATGTTGATGAAAAGATAGGTTGCAATCTGAAATTATCTGGAAAAACTAAGCCCTATAATTGTAAAAGAAATAGATCTAAATTTATTTGCAAGAAAAATACACTCTATAAACCAAGTCCTGAAGTTTATACTTGTAATATGATTTTCTCCTTGTTTAATTATGGAGAAGAGTTCCTGAATAGCTATCATGATTTAAGAAGCATAATTACATGCTAGGAATTTAAATTCAATTGGACTTTCAATCTGCCTTTGCCTTAATTAATTGTTTTGCAGCAAATGTTTTTTTCATAAATCATATTACATGATATCATATTATATATAAATTGTATGACTTATGCAACTTCTAATCTAAATAAGGAATTTGGGTACATTTACATAGAAGTTCATTAAAATTATTATTTAAATTTTTTTCATCCTGTATTTACACTATTATTATTTATGTTGATGCAATTAATATAGGTGGTCTTAAAGTTTGGGTGCAGTTTTTATGATTAAAGTTGTAAAAAATTTAAAACTATACAGTAAATAATATTTGAAAGCTAAACCTTTGAAGTTTTTTTTTATTTTATTTACATATTCAAAATGGTATCAATTGAAGGAAAAATAATATATTTATTGAAGAAAATGCTTGAATAATATGAATTACAGTAATTGTGTTGAGGATATAAAACAAATTTGACAAAAACTTTTATATTATGTATAAGACCATGCTCTATCATTTGTACTTCTTTAGTTATTAAAATTGCATGCATGGTCTTTAGGATCACTTTGTATTTCAGAATATTTCTAAACTAGCTGTTTTATTGAATACTTTATTTCATATCCTGATAATTAGCTCTGATAAGGAAATTTTCTTTCTTTATCTACTCCATTTTTTAAAATTTTTTCTAAATTCTTCAAAAATAAAGTAATAAAATAATACATATTAAGGAGATTAAGAACAAAACCAATAATTTCAGTTCTTAATTAAGATTTTAGCTAATATATTCCCTAGTTTTTTTATAATGGATGTATCAGTAAACAAAATAAGCCCATTTTCAAAATCTAGCATGTGAGAATACTCATATATTCTATGTTTATTCTTTTCATTTTATTACTTTTAAGTTATAATAGACTAGACCAGGGGTCCCCAACCTTTTTGCACTTAAGAGCACATTCTAAAATACCGGCCAGGTGGCGAGCACCAGTTATTTTTTTCAACCAGATTGTGGGCATTATTTATTTTTTCAATGTAAATTTATAGTTGGATATTGTTAATAATACACATAATGTACAAAAAAAATATTTATTTTAAAAATAAAATTTTAACAGATAATTAACGTTTATATTTTTACGCTGTAAAAATATAGTATGCCCTACAATTTGATTACAATATAATACAATAATTTATAAGAAATTTTAAAAATTAAATTTATTTGTATCAGATAAATCATTTTTTATCACGTTAGGATAGCGGCAGGCACACATAAAATGGTCTGCGGGCGCCATGGTCCCCGCAGGCATAGGGTTGGGGATCCCTAGACTAGACTTTATATGCTCGTCATATTTAGAGAAGTATAATGGTAAAAACCTTATGATTCCAGATTCTTTTTTACACTTGCTTTTTGTTATGTTAAAATTATATATTTTATTTATTTATTATAAGTATATATCTTTAGTACAGTGATAGAGTGTCAGACTTAAGAATTAAAGATTTCTGGATGAATTCTAAGTTGAGTTATTTTAAAAATAAGTCAGTTTGGCTATTTAAATATAACTGCTGAGCTCAACTTACCACTTAGTACTTGAGCATCTCATGATCTCTTAAGCAGCTAGCCTTAAAATCATTTTATTATTATAAAATGTCTGTAGCAGTAAATTTTATGTATTCTAAAAATTCATACTTTTCTTTCTATCGAAAAATATTTACTATAACTTGCTGTTTCTGAAAGTAATAACTAAACCATTCCATTTTCATGAATTGCTAAGTTTGGTCTTTCATGTTTTATTTTGTTATGTGATCTATCAGTGCTGTGATGTTATGCCAATAACCTAATTACTACTATCATTATTTTCAATATTTTTTACTTAAGATGCATCATCTCTATACTAATGCATCAATTTTGTTTTTAAAATTATAATTGATTACTTATCATTTATTAATTTATTTTACTTATTTATCATATAGAAGCTATTGTTTTCAAATTAAAAAATAGACACTATGTACAAAGTGTTATTTAAAAAGGATACTCAAAGTAAATGGATAAAGATTCAATTATTTTTTTAAAAAAAAGATAATATCTTATTTGCAATCAACCTACTGATGATTAATTTTCTATAAAAGGAAAAAGGTAACTTTTATCTTACAATTTTCACATAACTAATATTTTCATTATATGATAAGATAATGTTTCAAGTTGTCTTATTTCAACTTTATAGCATAATAATTTTTTTTTAAGAGTAACAGAATCAATTTTTGGAATGACTTTTTATAGAATATGTCTTAAATAGGATATTATTACTATTCTTTTTTAAAAAAACTTTGTTTAGACCCAATATTTGAACTATATTCTATAATTTTTCTCAAGGAGTGGAGGCGGGGGGGGGGGGCTCCTGAAAAAAGTACAGTATAAACATATTTAAATAAATTCATGTACAATATATATATATATATCCAAAAAAAATTCATTATTAAAATTTCACTGCTAAATATTGTACCGGTCAGAATTGTATGTTAATTTAACAAGGTTTAGAATCTAAGCAAAAGTACCCTAAATCCACTCATGCCCGAGATACACAGGTCAGGAGCAATCATGAATTCTGCCCTATTTGCTCTTCTCTAAAAACTATAACTTTATTAACAACACTTCTGATGATAACCTGAAATTTCATCATTCTGGTCCCAGAGACACAGCAGAGAAACACGAGATCTATAGGGTAATTAATGTAATAAATAATATCAAATCTTGGCTCAATCAAATATCTTATATAAAGGAAAATCTATAAGACTAAATAAATTGCACACAGCTAGCATTGCAAAAGAAACATGAATTATAAAATTAGTATCCATCCAGAATGAGCAAAGACAGAAAAACTCAGAGATAAATGTTTATTTAAGATAATGTTATAACTTCTAAATAAGATTAATATTATTTATAAATATTAAATGGAATTCAATGAATGAGATTCAGTAAGACACAAACGAATGAGTAATTATTAAAACATAATAATTTAATAAATATAAACAATTTAATTTACATTAGAAAAACATAGCACAGATTTAATGCGGTTTACTTTGCATATAAGCAACTGATTTAGTATGCTAATAAGTTATAGATAATAATAAATCAATGCTGTAACCATTACTTCAAAGTAATGATAAGGGTGATTACAAATTCATCTCTAAAGAGAGTTTTACTCTTGATATGATACTTAACAATTTATTGTTTATGAGCATATTTGGACCTGTACAAATGAGGAATGGGTTAGCCTAAATTAACTTTACTATGACAATCCTAAAATATTCGACTAATTATAAAATGAGTGGTTTACAAACATCACTGCGCTACGTCTTATAGTTAATATGAGAACTATACATAAACGAACTCGCAGTGCTGACTTATAATAATAGCGTAAAATGGAGAAGATGTCCGTCTTTAGACTGGAAGACTTTATCACATATATAATTCCGCTTGTATTTATCACAAGGCTATATTCGAAAATATGAGTGGTAAGGATTCCATGGCACGCCCTCCAACGTGTCACATGCAGAGCCTTAATACTCTAATGCTTATCTTGAGATCGGTTATATCAAACTTCATTCCTATACGAGTTCCGTGAAGAAAATCCGGATTTCGGATGAGTAAATATGATAAAGCAAAATATAATTCTTTAAATGCTATCATAAGTAAGCAACGCGAATATGGCTTAAGTCTTCAATGACTAATGAAATAATTTAAGCTTATATAAAGCAATAATAGCATGCGTAACGCCATGATAAAATAATAACCCACTCAGCATCGTACGTATAACTTTAATAAATTTAGGATGTTGAATATAGAAGAGGGAAAAATATTATTTTCCTATTTAACAAGTCCAAGTATTTTAAACGACAATACATTATAAGCAATTTAACTCTTAATGGCATATAAATAATAAATAGTTATTAAGTATATTAATAATCAAGTTTATTAAAAGAACATAAATTGCATTTAAATATCGATAGTGATATGATTTTTAAACAATCCGCCATTAACCATAATTTCAAAATATTTAACTGAGCGAACAGCGTTCAATAAGAAATTTTACGTTTAAACTAATTAAACATTTCAAAATATTGGAATGATGATTGAAATAATATAAGTTCGCTAGATTAAAACATTAGCACACTAAAACTAATTTAATAAGAGATATATTTAAAATAAGTTTTGCCGCATGAAATAAAATAATTAGAGTGTGAAACTTTAAAAACTAATGATAGGTTTAAAGTACATAATTCTGTGCTTAGCGTTTCAAAGAACGAGTTGAAAACTTAAGAGAAAATCATAAATTTAATGATAATTAGTTTACAGTCATTTACCAAATAAATAAAAGTTACATTCTGATTACAATTAAGATTTAGGACAGAAATGAAGTGAGGAAAATTAAGAGTTTATTCTTCGGCAAAACGGATTACCTTTATTATTTATGGCGGCCATTTAAGATAACTACACGAAGACACAATATTAATAAAATAATGGTAGGCATCTTCCAATATTCTTTTATAATTAAGCACAACAGTTTTCAAGCAGCGATGGCATAGCAGGGAGGCAGGACAGAGGCGATTTAAGATCAGGGAGGCAAATTCCTTTTACTCACAGTCCATTTTATTACCACTCTCTACACAAATACCAGAGAGAAGAGTCATTTGAACTCCTTTTTCGCGTTCCTAGAACTTCTGCTCCTCCTATGCTTGAGATTTAGCAATATTGGAAGATGTAAACAATACGTTCCAGAAAGCAGATTATTTAAACGTATTTTTGACATTTTAAAATTGTAATAATATTTTTTTAGAATTTCTGGCATTGCTTTAGCTCTACATTAATTGTATTTATTTTTATATCTGTAATACATATACACACATACACAATTATTTAAATGAAGGGAATTTACAAGCTTGAAAATAAAATATACTTAAGCTAAAATAATAATTTAACTGGTTACACATAACCTTTTTCTTAAATAAACAAGGTGGAAGTGATATGTGTATATGTGCATGCTTAACATTCCTGGATGACCAAATAAACACATAAACAGGTTCAAACCCTACTTTAAAGGTATGTAATGTCATCAGACAGTGAAGTTAAATATGTACCACAGATTTACCACTTCAATATGAAACTTAATTTTAAACTATATTTGAATAAACTTAACTCATTATCACCATTCCTAAAAACTTGTTTAATATTATATTATTGAAGTATTATACAATAAAATACCACTGACATATTAACTATATTTTATAATTAAAATGCCTAAAAAACATTTTACTTATTTGAATTTTGATCTGTATCTACTTAATAGTGATATTTTAATGTTGATGTTTTTTGGGGTATATATATACTGTATATATATATATTTGTTTAAATATATTTTTAGACTTTTTCCTCCAAAAAGACAGTAGAATATAGTCAAAAACATCAAGAGTGTTTTATTTTGTAATGTTTATATGATATATTAAACCAATTTATAAGAATAGTTAAGTAATGTTTTTGGTATATAATTTCTTTTTATCATATTATGTAAAAGTAAAATTATATGATTTTATTGAATATTATTAATGAAAAATGCTTATGGTTATCATTTGTATCCTTCTTCAGTTTTTGCTTGAAAAACATTAATATTTAGCATCATTGTGTTACAAAACTAATTTAAAAATCATTTCTATTGGCATTTGTATCACTTAGTGTATGTGTGATGATGTTTTAACTGAATGGCAAGTTTTACCAAGTTCAAAGCTTACTCTTGCAGTTGATGGATCAAATAATAAAATTATTTGAGAATTATTGGTACAATGTTGTTGTTTTTTTAGTAGCTTTTATTTTAAATGTATATATATTTTAAAAACAATTATAAAGTATTTACAAAAATATTGAACAGGAAGTCAACCCTTGAGATAGCTGAGCTTCATATAGGGAAATGTTCTCTAACAGAATAGCCATGTTTACCAAAAGAACTATTCCAATACATAAATGCTAAATGTAATACTGAAAATGTAAATGAAAGAAAAATATACATATAAGAAGAATTAATGAGATTCAATTTATCAGTGTTTATCGGCCTTCCAAAATATCACGTTTGAACTAAATCAGTATTTAGATGTTCAAAGCTAACAATATAAAATATATCATAGAATTTAATGCACTGGTAATAATAGTTTATGGTAAATTATATTTGAATAAGCAATATTTTTTTAAAAAATACTGATGAGTGCTGGTTCAGCATGAAATACGTATACTGGAGATCATTTATCTTTTACATGTGTGTGGTCATATGTATCGCTTGTATGAGATATATTGGATAGCTGTAGGAACTTAAAAGTCTGGGTTCAAATCCCCTATAATTACATCTGAACTCCAAGGATATAAAGTATATTTAAATATATAATTATGTATAGTGAAACTATTTTGGTTATAAAATTTTCTAAAATTTATGAAATGATTTGATTACTTTGACTAATATATATTTCTTTACTAACTGATTGAAGTCCTAATAATATATATTAATATTTGAGCAATTTTTTTCTGAGCCTTACATCTGAGAGTTATGTAAATAATTGTTTTCATTACTAAAAAAAGGGGGGCCATTGATGGTAGATTATTCTACCAGAAATGTTCAGTCTGTATTATAAGTCTTTGATCAAAAATGAAAGCTCTCAAAAAATCTTTTCAATCTATAGGGATGATTAAAGATAACAGACTTAGAACTACTAAAAAATAATACTAGTGCAAGAAATTAGAAGTAATTGATTGACGACTATGCAGTAAAACATTGAAGAAATGCAAAATAAAATGAAATAAAAGATATCTTCCAGAAGATTGCTGAAATATTTGTTATTAACCCATTGTCAATGATTGAATTGTCAAAGAAAGCTATTTACTAAAAACAGTACATTATATTCAGCAGACTCCTTTCATGAAAAAAATATACTTTATTATAGAAGACTATCCTTCCAAATAAATTAAACAAGAAATTTAAAACCTAATGAGATCAGAATATTTAAATTATTAAAACTCACTATATGTATTGCCACTCACAGCAAGCTAGAGTAATCAATGGATGCCAGAAGGCTTGTGCATAATCCTCATCTAGTGCCTACTCATCCAATATCCCCAAACTAGTTTCTGGCTTGTGGCCTTTGTCAGTGAGGAACCTTGGATCTGATGCACCTAGATCTTAAGATCTAATGTAACCTTCCAGCAGCCACCTTTTATCTCCACTTAACTACAAAACTATGAGTCTTAAATTGAAAACACCATAATATTTTCAATCCAAGCTCATTAGCTTACATAGTCATATAAGTCTGAACTCTGTTCAGTAATCCTACATTTTGGTGTCTTTGGTTTTTTAATAACCATAGCTACCTCTATCCTATTAAACAGGATTGGTTTTAAGCCAATAAACATCATATGATCACCATTTCTTATGCTCGCTTGTAACTTATTAAAACAGGAAAAACTCACTACATATTGCCACTTACAGCAAGCTAGAGTAATCAATGGATGCCAGAAGGCTTGTGCATAAAATCCCCATCTAGTGCCTATTCATCCAATATCCTCAGACTAGTTTCTGGCTTGTGGCCTTCATCAACGAGGACCCTGGATCTGAGAGCACCACCTAGATCTTAGGATCTTATGCAAGCATAAGAAATGGTGATCATGTGATGCTTATTGGCTTAAAACCAATCCTGCCTAATAGGATAGTGGCTATGGTTATTAAAGAACCAAAAACACCAAAATGTATGGGTACTGAACTGAGTTCAGACCTATATGACTATAAGCTAATGAGCTTGGATTGAAAATATTAAGGTGTTTTTAAATTAGGACTCATAGTTTTATAGTTAAGTAGAGATAAAAGGTGGCTGCTGGAGGATTGCATTAGATCCTAAGATCTAGGTGCAGTGCTCTCAGATCCAAGGCTCCTCATTGATGAAGGCCAGAAACTAATCTGGGAATATTGGATGAGTAGGCACTAGATGGGGATTTTATGCACAAACTTTTTGGTATCCATTGATTACTCTTGCTTGCTGTGAGTGGCAATACATATAGTGAGTTTTGCCTGTTTTAATAACAGTTATAAGCAAGCATAAGAAATGGTGATCATGTGATGTTTATTGGCTTAATATTTAAATTAATGAAAGAAAATGAATTAAAGAGGAAGTAAAATCTATCTAAAATGGTTAAGGATTACACTAAATTAATTTTACACCAATATTTGAATGTGTCCTTTTTTATTTACAAACATTTACTTCCATTTTAATAAACAAAGCTATAAAATGAAATTACTAGTTATGTTAACTGTTGATTTTTTTCAGATCTGTGTATTAAACAAAGGGTTATTTTTGGTGTCCATTTTCTATCTTATGATATAACTTTTAAGACAGGTTTTAACCATTATCAAATGCGCCTTGAAATTTATAATAGTCAAGTAATATCTATTTTGCCAATAGACGGACCTCTCAAACCACGTCACAAGATAGCAACTTTTATAAAGATAAGAATGGCCGTCTTTAACCTAATTTTCCACTTATATAGGCCAATCTGAAGCATCTTGATTTGGGAGCATAAAGCTGTTGTTCTCTCCACTGTTTAAATCCACTATTTCCTATACAAATTAACATTTGCGAAATCTTGCGATTTACAAGTTAATATGATCTTTATACTGGAAATATATAAACTATTGTAGAGTTATAATTATTTATTAAGTGCACAGGAAGTATATGTAAATACTTTTAATTCAGGCTTTAACCTGTATCAAATGCACCTTGAAATTTATAATAGTCAAGCAGTATCTTTATTTTGTCGATAGAGAGACCTCTTAAACCATGACACAAAATAGTGACTTAAAAGTGGCTGTCCCTCTATCGACAAAATAAAGATATTGCTTGACTTATAAATTTCAAGATGCATTTGATACAGGTTAAAGCCTGTTTAAAAAAATATTTACATATATTTCCTGTTCGCTTAATAAATAATTATAGCGTATGATATAACATGAATATATTGTGAACATGCAAATATTATCCACCTTGATAATATAAAATATATGATAGTAATGAATTCTCTGGAATAATAATGATTAATTATACTCTAGCAAATTATATATATATTTTAAAAAAACATGAAGTTTATGCAGTGATGTGTTGTGGTTTAAAATATTCTAAAATGCATGAAATATTGATCCCTTGATTAACAAATTTATTCCTTTTGTTAGCAAATTTAAATAGGTGAAAGTTAATTATGAGTTACTAATGGTGATCACAATGCTTGTTTAAGAAGTATATCTACTTTATGATATTAAAAAGAGTAATGTTTAAATCCATTTACTCCAGTCTGAAATCAGACTACATGTAAATTTTATATATATAGATAAATTATGAATAAATATGATCTGTTAGGTAGAATAAAATTTTATTTTGTTAATAACCACACTATGCAGTGGACATGTTTTCTTTAATTATATTCCAGCATCAATTGACATTTCTCAAATTCCTATTTATTTAGTTCATAGAAACAATTATACAGAAAGTTACTGATAGCAAATAATTCAGGAGCAGACAAATTCATGATTATGGAAAGTTGGGGGGAAATAAGAAAGAATAGGGTGAAAAAACAAAATTTATGTGTAGTTTTCATTTTTTTTTTTTCAGAATTATAATTAGTCTTCTTGCTTGATGCCTTAGATCAGCTGATAAGAAGAATTTACTTTAAATTGGTATTACAAGCAATGTATTATCATAGTTCACCATTTAGAAGTTAGTCAGGTAACACACTTGTTACATTGCAGTAAACTTTTTAAAGAATCCTATGCTCTGTCACAATAGATCAAAATTTTAATTAATATATGAAATTACTACTCATTTAATGATAGTGAAATCATATCAAACTCAAGGATTACTTCCATCGAAATATTTTTTGAATTTATGGTAAGAAAAAGATGAACATTGAAATTATAAATTTGTTAACTTGTTTATTCTCTATAAACTTTTTAAATAAAAGTCTTATAAAGAAGATTGGAAGTGAAATTGGATTTTGCTCAACCACGGAAATAGATAATTAAGCATTTATTTTTATAGCGTCTGTATACAATTGTAATTACATTCGAATATCGGCCTTTCAAGCCAATTGTGCAAACGCTTTGCGAGTGTTAAATAATAAATGAATACCCTCTGACCAATACAAGATATAGAATTTATGCAGGAATAAAAAGAATCCCTCTTATTCCTACGACTCAAATATTTATATATGAGCAAATCTGAAGTACTTGCACAGAAGGTGTGACAATAGAACGGTCACTTTAAATTACTATATACAATGTCTGAATGAATGACGCCGATGAAATTTTCTAGAATTTACTAAACGTCATTCCAATATAATGTAATTTTATATAACTGAAAATATCTGTCGATACTAAATAAAATTATGTTAAAGGTGTAACATGAATTTTCAGTGTTTTTATAGGTTAGGAAAAGAGTTTTTGTATATATATGTTGCTGGTTGTGATTAACGCCTTAAAATGTATTTAAATTATTTTTTAAAAAGTGTGAAATGCAATTTTATTGAATAATTTAATAGCTTTTAAAATTTGGGATAAGCCAGGCTTCAAAGCAATTATTTAAGTCATCTACATTTTCAGATTATATTTAATTTTTACAACATTTATTATAAATGGGCGCAATGTGGCTTTGTGGAATCAATTAAGTCAATATGGGTCATAAAATAATACAAAGAACCCATATTAAATAAGAACAGCCTTTACACAGAACTTAAAAGATTTTATGGTAGATGTAAAAGTTTTTTTTCACAAAATCAGTAAACTACTGTCCAGTACCGTCTTATTGTTCGATATGTCAGAAATAGTTTTTTTTAAATTTACTCTAGAAAAAAATTATATTGAATATTCTTCTCTGTAATCAACATTTAGTCAGTGCTATGAGAAAAACTTCTGCAATGTTTCTTATAGTCATTGATAAAAATGGCAGTAGAGCATTGATTATTATGACTGATTTGAAATTCGAATTCAAGATGAATAAAACTTGAAATTTTTTGCTTTCTATGATTTAGTGCAGTATAGCATGATAAACTCAAGAGGTAAAATTTTTTAGATTTATATGACCAAATATCATTTGGCCCTACAAACTAGTCATTTAATGTTTTTTTATAAAAAATAAATTTTGAAAAAGCAATTAAAGCAATTTGACTTTGTAAGAAAAATAAAAAAGGAGTAATGTAGAAAAAATTTAGAACTAGTCATAGTTGTAATTGAAATAATTTTAATCAACAATATTTATATAAACCTTTCAAACCTACATAAATTGTAAAATAGTAAGGAAAACAGTCATATATCGTGATTAATTAGCTTGTATTTACAAATGCAATATAAACAAACATGCTAATAGCTCTAAACAAGCTTTTTCGATAAATGCTGCAAGAGAAAGCATTTAAAATCTCTATCTAGAATTATCCCCAAACCAGTTTCAAACTAATGGCCCTTGTCATTGAGATACTAGGACATTTAGACACTAGATCCAAAATACAAACTCAAGCCCAGCATTTATTGAATACTTAACTATTAGGTAGAAAATCTGACATTTTCAGACATCTGATAATTCTAGACAGAAATTTTAAATTTCTCGTGTCATTTATTAAAGAAAGCTTGTTTAGAACTATTAGCATATTATTTATATTAAATTTTATAATATAGGTTCACAAAGACCATGACTAAAATTTCTGATCTTTAATACAAAATATAGGAGATTGATCTTTGTAAGCATACATGGCCTTATTTGTAGTTGTATGCTTGGTCAATTAAATAATATAGTCTCCAAATATATAATTTTGAGGGAGATTATATGATAGCAAAAATAATTTACAGTGTGTTATATTTCTTCCAAAATTAGATGAAAAGCTAGTTAAAGATTTTAGTAAACAAAGCAAAAGATTGGTAGTTTTCAAATGAAAAATGCACAGATGAGTGAATTAATTTCTAAACTTTGAAAACATGTTTTTTTTTTAATCAAAAGGATAATACTGATATAAAAAGGCTATAGAAAGCATCTTAATCAGATATTTTATTCTATATTCAGTTCAGTCAGAGTGCTGTCATTGAATATTTGTAATGTATATTATGGCAGATAGGACTTTTATTGGTAGATACACTGATAATATCAATAAGGAAAATATCACTGTGCCTAGAAGAGTAAAAATAGAAACTATTAAGGTGGAAGAGTACTTTTCAATATAATCCCAATAACATTGATGATAATTTGCATATAACTTCCCCAACATATGTAGTTGAATGTGTCTACTAAATATGTATTTATTCATTGCTTTTCCAGTCATGTAGTACCAGTGTTTAGACAGAAGCAAAAAATAATTATTACCAATATAGATGAATAATTGTCTCTACTGTGAAACTGCAGTAATAGATTACTATGTGAATATTGATTACATGGTAGCTAAACAATTTAAATTTTGTAATAAACATTGCTGACATAGTTGTAATCTGTGCTATGGTTAACATGATACCAACATCCATTATGGTACAAACATCATTGATTAACTATAATAATGCAATGCCTTAATCATTCATCAATGAACTTTATTACACACTATTTAAACTATGTTACAAACTTTATTTCAGTTTAACGTCAGTTGTATTTAAATTTCCAGTATTTATTGTTAATGAAGATTTATAACTGGTCACATAACTATGGATGTCATGCTTTATAGGTTTCTAGATATGGACATACATAATGATTAATAAAGGCTGAATAGTGAACAGGACATTGAATACAAAGATAATCCTGCTTATATACTTTTCATTCTTCTATTTGCTTTACACGATTTCAATTAACTTATGTAAAATTTTAAATATTTTTTAAATATAATAATTAATAAAGCAAGTCATATATAACATGACATTACTTTTATGTGCATTTTTTAAATATAATATATATATGAACTAAATGTAATTAGAGGGATTTTAATACAAACTTTGTCCACTCCATTGTACACAACTGATACCCATGACCACATGTGAAAAAGGTAAATGATTTACAATATACGTATTTCATGCTAAACCAATACTCATCAGTTAGTCTGGATCATCATCTCCTAAACACACATATAATCAGTGCTTTGTTTATATTAAGATAGCAAATATTCAAACTTTAATGGACAGGCTTCAATCTTTTTCACTCTTTAGCCATTCATATCATTGAAAATCTGATAACTGCATGTTCAAAGCCCTTGTTTGCCAATTTCCTGAACCTTCATATATAGGACTTTAAGACCATTTAAATATACAGAAGATTTGCTATCTTAATATAAACTGAGCACTGATTATATATATACTTGAAATAATATTTTTAACGGTTTATAAACAATTACAAACAATCTTAAAGTCAGCAGAAGTACTTTCGGTTACTTTCTAACCTGCCTCAACTGCCATTAATCTAAGTCCGCAGAAGTACTTTCGGTTACTTTCTAACCTGCCTCAACTGCCATTAAATTTAATGGCAGTTGAGGCAGGTTAAAAAGTAACCGAAAGTACTTCTGCGGACTTTAAGATTGTTTGTAATTGTTTATAAACCGTTAAAAATATTATTTCAATTATAATTACAATATTGTTTTTAATTAACGGATATTTTATTTATTTTATATATATCTGTAGAAGATGATGATCAGGACCAACTGATGAATAACTGGTTCATCAAGAAATACATATATTGGAGATCATTTATCTTTATCATATTATGTGGTCATGTGTATCAGTTGTATAAGATGAGTATGTGACTGAAGGAGCTTGAAAGTCCGAGTTTAAATCCCTCTAATTATAAATTTTTTAAATTTTATTTCAATTTTTGCAATATCTTTAGGGGATAAATATATGTCAAACATCACTCTCAAATCTATTTCAGAGTACATAAATCCACAAATCTTTGACTATAGTTTACCAGATATAAAGAAGTGAAATAATGTTAAAATATTTCTGTGCAAAAAAACTCTCTGCAGTCTTTGGACAAAGAAACAATGAAAGTGAAGGCAGTACTTATTTATATTTAAAAAAATTGACATGCCAAAGAAGGTTTGAATATTTTTCCAACCTTGTTTTACCCTTAGGCTAAAATATCTATTTGCCAACCGATATTTGATTATTACCTGGGCCACCTACTCGAAAGGAAAACAATTCGAACCTGTTGAAAAGTTTCCAAGTTTATATGTCCGGAATCCAAATTCAATCGGTACTACTTTATATATAACAATGGATTGATTGCTGTTTAATAAACAACACGTGTGTAAAATAAACATCGTATTATGGTCAGTGAATGAAATTGTTTGAGAGAATATAATTTTTATTTGATTTTTTAGATTAGGAATGAATCTCGTAACAAACATCATTTAAAGCCTATTTTCATTTGGAAATTTGGGCCTTCATAACATTATTTAGTGCATATTTTATTGATAAAAGTAAGATTAATAGCTACATATATATTATAAAGAAATTATTATTATTACTGCTTCAAATATTGAAAATAACTAATAATTGATTTTAAATAGTTAAAAAAAAAGTAATAAAAATCCTCACTAGATGGCAGAAAACTATAGACATTATTTTTCTTCAATAGAAAATTATTCATTAAAAATGTAGAAAATTATCTAGTCGTCAATATTATTGCTCAAATAATCTGTAATACAATTTTTCTTATTTTCTTGACTACAACTTATTTATTTATAAATTCATTTTCACGGCTTATTGAAACAATGAATTCAACATATCTTATTGCGTTGCTGTTTTTTTTTTTTAGAAAGTTTAAAAAAAAGACTTTGTTCTATAAATTCTACAGTCTTTTATTATATCTTTTTTTTAAGTGAATTTAAAAAGAATGGGGAAAGAGAAAGGTTAATAAGTCCGTGCGTGTAAAGTAAATAGAAAATCAGATATATTAATCTTTAACTGAGGTTTAAAGTTTATATCTGTGCTGGAGATAATCTCTAGTTTCGATAATGATTAGTAATAGTCATTATTGTATTTATCTGAAATGGATGGCGTCAAAGTTGTGAGTGGAGGAACTTTGACAATGGTAAATGAAAATGTAACAATAAATTCTATATATCTTTCTAAAAAAAAATTCCGCCATTAAATATAATGAGATTACTTTTTATACCATCCTCTAGTTTTGTCTTTAATTGCTTTAGTTTTAAACCTAGTTTAGTTTTTTACCTTTCTATATTTTACGGGTTTTTTTTTTTTAACTTTTTTTTTTCTGTTAATTTGTTATATCTAAAAAAAAGTTCAATCTTCATAAACTATAACAGTGTTAAAATTAACTTTTTATAAAAATCCATGGTTCAATTTTTGATTTTCCCTTTATTTTGATACCTGTAAGATCCAAATTTTTAAAATTAAAATTTAATTCAAAATTGCTTTTATAAATACTATTAATATTTTTCTAAGTATTCTATAATACAATTTAACCATTAAATTTTCACAATATTTTTTATGTACATTTCCAAGCAACTACAAAATCGTTTTTTTTAATTCATATAATAAGTGATCTTAATTTAATAAGTTACTATAAAGACTGTTTTTAATTCTCAGAATTTTGCAAAATACTCATGCAAAACCTCAGTATGAATATCATTAATTTGATTTGTGCCGTGTATATAAGTAAAATATAAGAAAGTTTGTAAATTAAGTTTTTTTTTTTTAATTTTGTCTACAGTAAAGAATATAAAAAATATATAATTTTAATTACACGGCAAATGCATAGACAGTAGTAAAATAAAATAAAAATTAAATCTTGTCAAGCATTGTGGTCGAGAGGTCAGCGATGGCTCTTTACAAGCAGTTGTCCCGGGTTAGCGGGTTCGCTTCCTGGCTGATGATATGACACATGAGAAAAAAATAAATTAAATCTTTAGCTAAGTAAGATGATTAAAAAACAAGATTAAGAGATATAAACCTGCTTACTTACAAAGTTAAAGAAAATGAAAAAAACAAAACAACAACTCTGGTTGATAAAATCTAATCAAATCAGTATATAGCAAACTGCTGCACTTGAAGATGAGTTATAAAAGTCTAAATAGAAGGAAAACTTTACTGTGTTATATAAGTTATTAGAAATTATTTGTAGATAGTTCATTTGAAACAGTTTTATAGCCTCATAAAAGGCTATTTTGTATATTATCTAATTTTTAAAGAGATTACCCAGTCTCATTTGTATTTATATATTGGACTATTTCTAATAAAGTATTGAATGTCTTTAGAAAAATTTAACTTCTATTTAAATATTTCCAATTACATTCAACTGTTGATAATAGAACTCAGATTAGTTTGCCAAAGGTAACAGTCAGTAGAAATTTCATATACTTATCTATGACCTTCCTCCTGATTTCTCCACTTTTTCCTAAAAAACCAAAGTTGATTAGTGGTTTACATAAAGCGTATAATCACACTAGATTGATTTATGGGATTATTTATCATTGTCATGTGAGCAGCTTTTAAAAATTTTCTTTTTTGTACCCATTCTTCTCGATCCATTATTTTTGTATTTTCCCAATTGAACATATGTTCATTGGTACTTAAATGGTCTGCTACCTTAGATACATCTGTTTTTCTCTTCTAGTTATTAGTTCGTACTCTTGCAATATTGTTTTTCAATGAAGTCTCACCAATATACATTCTTTCACATTTACATGGTGTTTTATAGATGCAGGTTTTACTTTTCAGCATTTCAAATTTACGCTTTGTTGATGTTAGAATTCCTTATAATGTGGCATGGCTCTGGAAAACTGTTCTGATCTTATACTGATTGCAGATTTTCCTTAATTTGTCTGCAATTTTTGGTATATATGGATAGACTACACTACCAATACTTATTTTTTTCTTTTGATGATTCTTTTTGTTAAGGTTTTCTTAATAACAGCTGATGGATAACCATTTTTCATAAGAGTTTGTTCTATATAGATCTTTTCTTTTTTCAAACCACCTGGTTTCTAAACAAATTTAACTCTATGTTTTGTATTTCAGGTATGATTGAATGTATATGCTAAATATTTTCCTGTATGTGTGGGTTTTCTGTAAATTGTAATTTTGATTTTGCCATGAGGAAGTCTTGCCACAAGAACATCTAAGAATGTCAATTTTTGTTCTTGTTCTGATTCTATTGTGGATATGTTGTCAATGTGTTTCCAGAGAGTTTGTAATAGTATTCCATCATATGGTTATACAACAAATGATTCATCAACATGGAGCCAAATTTTAGGTGAATATGGAGTAGTTTTTATGGCTGTGGTTTCAAATTTATTCATGTAAATATTGCTAATCAGGAGTAACTGTGTGAACCCATAGCCATTCTTTGATTTTGTTGAAAGAATTCTGTATCATATTTAAAATAGGTTGTTGTTATGTAGAATGTTAATAGTTCCCTACTATCGATAGGGATAGTTGTTCTGGGTTGTAAGCTATTATCACAATTTAATCTTTTTTTTTTTACAATAGACAATGTTTCTTCATTTGGTACATTTGTGAATAAACTTTCCACATCAAAGCTTACTAATATGTCAATTCTTTCAATTTTAATGTCCATGATTAATTTTACAAAGTGACTAGAATGTCTGACAAAGGACTGGTACTTGTATGCCAAAGGACTAAGAACTTTGAGAAGAAATCTTGAGAAATTATGGAAAGGTGAATTTCTAGAACTAACAATACATCTTAGTAAAACATAATTCTTATGGATGAGGAATTTTGCTGAAATAATCACTGAATATCTGCAATGCTTTCTGAGTAATGCTTGTAACTTTGTTTCTGTACTCAATATTGGATTTCTTGTCACTGTTTCTGTATTGGCTTGCTGTGAGGAGTTCTTTTATTTTGATGTCATAATCAGTTGTATCCATTATAACTGTTGCATTATCTTTGTCAGCATTAAAGTAATGATTATAGATTTTATCTATTTTGAGAGATTTAATTGTTTTCCTCTCATCATAGGATATATTAACTTCAATTTTTGTTATTTCTCAAGTGTTTTTTTTAATTCTCCAGTATAATTTTGCTGCTTCTTTTAAAGGCAATTTTTAATTGACTTCCTCGGTGGCTGTCATTATATCTAATAAAGGAATATTAGATGGTGTGATGGCAGAGTTTAATCCTTTATTTTCAAGATCTATTAAATGTTTAGAGCAGAGATTTTTAACATATGAAACTGGTACACTGCTTGGTACATTATTCATTTTGATATACCCATTCTAGATTGGCAAGTTTTTTCTCTTGGCATTCTTTTATTTTTCCATGTAATATAGAATATGATTGTTTTATTGCTTGACAAACTCTTGTGAAGTCTTCATCAGTAAGTTTATTTTTAAAAACCATTCTGCATCATTAATGAAATGCAGTGTCTGATACTTGGAAAACATCCCTCAGTAATTTTCTCAGCTCTCTGGGATGAATTGGAGGTTTTAGTTGCAAACCCTTAGGAATTATTCCTTTAGATTCACATAAGAAAGTTAAATGATTTTCTACTTTGACCAGCTTTAGACAATTTTTCATAAGGTCTAAAGTTTGATATAGTATTGAGTTCATACCAAATACTTAATGTTTTCCTGAAGGTTTGTGAGTTGTATTTATATATTGTACTATTTCCATAATCTAATATTAAGTATTGAATGTCTTTAGAAAAATTTAACTTTTATTTAAATATTCCAATTACATTCAACTGTTAATAACAACACACAGATTAGTATTTGCACAATTTTTTGAGAAATATTCTCTTTTTTTTCTCATGTGTTGCTGGCCTGACCAATGACTATACTAGCATGGGAATCAAATCTAGACTCTTAGATTCTTGAACATTGAATTTTAAAGTAACACTATAATCAACTGAGCTATAGACAGAACAATAACAAAAATTGGCATTCTTAGATATTTTTGAGGCAGGATTACCTCATGGCAAAATTAAAAATACAGTTTACAGAAAACCTACAGGAAAATACTTAACATATACATTCAAACACACCACAAACACAAAACATGTGATTATGCTATCACTATTGAACAGAGCAAAAGAAGTTTGTTCAGAAATCAGTTTAAAAAAAAAAGATCTATATAGAACAAACTTATAAAAATGGTTATAATATCAACTGTTATTATGAAAAATTTAAATAGACAACAAAAAGAACTTTCAAAAGAAAAAAGAATTAATGGTACTATAGTGTATGCATATCTACCAAAAATAGCAGACAAATTAAGGAAAATCTCCAATCACTATAACATAACAGCTTTTCCAAGTCATATCACACTATGAGAATTCTAACATCTATAAAGCTTAAACTTGAAGTGTTGAAAACTAAAAACTGCATCTATAAAATACCATGTGAATGAGGAAGCTTGTATATTGGTGAGACCTGTCGTCCCATTGAAAAGTGATTGCAAGAGCACAAATTGATGATCAATAATAATCATATAATATGCAGAAAAAAGGGATCTAAATGCAAAAATATATTTTATTATTATGGAAATGAAAGTCAAGTTATGTCTAAATGTGAATGAAAAAATGAAATGTTACAGATATTGTTCAAGCCATTTAGAAAAATTTATATAAAAAAAGCAATCATGTAGACAGCTACAAATTAAAATGATACTCCCAAAATAATGGGGGGGGGGATATTATTATTTGTAATGATAATATATAATGGTTATATATCAGCTTCTAAAATGCAATTTTTGTTGTAATTTTGACCTGAATGCTTGCAATATAATAATTGCAATTTTGTATTTTTTTTAATTCCATGGTAGTGAGGGTGAGTGTAATGAAAAGATAAAAAAAACTCAAAAATGTGAGTGCTTTCATGAACATTAGGGCAAGAATTCATTATGTTATATTAATAAAGCAGAAAATTCACTTTTTTTATTTGTGAAGCTAATTTTTTTGTTTCAAAGATATTTTCATTATTTGAAAATACATTTTTAATAACAAATATAAAATATTTTAAATGGAAGATAATCAATCATTACACATGCAGTACTGTTATATTAAATTATTTTTGTTGAATGCAAGAAAACCCTTGATCCAAGTCACATGAAAGGACTTTGAAAAGTAGCCATCTTATTTTTATACCCAAATACAATAATATAGACCAGTCTTAAGTATCTTAGATTGAAAGTGAGAAGATTTTATATTATTTGCTTTACTTCCTTTTTCTTTATTATGTATATTAACATTCACAAAATTTTAACATTTACTGTGTGTTAATATTAAGAAATGTAATTAACTAAGATATTTGCTAGTACAATTTCAAACTGCAACATTAAGTAGAAGGTAATCAATCCTTACACATGTGCTGAACTATTATTTTAATTCAACATTGTTTTTGTTGAATGTAAAGAAACTCTCAATCCAGTCACATGATAGTCAATTATATTAAATATAAAATATATTTTGTTTTATATTTTTGAAGTTATTTAAACTTAATATTTTAACTTAATGGTTTTTATGACATTCTAATAAAGATTGAAAGGCAATTTTTTTTTCAAACTAATTTTGTTTAATTTTTTTTTAATATTTTAAAGTTATTTTTAATAAGTTAAAATTTTGATACAGACTATTCAAATTGAAGAACAAATATATGAAGAATTAATTGTACAGTTTAAACTTTGACTTAGTTAAGCTTCACAGTCTTCTAAAATGTTAAAAACTAAATAAAAACAATCATTCAAAGACTTACAGCAAGATAATCTAAATGCTTATACATATGTATTATAATCAGAGTAACTTGAACACAGTCTGCATTAATCAGATTTGAATAACAACATGCATATGTGTACCTACACATACATATATACTGTGAAGAAAAAGAAAATCCAAATGCTTTTGATGGTAAGTCAAGAAAATGCATAATTTGTAAATTGAAAGGTATTTTGAGATTTTTTTGGTTTCACCTGATCCTTTTCCAATTCATTACCAATGTTATAGTGACATTTAATGACCAATATTACAAAATGTCTGGTGATTGGCTTGTGAGTCTCTCTCAGTTTAGTCATTTCCAGCTTATATCCCAACCATTTTGAAAAATAATCATGTCACCATATATTGAACACCCACCAGGCCTTAAATACACATGCTATGAGGATGACATCTTCATTACAGGACCAGAACTGACTGTTCAAGATATCAAAACAAATCTCCAAAGTCAGTGCTATGACTCACAGTAGAATGGGAAGACTAATACACCATGACACATTCCACCTTGAATATTCCATGCACTTTAAACCAACAGAAGTCCATGGCTTTATGCATCCAGAATTGAGTACACCTCATTCCCACAAATTAGCTGGTCTCTCATCATTTCTATTTCAAAATTACTCATTATGTAAATATAAATCCACATGAAAAGCTAATATGGAATTATATATCAAAGATCTCACTTCTGTTGGATTTAAACAACACCTTCTAAATAAAAAAAAATAAAGCAATTTTACAGTAAGTTATCCCTCTCTGATGATAGGCCATGTTTACTTCTACCATATATTCCTAGACTCACCAAAACCCTCAATAGATTATCCTCTTCCCCCACTTACTGCCTTGCTTTTTGCACCCCCTTTCTACCTACAGACATTTGAACAACTCAAAGGACATATTTGAACTTGATCTCACTCTTTGTGCAGTATATGGAATCCAATGCCCCTTACAGGTTGCAAATATATTTATTAAAGGGAATCCCGAGTATCTTTTTTCCACACAAGTGTCACAATACCATTATGCATACAAAAAAGCCATAGCCAAGCCTGAGCATAAATCAGTCTTTTTGAGCATCAGATATCCTGCTGACTGCATGCATTCAATATATCAAGAGAGACAACTCTAAGTGGAAAATCAGAGAGGCATATGATAGAACTAACTCTGTACATTCCATCAACCATAAAGATTCATCCTTCTCTCTCTCAAGAAAATGGACTCTCTGATAATAACAAAATGCTTCTATTTTACATAAATTTAAATATTCTCTGTTATACATATACAAGCTTGCATATCTTTTCCATTATCTTATAACATTCTCCAACTATGAATATGAGAACAGTAAAATAAGCTCTTGAAAGGACTTAGTCTTAGTTTTGTTTTTCAAATTCGTAAACTTCACTTCAGCTGCATCTTAGCACACTATTTATGATTTATTACATTTTATAGAAGTGAAGTATAACAATTATTTCTTTACATAAAATCTTATTGATCCTTATAGAAAATAGAATGGTGAGTTTAACTCCAAGAAAAAAAATTATGAATCAATAATATTTCAGAAAATAGAAATAAAATACAACTCTGCAAAGAATTTCTCTCTTATAATGTGGTGTAGATAAAGAAAATAAAGCAAACAGCTATTTCTTTCTTTTGTTGATGAATAAAATAATATAATATTGTAGACAAACTTGTTTTCCCATGTGTTAAAGAGAACAATGGATTTTTTTATTTCTAGGGTCCGAGATGATAGTATTGAAGCAGTCGGATCTGAGTTTGATCCTAGCTTCATGACATCTAGCCATAAGCCCACTTCAAACACATAATACTAACCTTAAATTTCCGATGCAATGGGGCTTTATATGTTCAATCCACACTAATTTCCATAAAGGAAACTTATTTTATAAATGCATACTAAAATTAATTAGTTTCAGTTTAAAATTAATCAATGCTATTAATAAATTCATGATAGAATTATTCATGAATTTATATATTATAACTGCGTGGATTGTGTGTATATATTTGTAAATATTTAAATATATATAATTGTTTGAAAGTTTCATTGCATCGGGAATGTTTGATTTTATTTTTAAATAATTTGTTAAAGTTTTATTGATTAAAAGCTACATTCTTTCGATAAGCTTTCAGATTTTCCCTTTCCAAAAACAACAGTTAAAGTTTTATTAATTAGAAAAAAGATAAGGATTTCCTAATTAAAATCATTTTCTGATTTTAAGAATTCATTTTCTAATTAGAAAATGAATTCAAGTTAATGAGTTTGAAAGCCTTATCGAAGGAATGTATCTAAAAACAACCAGTAAATCTAAAAACATTGATAATGAAAGAAGCGCTAGCCTGAAGGCATCAGAGGACAGATATATAGCTCTGAAAAGTTTGGGAAGAAAAAGAAGCCATCTTTGTTGTAGAGAAGTGCAGTGAATTCTGTGCATTTCAAAATCATAAATTTAAATAGTGCTTCGATCATGGTGAAGGGCTAAACGTCAGGAATCTGACTATCGGTTCCTGAAATCCTCTGAAAATCTTCAATGGAGCTGCTGAGTCTTTTCCGGACCAATCATGCTGCTAAAATTATGAAAAGCCACTAAAATACTGTTCAAGTAATCGACCAAATGGTGCCTATGTTTTCCTCACCCGGACGTGTAAAATAAGGGAACCAGCCCCGGAAGAAATGGGTAATATATTTCCATAATGAACCTTAAGCTTTCTGGCCAGTTTCCGAACTTTACTTTACACTCCCTTTAAGAGCTCTTCTCATTTATAATGTAATAATCTTTATAAAACCCTTTATTTATGCTATTGTAAATTATATCTAATTCTCTCAACTTCTAGTCTTTAACTTTCCTTTCTTACGATGGCGGTTCATTTACTATACTATATATATATTTTGTGTGATTTATTAATGTCGTTTATTTTTAATAATATGCCAATAATCTTCCAACTTGATGAGCTCCTTTATCCTTTTTGCTTTGTGCAAATAATATAATGTTAATTCTGATAGTAATTCTCGCCCATCAGAACTAGGTTTATACAGTTCTATTAATCATCGAGTCGAAAGAAATGATCAAATGTTTGTTATTTTTATAATTGGCTAATAATAAATTATTAGCTCCATTTCTAATCTATGCCCCAGCTATTTTCTTGTATTCAACAATGGGTATTTATTCATATATAATCTTAAAATGTTTTCTCTCGTATTAACCAATATTTATTTATTCACGTATAATCTAAAATGTTTTTGCAAAAAGGGTCAATAAAGGAATCAACTAAATACATTCTAATTCAGATTGTTTTCACTGTCTATTAATACTCAGGAAGGGCACGATGATTGGGGCATAACTAATATAATTTGATAAATGCTTTGAAATAATGTTAGTTAAAAGCTTGTTTAGCTTTAATTCATTTTATCAAGTCATCATGTAGAGCATTGTATATGGGTTTTAGTATTCAAACGACTATCAAGTCATCACCTTCAATGTTGCTGACATGGGGCAATCTTCCGCTCCGTTATGCTTGTCGGTAGTAATATTTTCGTTATTTCAAATAATCAAGGAAGAAAGCACTTCCTCCCCTGTTCATGTTATAATTGGAACACCAAGGGTTCGTAGTTATGACTCGGCCTGATTTCCCTTGTGTTCCACATCTCAAAAGGGCAGTAAGACTTGTGAAAGACAAGCCGCCATGAGACTTAAACTACCGACCAGCGATTATCTTTCATTTTGTGGCTCATAATTCGTCAGCACCGTTACCGCTCGGTTCCAGTGGTGCCCGCTCTGATGCTCATAATTCATGATGAAGTTATTTCAATTAAAGTCGAACAAATTCTCAGTTATCTCGAAGTCAATAAGTTTTCAAATAAAGATTAAAGTTATGCCCTAAAATACGTATCTTGCTCTTCACGAATGGATTTGCGAATGTGAAATAAATATCACATTCTTTCGTATAAAATTAGAGTAATAATTTCCTTTACTAATGAATACCTTTATCTGCCTTTTATTTTCTTGTTGGGGGCATAGACATAGAATTCCAATATTGCGTAATACTCATTGGCATATAATAAGGACCGGCACTCTTATTACGGTTATAAACTTTGTTTAAGGACTAGAATTAATTAATATAATCATTATTTAAAATTCAAACAAAACAAATTATTATTATTAAATATTTTCTAAACACACTTGGTTTCTTAGTTCTTAATTCTTTTATGCTTATTTTAATGTTAATACTCGCTGTCTGTGTTGGCAACCCGAACATATACATATGATTCGATTTAAAATTATTTTAGTCAGTTTATTATCAGATATTAATGTCAGTTTAGGGGTCTCTGATCCTCACCAACCATTGAGCTAGTTTCTTGGTGCATAGCACTGTGCCGTCGACTTATGCTAATCTGAGCTGGTGAGTTGGGTTTGAATTCAATTTGAACCAGCAGAGTTTGGATCCGACTTGCAGTTTAGGTGGTGCATTTTTCGACTGGTACAGTATACTCCGAGATAAAAAGATAGTCTATCTTGGACAGGCAATGGCTAATGATGCAGACAGTATGCAATCATTCACACAGAGGAAACTTTGTTTCAGTGTTGATTTACAGATTCCAAACTGCAAGTTATACATAAAAACAGTGTTGCAGTGAGTCGTGGCAGAGAAAAGATTTTGCTTACCACTAATTAAAATTGTAACATCTGTATCAGAAGTTATAAGAATGGTTTATTATAGAAATAGATCTTTTGCTGTGATAGATTAGACAAAAACAAGTAGCATAATAGTCAGAAGACTTGGATATGCAGCCCATTCAGTAAATAATGTCGCACTATGTGGAATTATATTGCTACTGTCTCACAGATGCCAGTTCAAGAAAGAAATGAAATATGCAGCCAAATTGCTGAAGACTTAATATCTTACATGCACTATGTTATTACAACTATAATTTATGTGTCCAGTGGGTGAGGGGTAGAAATATATGCTTCAAAGGAAGTAATTATATAAAAAAACTGATATCTTATAACCCAGAATGTAGGACTGTAAATATATGTTTTTACCAGTAGGATATTTATTCTTATAAAAAATATTCATTTTAATAAAGATTAAAAGATCTTAATTATTGTGATATTTATTCTTTGTAATTACATTTGAATCAAGAGTATAGACTTAAATTGAAAATATATTAAATGTTACAATATGTTACACTTCTGATATACATTTGGAATCACTAGATGTAAAATTGAAACATATGAATTGTTTGAGGAAAATATATTAATTATTATGTGTTTAATTTTACATCTACATTTGAAATCACTATTATATAGATACAACTAAATTGCATATGTTTTGTTTTATTAATAAATTGTTGAATTATTATCTAATTAATCTAGTTGTTTGTTTTAAATGAGATTAAACATTATAACTTCAACATACATGTGCTAATTTATAAAATATACGCAACTCTGAGAACATGTGAACCAATGAGAGATATGCTGGGATGTCATGGTAATAATTTTGAATTGATGATGATTGGTATCTTACAGGTATTCTAGATAAATATTCTCTTTTGAGATTTGATACCTAGAGTTTCTTCAAATGGAAACCTAAACAAATAAAATACTTTTAGAATATCAAACCATCACCATCATTTCCATTGTTTAATATGATTAAAATGGTTTTCACGATTTACAAGATTCACAGGTACATGTAGAGAGATATTCTTGCATAGATCATTATATATGTGCTTATCAATTATTGAATATTTTAGATATATTGTGCATATCATTGGTTTGGGTTCAAACCTAAACTATTGAGGTATTTGTCATTAAATCATAATTAACAATAAGGGTAACTAGTACAATATATATATCATGGCTCTCTCAATATTTAACTTGTGTGGAAATATTTTATATTGGCAATGTGCAGATTTAATTTTAGTTTTTAAACTTTGTTTAATATAAATGCTGTATTATATATACATATGCATACATTAATAAATTTGTGTTTATTATATTGGTCAAAATTATTGTTAGTTATAAAAAATTTAAATATATTTTGTAACTAAAATTATCAATCTGTAAATAAAATTATATTACAGGAACAATACTTAATCTTGAAACTTTTATCAATCATTAATAAGTTTGTTTCATTAATTAAAAACTTTTAGGAAAACCAATTATTAAGTTTTGTTTCTGATTTTAAGATTCTGTTACTGTAAAACCTCCCAAATTAACATAACAAAATTTGGTATATCCATTAATTAAAAAATTACTTGGCTTATCTGAGTTAAAAATTTAATCACTGGCTTGGCTAATTAAAAATTCTTGGAAAATAAATAAGTTAATCAACTAAATTTAGGGATATAAAAAGACCAGCTAAGAATTATATTTCATTCTAATCTAGTCTGTTTCAGTCTTTTCTATTTTGCTTTTGATTCATTCTACTCTGCCATGATTCTGCTTTTGTTCATGATCATTATCTTGCATGCTTAATATGTGGTATCCAGAACTTCTACTTGTGATCATGTTAAAATTATGAACAGTTAAAGTGATGGAAAATGAACTTCACTCTCCAGTATGTAGCTATAGCTATAAAATGTTTAAACCTTGCTTTATGGGTAGTCAATAAAAAGAGAAAACTACCACTGTCAAATATGCCATATAGTTAGAAGCACTTCTCAATATGACAGAAGCAATTCCAGGACAAACTCTCATACCAGATCAAAGAAACCAGTAGATGTGGAAATGTCTATCTACATTTGTGTGTATACAATTTTCCAGAAAATAATCTCTTTTACTACCTTCTCTCTGGAATTAAGGTAAAACTTTTCTTATAAACTGTTTTATTAAGACATTGCCAGTAAGCCAGTGATATATAGATTAAAATGTTTTAAATTTATGTTTTATACTGTGGTCTATTTTATAAACTATTTTCTTGTATTATTGTTATTAAGATTTCTATTTTATTTTTATTGTTTGGGAGTTTTCATTTTAATAATATAAACTAGTTGGTTTGCTAAAGTTTAGTCTTTCCTCTCTTAAAGTTTTAAAAAGAAACAAAATCACTTCTGTAATCATTTAAGTACAATCTATGTTACTTTGAAAATATTTTTTTTTCTTTAAAAATAATAAAGTTTAAAAAGAGATAGATTTTTTATACATATTAGTTTACATGTAATCATTAACAATCCTGATAATTTTTTAAAAAAAATCACATATATGTGCATATTTGACTCAATTGTGTGTGCATAACTTTACAAGTTATTTGGTGACAGTTTAATTGTTTACTGTGTATACATATCTGAAAATAAAAAAATAGATGTATGTTTGTGTACATTGTATAGAGTGATTCTAAAATGTTTATATACAACATGAAGTTATTATTATGTATTTTGGCTCCTGTGATTTTTTTATTATTATTCTCCCTTGATATATTTGTGATTATTGGTATGTTAATAAATAGGTAAAGGGACCTTTCTTACCATGACTTCTCTTTAGAGATGTTTACAGGCATGAATGTTTTACAATGAGTGAAGATATTTTTCTTCCTATGATTATGTATATATATTTGTCTTTCTAACAATAGGGCTGTTTATTGATGCCCCTTATTTGTTTCTTTTCAGAGTTGGGTTCAATACACTACATGTAGGCTTTGTTTTTGTAATAGTCTGTGTATGTGGTCATATATAATGAGAAAGATTGCTTAAATATTTATTGTTTGTTAATACCAATATGAATTTTATGTGTGCATATCTGAGTAAATTGTCAAGTTTGTAAACTTTAGGCATTATTAATAGTACTAAAAGTAAAATTTAGGGAAAAGGCAATATTTAAACTATTACTGGTCAGATATACTACATATTTATTTAAAAGAGTTAATTAATAGTCAATCTCTGCACTGTTTGAAATAACTGTAGTATTTAAACCCTACCATTAAATTACATACTATATTGTTAAGTTGTTAATAAATATTGTTTTATTAATTGTTAGATTTTTCCAGCATTTTATTTACTGTTGTCTGCTCTTTCAGTTGTCATTTTGTTAAGAATCTTTGCTCTCCAAGATCTAAAGACAATTTTAGATATATAAGTAATGGTACATGTGGCATAGGTACTTGGACTTAGTATCCTTATCAGTAAATTATAAATTTTCTAGACTAGAGGTCAGATGATGCTCTCTGATAATGAATATTAGGTGCTGACTGTCCATTAAAATACATGAACAGGATATTAAATAAAAAATGAATATTCCAAATGCACCTAATATCAAAGAAAGATTGGAGAAAAATATTAGCTAAAGAAGCAAATAGAAAAATACTAGTAAACAAAGATTGGTAGAAAGATTAAAATATCCAAAATTATATTAGTATTATATGTTGTAAAATCCAGGTATAAAACTTAATTGGGGAAAATAGACGTGAAAGGGAGACTATAGAACAAAACCTTAATTTATTTAAAAGGACATTATAAAAATTGATCCATTATTTTAATGATTAGCAGTAAATCAAGAATGCAAACATAGAAAATTTCTATTTGTAATATATGATAAACTAAAGGAAGCAATAGAGGAGTTAGTAGAGAACTTAGAATGGGCAACTCTAATAATAATAATAATAATAATATCAGTGTCGGATGGAAGAATTACTATATGTAGAGATTACCATATAGCAATAAACTAAAATCTCAAGAAAAACATGTACCTAATGCCTAATGTAAATAAGTTTTTAGATACTCTTAAAATTATTTATCCTGTGAGTGATGAAATAGTAAAACATTCTTGCTTTGACTACTCACATTGACTTTTTAGGTGATGGTTCTTCAGTAAAAAAAGAGAGATATATTTTAGGACATTAATTTTTTGAGACTTTTTTTAAGGAGCTATCCCATAAACTAGACCAGGGGTCCCCAACCCTATGCCTGCGGGCACCATGGTGCCCGCAGACCATTTTATGTGTGCCCGCCGCTATCCAAACATGATAAAAAATTATTTATCTGATACAAATAAATTTAGTTTTTTAAAATTTCTTATAAATTATTGTATTATATTGTAATCAAATTGTAGGGTATACTATACTTTTACAGTGTAAAAATATAAACATTAATTATATGTTAAAATTTTATTTTTAAAATAAATATTTTTTTGTACATTATGTGTATTATTAACAATATCCAACTATAAATTTACATTGAAAAAATAAATGGTGCCCCCTACCTGGTTGAAAAAATAAATGGTGCCCACCACCTGGACGGTATTATAGAAGATGCTCTTAAGTGCAAAAAGGTTGGGGATCCCTGAACTAGACAATGGTTTGGTCTATTAAGAAGAAAACAACTCTTTGAGATGATTTTTTTCTGAATGTATTTTTCCCTGATAATTTTTAAATTTATTATTAGAAATATTTTAAAGTAATAGATAATAGCAATGAGGATCATATCATATCCAACATAGACAAAATTGTAGTCAGTTGGATAAAACTCATTTTTGACATTAAAAAGTTTCATCAATATCTGTATGGAATATGTTTCAAAGCTTTTATTAGGAATATTGCACTAAACCTTTACCTGATTATATTAGTCCTTGAATTTTGGGATTGAGAACCTGCTATCAGCATATTATTGTTGTCTGACATATAAAAAAGATACTCATATAACACTGGAAGATCACAAAAATTAACAATCGATAATTATATAAATTTTTGAAAAAATTAGATATGATCTATAAATAATAAAGAATGACAATCCTTTCTGCAATGGATAAAAAATATACTTATCCACTATCCAAAGATACTAATTAAAGCATTGATATGCTAAGAAAAATTGATTCCATCCATGGGATGTATATTGTAGAATGATCATCTTGTTACATCTGAATGAAAAAAGACGATGATCTTATAAATAATACATAATAAATATTTCAGAATGGTTCAAGCAAAAGTATGGAATTCTGTTTTGATGGTCAAAATTCAGTAAAGACATAGGAGAATTAATTAATGGGAACTGACAGCCAAAACAAAATTAGTACCAAAGAAGACTTATCAATGACCAGAAACAGTCAAGTCATAGCAAAGGCTTTTTGCAGGATCTTTTAAAGATCATATGTTCTTCATTACTGTAGATGCTTTTTTATGGATGAACAGACTAAAGAATTAAAATATTACATTTGATGAAATACTCTCAGGGCACAAAGAATTGTTCTTGTTATGGAATTTCAGAAGTTCAGTTGAAAGAGTCAATGATGCTGTAAAATATTACAGGATCTTTATATGTTGACAATATCCTACTCTACACAATCAAATAATGTAGAAAAAGCTTCTCAGTAGTTAAAACTGGCATAGGAGAAAATAAAAATTGATAATACACATGAAACTCTGTAATTTCAGAATTGGAATGGCCTGAAAAATTAATGGGTAGAAAACCTTCTACTAAGTTGTTACTATTAGTATTGTTTAACAGGAAAAATGTAAAAAATATAAATAATTTTAAAGTAAATGACCTTATCTAAGCTACAGTCAACTTGATAGAAACATGAATTAAAGGAAAAATAATATCTAGAAATATTATGTAATAAATAACAAAAATGTTTGAGTACAGAAAAAACTCAATCCATGCTCATCCTTATTAGATAACACTATGAAGTTAATAGTAGTTTCAAGCTTTTAAGAAGACAAAAAGTCAATCACACCAGCTAAAAAATCTGAAAATACAGAGTCCAATAATAAATTTAGAACAATAGTTAAAGAATTTAAAGAACAACAGAAAAAATTAATGCAGAATCAAACATTAATGTTAATCATTACAGAAAAAAAAATTATCTGACATATGAACTTGTAAAGTTAAAAAATCACTTGGATCAGGAATTTCCAGTATGTGGCCTAGAATGACTATGAATGCAGCCAATACATACTCATAAATTTATTTAAATCATTATTGTCAAAAAAATTGTAACTTTATTTAATGAATATTTCTGTAATTAAATAAATAAATTCTGACATTTTTGTGTGATTACATGTTACAATGTGATTAAAATAAGTATACATATGCTCTTAAAATTCATTAAAAATACCCCATTAATTTTATGATGCCCTCTTTTCTTTTATTTTTATGCCAAAAGATATATAAAAAATATCAATGATGTTTTATTACTTAAATATGTACATTTTCTATATTAGTGATCATAAACTTAGGACCTACTCAATGATTTTGAAAGATCTTCCTAAATGTCTATTGCATAATTAGGATTATTATGCAAAGACTTTTTTGCTTATCTGGGATGGTAGATATCATGAAAATTGTGCACAGATTTTTTATTTGTTTATCAACTTTTGGCAACTTTTTTTTCCCAATGCTGCCCAGAAATGACAAAAGATTGGGTGGCCTTGACCAAAACATTTAAAATATTATGTCACTGAGCTAAAATAAAAATTTCTGTGTTTTTAGAGTAGAGAGAGGTTTCTATTTTGTTCCATAAGTAAAATGTAAAAAGTTTATAAATAAAGTTCTCTTAATGTTTTTCAATATTGAGGAATGTAAAGAATGCATAATTTTAAATAAATAATGAACATAGTTAATAAACAAAAGAAAAAAAACAAGATTAAGACATTAATATGTTTGCTTATAAAGTTAATGGAAGAAAAATGTACCAGAAACCTACAATTCCAATCATTCAATAAAATGTAATTAAGGTAATATAAAAAGCTGTTTGAAATTTGAGAAGATATACAGAAGTCTACTTAACAAGATAACTTTAATCCTGATTTCAGTAATCATAGGTTGAAATAGACTAGACAATTTTTGCAGGTCATATAATTTTTTATAATTTATTTATCTCTTAAAAGCTATTATTTTATAAATTAATTTATATATCAGTTTTGTGATTGAATATTCGTTAATAAATTGTTAGATTAATAATGATGGGATCTAATTTTGTAGGATTGCATTTTTTCTAAAAGAAATTCAATTCCATATTTAGAGAGATTAATGTTAGTTAAATAATGGACCTGACAGACAATAAATAAGTGAAAAAAACATTAAAAAGATAAATAATCACTATCTTCAGGGAATACATTTAAAAGCATGAGCAAAATAAAATAATGATCTTTTAATGCTAATAAAGTGTCATAGTTGCAGGATTTTATTTACGTTTTAATTTCTAATATATTCATATACTAAATAAATAACAATAGCAAATTCTCCATAAAGTAGCGCTACCCAGTGCAAGTCTTAGTAATCAATATATTAATTACTAAGGTTTGCATTGGGTAGCACTACTGTATTGAGAGCATGCTACTGCTAATAACAGCTTGTGTAAACATAGGAAATGGTGATCAAGCAATATGGTTTTGTAATGAATAAATAAGTGAATGGTTTATTTCTGGAAGTTCATGAAAAGTATGAGCATCAGAAAAGCTTTAATCCACGAACTTTAAGCTACACAGTTTATCACTCTATTAATATAGTAAACGATGCAAGCTTTATTGTCCAAATATGAGATATTAATCATAACGTTTTATCTTTAAATTGAGTTTAGATATAAATATATTTAGTTTTTGAGAATACCAAAAGAAAAAAAAAGTGATATAGTTTCCACACACATGTCTTTCACTAAATTAAAAGAATGTAAATTATAAGATATTTAGTCATCAAAAAGATTATAGTTTTTAATTTGATATTACATTTCATGGTCTTTTTCATAATCTTTTACAAAAACCAGCGTTTTTAAATTTCATAATTAAGAGTAAAAAAAAAAATGTCATGCATTCGCTTTAGGACTTTTTATTCAAATATATTTTAAATAATTTTTCAATATTGGTAAAAAATCATGAATCATATAAATTGATCAACAGTTTTAAAAAATCACAGTAAAAACAAAACAGTAATACCATAATAGTTAGATCTTTGTACTGTTTTCAAAATTAATGTAAATAAATTCTTAGCAAGTTAGAAATATGAAAGCAAGATGACATCTTTTAGTAGTATATTTTTAAATATATTCCCAAATTCCTATATAGTTTCCATTACAATAATTATGTAACACTATTTAATTTACTAACACAGTATTTGTATATAATTTTAATCAAAAAGCATTAATTAATTAATTTTTCTAAAAGCTAGACAATATTGACACAGATGATTAATGTTAATAATTCACTGCAAAATGTTTTTTCTGTTTGCATTCTTATTTAAATGATTTTGAAAATAATTTGGATTAGTTGAATCATGTTTGATGATTGTTTATTTATACCATTTTTTTATTATTATTATTATTATTATTTTTTTATTATTATTATTATTATTATTACTGCTACTACTGCTACTAACTACTACTACTACTATTACTACTACTACTACTACTACTACTACTACTACTACTACTACTACTACTACTACTACTACTACTACTACTACTACTACGAGGGAGTAATTTAGACCTTAACAGTGACATAGTTACATTTTTTGGGTCTTTAAGCAAAATTTCAAATTTAATATTTACAGCATATATTTTAATACTTTCAATATATAATAAAAGAGCCCTACAAATCCAGAAATCTATGCACTTTATCTTAGTTTGCTTCATAATATTACATTGCATATTTTTTGGTAATAAAAGTGATCAAATAAATTAATATCTATATAGTTTTTAATTTATGGTTAAAAATGATTTAGTAATAAACTCTTCTATCTGAAATTTGAAGAACAAATTATTTATTTAAATAAATATTTATTTAACTCATTGCATTGTTCTTAGTAGTTGTGATGATTTTAGAAGAGTTGCCTGTTTTAGTTTTTTTATCAATGTTTTCCAATGACAATTCTAGATTAGTATAATTAGAAAGGATTTGAACTAAGACTTTCAAGTTCCCTATAGCTATCCATTATATTCTATACAAGTCTGAGTTCACATTCTTTCTAATTACATTAAGTTCAGTAAAGACAGTATATGTATTTAAATCCTAGATTAGAGAATTATTTTTGGCTTTTCTGTACAAAAGTGCTTGTAATGTTTTTTTTTGTAAAACCATTTAATTGACATTGCTTCATTGTTATGTTACATTAACTATTAAAGGCATCATTTAAAAATATTTTATTTTACTTTATAATTATAATTTTTAATTTTAGTAATATGTTTGCATAATCAGTTCTCTGCTCCATGGCAAATTAAATAACTAAACAATGAGTCCTACAGTCAAGGGTTTACACTTATTCAGGATGTAATAATTTTCCATTGCTTACCATTTTTAACACAATATAATTTAGTATTTTAATTTTGGAGCCACATAATAAATTTTAATAGGATTTTACATCATTAATATATATATATCTCATTCTCAAGCATTAGCATAACTTTGTCAAAATAGAAAAACTCATCTCTTCAGTTTACTTAATATATGATATATGTTTAAGCAGGTTAATTTGAATTATAGTTGTTAGGTACATAAATTGCATTATTTTCAGCTTTGAATTCCAAGCACTATAGATAAAGGGAAAAAGACAGAAACTAGACTGGGGATGGAGATTTAAATGCATTAACATCTGATCATCATTGTTTATTCAAATTTATTATAAATGGTGTTAGAATAAACAACTGCTCTTGTTTTATTAGAATGAAATACTAAACTGAATAAAACTATTGGAAACTAATCATGATTTTAAAAATCATTGATTGCATACAGAAACATGAATATGGTGTTAGTCTGCCATTTGTAATTGTTAATAATCTAGGAATGCAATAATATGATGATTAAAAAGTGTGACTTTTTTAAATCTATATTTTTAACTTTTTATTCTAATTTTAAAATATATAATTATAGAAACATACTATAAAAATACATTTCTTTTAACAAATATACTAAAAAGTTAAGTCTGAATGTCTATTTTCAAAACACTCAAAAATGCTATTTTTCAAGAGAATATTGTTTTACTGAATTTCCTGCTTAAAAAGTTAGCCATATTTTCAATTTTGCACATGTTCAAATATTGGAATAATATAAAACATAGAAAAATATTTAAAAAATATTCTACAATAAAGGGTAAAAGTCTAATCAAACAATGGATTTAGTATATTTTTAAACTTTGTTTATAAATATGCAAAATGAAATATTTATATGAAAGAATTTCTTATTCCAATATAATTTTATTAGATTATTAAATTTAATCATTACTTATTATTCTTAATATAGTTCTGTTAAATGAAACTTAATAAAAAATAAATGTTTGTTTAAAATGTGAGATAATAATTATTCAAAAAAATAATGGATATAGTATAATTTTTTTGGGTTTCAAATATAAAATTTTCAAAACACACATTTCTGTTTAAAGTATTCAAAAATGTTATTTAGTGCTTAAAAATAATTTTCAAATTTATAGGTTTCTTAATATTGAAAGTTCACCTGTATTTAATTTAAAATGTTGCAAGTCAACTGCAACTAATTTATTATAGAAGACTCTCCATACAGTAGTGCAATCCAATGCAAGCCTTAATAATCAATGTACACAAGAAGGTTTGTGTATAAAATTCTTATCTACTTCCTATACATCCAATATCCCCAGACTAGTTTTTGATGAAAGCCACAAGCTAGAAACTAGTCTGGGAATATTGGATAAGTAGGCAATAAATAAAAAATTTATGCACAAACCTTCTTGCATCCATTGATTACTAAAGCTTGCAATGAGTGATACTATTGCATGGAGAGTTTGCTCCTGTTATTAACAGCTTATGTATGCATAGAAAATAGTGATCATGTGATGTTTTGGTGGTATTATAAAAGCCTGAGATAAAGATTAAAACAAGAATATGTTTATTTCTTTTTAGTTCCTGGCAAGCTATTGTGTGAGATATTTTTCTATTCAATAGATTATCTATTGAGAGATGCTAGGGTATTTATTCATTGTCATTATAACTATCTGAAGTTGCCAAGTATATTTGTATAAAAGTACTCTATTTAGTTAGAATTTTTCTTAATAGATAGGAATTTAGACAACACAATTCGTAATGGAATGAGAGATAAACAAGAAAAAAATAGACCTCATAGATGCACAGAAAGTAGCTTATTTATAATCACACAACTTATAGAAATGGATACAAAAATAACTAAAAATTTATATATGGTTTTTATAGATGTAGACACATTTTATAACAAAATGAATAAAAATAGATTGTAGTCAAGTTTATTGGCTTTGAGAATGGATGAAGCATTAGTGGACTTGGCTAGGAGATTATATAAAAATAACTACTAAACATATCAATTGGTAAATATAGTCAATTGGAATTGAATTAAGGTAAGATGCTCTACATTCCTTATTTTATTCACTTATGGAATTATTAAAATTATTGATACATATGTTTATATGCAAAAGTTTAGTTCACTGTTGATATCATTCAACATTGTTCTCAATTTATATACATAAATTCTGCTTTACATCTTAGCAAACTAGCATAATATGCATATATTTTAACACATATTGATGTTATGTTGATGGCCTATGTTAATAGATTTTATTTTTATCATTAACAATAAATTATAGTTTTGACTACTCTGCAGAGTTTTAAGAATCCAACTATTTTTTTAACTGTTTATTAAACTATTTATTAAAATAAATATATTCATTACATTCATTCATTTAAATATAGGTCAAAATATATTTACACAAATGTCTTCTACTAAATCCCAGTTAGTTTTATGTAGAATAATTTTTCTTCAACATTTTATATAATTACATGTAATTTTTAACATAACCATAGGTGGAGCTCTTACTGGAAAGTAATCCTCCTCACAGCTCTCACAGAATGGCTCTGAAAAGTTGGTATTGCAGCAGTAAAAGCTGCCCTTTTTTTTTTATCTATTTGGCCCTTTAAAGGCCTTATTTTGATGCTAATATACTCTTTCATTCACTAAACCTAGTTTTAGTGCATTTTAACACAAATTTCTCTATGTCTACCTTGTGCTTATCAGCATTTAACTACCTCATCCCCCCTATTTAGAGAGTGATTCAACTGTTTCATGGACCATAAAAGGCTTTATTCCCTCTTACAAGCTTAATTAGTTCTCCTACACCAAGTTCCCTGTACTCAAAATGTGTTTTTAAAAATTTCTGTATGTTTTTCCAGTTATTTAGGCCATTTTTAACTATCCTATTTCTCAGACATCCCCTCCTCTGGGGTAACTAACTGCCTAGAATTCCACTTAATTTTCTCATTACTCAACTAAAATTATTAATAGCAAGATTTCCAGTGTGTTTTTTTTGCTTTTACATCAATATATTTAATTTTTCTTTTTCAAAATTGTTTTTCTCCACATTACTTTTCATTCTTTCAAACGATTTAAAGATGGCCGCCGCCCCTAGCGAGAAAAATATGCAGAGACTGAAACTACACAAACTAAAACCTTCAAAATTACACAAATTTTATCCAAACTGAGTTTTAAATAAGACTTAACTAAAAATATTATCACCAAAGAACTTATTTCAAAGTCTCCATCTCCTTGCCTTCTGGATCTTCCTTTCAGGCTGTGGTTTGCTCTATCAAAGGTAAAAAGCAAGTCAAAAAGAACAACATGACCAATCATAATGCCATTCCAAGTACAACAGGAAAAACTAAAACTACTAGTCTACAAAAGACAAAAATCAGTTTTGTTGCATCTAAGCATAACTCAGAAATCTCTTCATCCAACCCTGAAACCTCTAAAGACTTAACATATAGCCATTCCTCCAAAATTCATGTCACATATGGATCCTTCTATCAATTCATCAGGGCAATCAAGCCTATCAACATTGCTCCTTACCAAAGACTCTTCTTTGCCTGAACTACACACCCTTTCCATAGCCCTTTCCCATTTCATATGTATTCCCTTCACCATATTGTACTTGAATTTTCTTTTGCCATGTAATTATCTTTTTGTAAATCTTTTTTAACTGCTGTGTATTTTGTTTTTTTGCTGAATAAAAGCTTTCATTACTGAGAAAAAACAACAACAACAACAATAAATTAAATTTCAATAATATATTAATTATATAATAAAATGTCGATTATATAGCATTAGATACTCATATATATTTTCCTATAAGTTTCATCATTTTCCCCTGTGTAATATATTTTTTAATTTGAGTAATTTGAGTTTTTATTTCCGTCTAACGTTGCAAGCTTTTTAATTCAATACGTAAATTACTAAATTATTAACAAAAAATTAAATAAAGATACACAATAAAATGATGCAAAGAAATATATACTAAAATTGAAAACTGTTTATTTTACTGCAGAAGAATATTTTCACTATAAACTAATAATGGGTAAATTAACAGTAATATCTATTGTTCAAGAAGTACATGGGCATTCAGATATCAACATCCCATTCAATCAGTCAAACACCGTTTTTTTCCCTCGATATAACTCAGATGGGAATTAATTCAGAAATTTCTAGTTCCTGAATCTGTCTCATTCATCTAAACTGTATAACACCAAACAGTCATCAAATTTATCATAGGACGATTAGTTGTTTGAAAAGTAATATGATGATTGAACACAATAATTTCATCCGATGATTAGACTGAGCATTTCCCCTTATTATTCTGAAATCTTTAATTCTGAGGTAACTAATTGGTGGTCGAGAGGTCAGCGCGACTGCCTTGCACTCGCAGGCAGTTACCCGGGTTGCGGGTTCGCGTCCAGGCCGATGCTATGACACTTAAAAAAAAAAAAAAAATCATATGAGGCATTTCATAAAATAGAAAATGTAATTTCAAATTTTAATTCGTTTGTTTAATTACACAACAAAGCTAACTATATGTGCAAATGTGAAGCCTATTTTAACTATCTTCAGAGCAAATATAAATTTTAATATTATTAGATAATTAAAAAATACTTATATATTTTTAAAAAATACTTATATCTCGAACTATTATATGTGATTCGTCTAAAATAATTGTCCATGAACTTTATATATAAATATTCATATGATCCATTTATTTTTAAAATATATGTTAAAGTGTAAATGCATAAAAAATAAAATATAATAAAGTCATATATATATATAATATGATTCATGAAGTGGCAATTAGAAGCCTATTTTCCAATACAATTATAACATATTAGAAATATCACATTTTTATTAAAATATACACAGATTTTATTTTATAGTCATACTTTTCATAAATAGATTTTTTATTGTTTACTAATTATAATTTGACAGAGTGTCAGTGCGGCTTCTCTCTATAAAATTTTAGATTTAAATGTGCAATAATTTAATCAGATTTTATGTGCCTACAATATTTCTAAAAAAAATTTTATTAAGAATATTGATATTTTAAAAGAGCCAAACATGAAAGAAGTTTCAAAAGTTTTAAGTAGCATAAATCCTTAACAAATGTTATTTTGGCTTTTAGCAGTAAAGAGCTTCATATTCTTGAGCAATTCATCTTCGATGATTTCAAATTGTATTCCTGTTCCATTATCTAGTTATAGCTCTCAGCAAAAATTCTCAACCCACTTCCCATATAAAGAAAAAATTAATTTCCACAAATATAGAACACAAATGAGCAAGCAAATAAAACAACTAATTGATAAATTCAAGTGTTAGTTTTGAAATCATTTTCAAAAATTAATTTTTTTTTGTAAAAAAAAAAAAGAAATTTGGATTCTTTAATTAATTCTGTTAAACTATATTTTTTTACAGATAATGGTTTAAAAAGAAATAAGACAATTAAAACAGGCAAAAACTCTCCATACAGTAGTGCCACTCAGTGCAAGCCAAAGTAATCAATGGATCCCAGAAGGCTTGTGGATAAAAACCCTATCTAGTGGCTACTCGTCCAATATTCAGACTAGTTTTTGGCTTGTGGCCTTCATCAGTGAGGAGCCCTGGATGCCAGAAACTAGTCTGGGGATATTGGATGAGTAGGCACTAGATAGGGATTTTATGCACAAGCCTTCTGGCATCCATTGATTATTCTGGCTTGCACTGAGTGGTACTACTGTATGGAGAATTTTGCCTGTTTTAATAACAGTTATGAGCAAGCATAAGAAATGGTGATCATATGATGTTTGGTGGTTTAAAAGACAATTAACTTTGTTTTTCAAGCAATACTAATATTAAAGTTTAATGCTGGTGTCCATTATTTAAACATTGGCACATTGAATCTGAAGTGAGTTTTAGAAAATTTCAACTCCCATGAATTAATCAGATTTACACTGTGAACAAAAACTAAACAACAAAAAGGAACTAACGATAACAGAGTTAATAAAAGTATGAAAAAAGAAATATTCAGGATAATGAAGGAATCATCTCTCACTTAATCAATACCATAATAATTCAACTTCATTAATAAGTGATCCATTTATTAATATTTGTAAGTCCAGTTTTTAATCTCAAGTAGTTGAAAAAAAAAAGCAACTGTAAATATCAAAAAAATCAAACTACAAGTTTTCCTTAAAAAAAAAAAAAAAAGATCATTTATATTTATTGATGAATATAATCAGAGGTTCTAATTACATAACAGGAATTATTTAATTATTATCAAACAAAAATATTTTCATTTTTTTATTCAGAATATTAGTCGTACATTGATGTAGTCCTTAGATATTTTTTTTTACTCTTTACAGATCAAGGCTGGAAATTCAGGTAAATAAAAACCTAGTACGTTATATAAAATAAGTATTTACTTACTGATCAGATTAATATTACTAAAGATGAAGGTAGAGAAAAAAATGTTGTTTAAAAAAAAAGTAATAATGCTAAAAATGAATACCAATTGTATAAATTTTATTTTTGTTCCTTGTGAAGGAATTGATTTTATTGATCTAAAATTCATGTTAATTTATTAATAACAATTGAAATTAAATTAAATTATAAAACTAATCCAAACATTTTCAATCGACTTTTTCACCATTGAAATTTTATTTAAACAATAAAAACTAACTACAATATATTTCATTCGTTAGATTAACGCTGTTGTGACATAATCGTCAGGTCATAAATATTCTAACTTTGCAAATTATTCTAACACTTTCGTTTAGGTTTGTTATTTTTTAAAAGATTAGCAAACTTTATATTTAAAAAATGAGTTTTTTGAATTCACCTACATTTTTAAAAATTATTATGAATACGATATAATTAAAAGATTTTTTTAAATAAAAAAATTAGTAAACAAAAGCTGTTTTCGATGTTCAGTTTATTAATTCAAATTTTTTATTTATATCATATTCATAATATTTTTATAAAATTAACTTGAATGCAAACATTTGCTAAACCTAAAATATTCTTAAACAATGAAAATATATTCGTAAAGTTAGAATAATTATGGCATGACGATTACTTCACAGCAGCGATTATTCCAAAGTATGGTTCGGAAATATCCGTTCTTGTTATCATGTTTTATCGCGAATATTATCAGCAGAGAGAAAAATATATCGGAATTATCAATCTAGTATTCTTTATCAAGCATTATCTTGGTGATCTAAGCCATAATCTAATACAGTTCTCAAATAATCTTAAAGAATATATGATAATGTATTAATTGCAATTAATTACTTATTATGTAGCTACTAAGTAACACTTTCAGCCACCTTTGCATTCTATTTCACTGATCATACTGGTCACTTTCTTCCCCTTCAGATTAGTGGCATCTCAAATTGTCATCACCATTATTTTTTTTATAGACTGTTTCCAAGTATTAATGTTTGGAAAGTATATACTTGTACCACATAAAAAAATTGTTATCTCTACTTTCAAAATAAGATTTATTAACATAATATTAACCTTTGAATTTACATGTTATATCTAGTGATATACAAGATTCAAACTATGATTTACAATGCAGAACTTAATTTAATGAATAAACAGAAAAACCTTAAATTCTATATGCTTACATCTTGCAATTCCTATCTTCTCTCATAGTCTACTAGGTTACCCCTGACCTTAATGGCAACCAGATAGATCATAACTACTAAGAATCACATCATCTCCACCATCCAGAAGATGAGAAAATGAAAACCCATACTAATCCCCACAGCACCCACATCCCAGCCCTCTCCTAAGAACAAGAACCAGGCCTTAGAATACTTTTAAAGCTCAGACTCTCTCATCCAATGCCCTTACTAATCCCCACAGCACCCAGATCCACCCATATCTCCACCAAAAGCCAGGCCTGCGAGACTTTCCAAGCACCAGAACCTGCAATCCAGATGGCAAAGATGAGTGACACAGCAGACCCAATTTGAAGTTTAAACCAGGCAAGACAAGCAATGCTGCAGCACTAATCAAAAATTTTAAATCTTATATGCTTACATCATATGCCATCTACAGGTAATCCCTTAATCTAATAAGCAACCTATGAATCACATAGAGAATAAAGAGATCAAAATCATAATGCATCACATCATCTCCACTGCCCCAAAGATGAGAAAGACAAAACCAATACTAATCCCCATAGCACCCACATCCCAGCCTCTCATAAGATAGAGAATCCAGGCCCCAGGAACCTTCCCAAGTTCCAGACTCTCTCATCTAAAGCCCATACTGGAACCCAATACACCCACATCCCAACTCCCCTCCAAGACCAGGATGCAAGCCCTGGGAGCTTTCCAAGCAACAGACTCACTCCTCAAGACCACAAAGATAAGTGATACAGTAGCCCTAATCCAATGTTCAATTCACAGTTGAATTCTTTGGAAACTTGAGTTTTGTCTATCATGTTTCAGCTTCCAGACAACTTATAAAAAACTAGAAGCCTTAATCCATGAGGTCTTTAACTATTGGTAGAAATCAAATGATAAAACTAAAAGCACAATCCATATGATGGGCAACAACTGTTAACAATCCAATGTCATAATAATTGCTAAATTCAAAATCACAGTGGAAATCTAGGATTTCCAATGCCTTGCATAAAAATTTTTTCATTACTTTCCAAAATCAAGAACTTTAATATATATGCAGTAACCAGATGCTTGCATTATGTGTTATGCCACAATCTAATTCTAGATCTATAGAACAATCAAAGATGTACATAGTGTAATGTATCCATTAAAATTGCATATTGAATAGTATCCATCATGTTTCAACACCCTGATAACCTATGAAAAACAAAAGCACTAATCCATATAATCAAATGTTAAAGTTATCAATAATTTGTACAGTTCAACATTCAAAATAGGAAAAAAAACCTTTAATATAGAATGTGTGGCTGAATAATCAAGCAACACTTGAAATCAAATGTTCAGATATAGTAAACAATTCACTATAGTAGTAAAAATTCGTTTTCACAAGTCAAATCTCAGGTCTAAAGTGCAAGCACAAAACCACAATGAATAATGTTATCATTTTAAACAAATGAATGAGCCATCCAAATCTGGTAAAAACATTTTAAGAGACATAGTCAGTGATCAAACATCAAATTCATGGATAAAAGATAAAGCAACACTTGAAATAAATGATCAGATACAGTGAAAAACAATTTACTATTGTGGAAAATTTTTTTTTTAAAAGTAAAATCTCAGGTTTAAAAAGCAAGCATTAAAGTCTAAATAAATAATACTACTATCGCTAACAAATAAATGAGCTATCCAATTCTGGTAACGATCCCCAGAGCAGCTTCTTCCAAGCTCCAACCCATATAAAATTAGGATTCAGACCCCCAGGGATCCTCCCAACAATCAGACACTCTCACTCAGTCAGCAAAGCTGCCCCGAATCAAAATCTTCCCTGAAAATTAAGTCTTGAAATAGAAATCTTAGAAATTTACATGGCTGTCAGTTATTTTTAACAGCGCTCCAAAGAAAAGTTTTAATCACTCTTACTTGTTGTCTATTGGTGCCATAATTCTTGTATACAAAGGAACCTAAAAGATTACTCTGGTCAACTGGAAACTTTTTAGAGAAGAAAAATTCTCTAAAATATAATTTAGGTAACTAAAATAGGAAGCCAGTAACAGAGTAAACTGTAATCCCTGGCTCTCTTTAGTGGACTAATTATGTTTTTGATATTATATTGCACATAAAAATACATGTCAATGAAATACTTTTTTATAGTTATAATCTAGTAACAATTTATTTTGAGATCATAAAAGATAATAGAACCTATGCTCTTATATAAATAATCATGGACTAACCTTTTGTATTTTCTTAGAGTGTATATAGACTTTATCTTTGAAAGTAAATAATCACAATTGCTATTTTAAAATAAGTAATGTACTTCAAAATACCAATTGGTATTTAGTATATAAGAGTATCCATTCTTTTACATGCTGCCAAGTAGAACTATATATATATATTGTAATGGGCACATAGGCCGTTACATTATTTTTTTTATTAAACACGAAAAAAGAAAAGTTTGCAATAAAAACTTTTTTTTTTTTAAGAATTAAAAATTGAAATTAAATATCATCTAAACTCAAATATATATATATATAAAATCGCACAGATGAAAAAAAATATTAGAATAAAACTTTATTAAAAATAGAAAAAGTATTTTAAAAGCAAAAACTTAAAAAGATTTAGAGATAAAAATATATCTTTAATTTTGGAAAACACATTAATTAATCATAAAATGAAAATAATTGTTTTAATTAGTTAAATGTAAACTAGCCCTTGGACATTTAAAATGCAAAAGCAAAGGTCAGATAGGAGAGAAAAAACAATGGGATCAGAATAGCCAATAGGGGAAATCCATCGGGAAATCGAACCTCAACGGAAGGATCATCATCGATGATGATGTCTATTGGATCCGAAAGTTACATATAAAAGAAAAAGTTTGGAAATAGTGAGTAAAGAAAATTTAAGAGAAAAGAAGATGGAGATGTGTTAAATTGGAGAGTTGGAGGTAAAGGGATTGAAAGACGCACTTTCAATTCCTTCAGTTGTTATAAAAAAAAGAAAATGAAATATCGCTTTTCCTATATTGAGGACCACAGGGTCATCGGGGGATTTAATGCTGGATTCCAAACGGCAAGCAATGGATAACTAATGAACATTTCTAAAACCATAAGCATGTTATGAACTTAAATGAATATTAATTTGAAAACACTAAAAACTCTAAAATATAAACTTTCCCAGTATTTAATTTATAGAAATATAATCCTATCTGACCAAACTAAATTCTTTGTTAATTCTTTTTATTTGATGTATTTCTTTTTTAAAAATCATTTCCATTTATTTATTTTTTTTAGTTCTTTTAAGTTTTATTTATGATTTTTGTTTTTCGTTAAACTAAATTATATAAATGTTAAACTTAAGTCGGGCGTGAATGGCTATATAGTTTTGTAAAGTTTTATTTGGGGAGGGTAATCTTAGGTTATTCATTTCATAGTTGAATTGGGTCAATGGATTGGATATATTGGTGTAATTAGTAGATGTAGTATGAGGTTCGCTATGTGCAGAATTGAATTATATGCCACACAACCCCTTTTGCCTATGGAATGCGATCGTAAGTCGGCACAAATGACCGCAGTTCTTTCCTATGGAGTTTTTTTTATTGCTCTTCTCATCAGATAGATGTAGTATTCCTATCTGGATGAGAGTCAATTTCTTCTCTTAACCCTGTTGCTCAGATGTACATTCCTGATAGTGTGGTACTTTGTGTTGTCGTATTCGTATTACATTGAATACATCGATATATCAGATGGATTGAAGTTGGTTTAACTACGAGCTTTTGGCCTAAGGTTAAATAAGGATAGAATATTTTCTTTTCAAATGCAATCTATGTAAAGCTATTCATACTCGACACTTTAAATGCATTAAATTTAAGTTGGGTATAGATGCTTGCATGGATTCGTTATCGGTTAATTATGTTTTGGTTTTCATATTTGATCAAAATATATAGACATTCAGTAAATAATGATACCTTATGGTGAGTATCTAAAATGTATTTATTCAGATGTCTTTTAAGTTATTGATGTCAATGTGGCATCTTATGATGAATGCCATTGGGTTTCTTATAAATTTCCCTGTGCAATTCCATCAATGACTTTATATTTTGATCGTTTATGTTTATTTTGAAATGTTTTTAACCGTGTAATCTATGTAACCGATCTATACTCAACATTATAAAACAAACTTTTATAAATCTATCTGTGCAAACTTATAAAAATTAAAATGTAAATTTATAAAAATGAAAATGTAAATTAAAATCTAAAATCAAAATTAAAAATGTAGTTAAATGCTAAAGTAAACATACTAAAATGATAATGCTAAATTTTATATATATGTGTGTAAATAAATGTTTGTGTGTGTTAATTACTGGCAGTGGCTTATTTTATTGTTTTTTTAAAAAAATATTCTTAGATAAGATTATAAAAATAAATCTCTGCTCTGCTCCATGAGCTAGTGACAATGGGCTAATGGTCAAATTCAAAATATATAAAATAAAATTATTTTTTTTAACTTATGTATCTGCCTACTTTATAAATTTTCTAGGTTCTAAGTAGCCTAGTGGCGCCCTCGTAGTGCAGATACATTAAGTCCCTCTCCACACCATTATAATATATATATATATCCTAATCCAATTGATGAAACAGGAGGTGTCTTGGTGAAATATATGTGTAGTGAGAATTTTATTTGCTTTTATGTAGATGGCAACATTTGAAATAAAACTATTTTATATCTTTTAAAATTCTGATATTGAAAATATAAAACCTACCACTTTTTTTTTTTTATAAGGCAGTTTAAAACAAGGATATAAGTGACAGGAATTAATGGAATAGCCTAATTCTTAAGAGTTTGAGAATTTGGTACTTTGAAATCAAATTAGAAAGTTTATTCCTCTGCCAAATTTAATGTAAAATTTACAAAAAATGTCCAAACCATTTTAATAAAACCAAATGTTACTTCATTATACCACTATTATATTTAATTGAAATCACTATAAATTCTTCTATTTATAGAAAGTAAGATGATTGCCACGATGAACTTCAGTGATAGACAAAAGATAAAATCTTTATTAAATGATTTTTTAAATGTGGAATAATATTGAAAATTGTTATTGAAATCAGATATAAACCTGACAGCCAACCACCTAGCTTGAATAAAGTTTAATATGCAGAGTCAAGAAACTGAGAAAGAAGCTATATTATTTATCTAAAATTTCAGAAATAGCCACATTATATACATTTAGACCGTGTGAAAATTATATATTACTACATCAAATAATGACTGTAATGAGTGACGATTACTTTTAGATTATTAATGATATAAAAAGTAGTAAATTTATAAATTATTATATATATTATATAGTTTAAGAAGTCGTAAAATAATATAAATTCATAATATTTTATCACTGGAGTGTTAATTTGAATACTCTGAGAGCAGCATTCAGATTCTGAAATAAAATTATAATGCTTGTATATATCTCTGATGGATCAGACTTTCACACTTTGTTGGAAAACAGTTAGTAATAATGAGTCAGTTGATAAATTTGAATACTTGAATCTTTCTGCAGTGATAAAGTGTTAAATTTGAATCTAAGGTCCTCCAATTGAGTGTTGGCACTTCCAGTCCTCAAAATTCTCACGAACTCACAAACAATAAAGTCATTCGATTATTGATTTATTAAATGCATGAATCTAAGATTAACTTAAACTCTGAAATAAATTTAAATAATTTTAAATTGATGTCTTCCAATCTATATCTCCCTAGAAATAAAGTTCTGACAGATGTATTGAAATGAAAGTTATAATTGAAGGCCAATTTTGGAAACAAATGTATTAAAATATGTAGCTACCGACGTTCCTTCGGCAAAATTACATTTGCCCTTTATTGAATAAAGATGTTACGGTATTAATTCCCAAAATATAGAAAATATAAAATGATAATTTAAGAATTATTTATTAATATTTTTTCTCACTTGAAGACAAATGTTATCTTATCGAAATGTCTTTAGTAATTAAACGCTGTTCTTTTCAAAAGCTATAATATATACAGACACACACAACTAGATTTTCAGAAGATCGTAAAACATACTGCGTAAATAAATCCAATATAGGAAAAACTGAAAAAGATATTTCAAAATTCAAAAACTTAATTCCTAATATTTAGCGCTGAGGATCAACCAAACAAAGAGAGTCTGTGGTTGGTATAATTTGATAATATTTTGACAGTTAAGTGATGCCATGAATTAACACAATTTAAAAATCGTTTCATTAATCCTACTATTATTACCAATATGAAAATCAGTAACAGATGATCTCTTCCATTAATTTTAAATTTATCCTTAGGTGGTAATAATGTCAACCTAAGTAAACAAAATCAAAAGTTCTGAAATCTAATGTCATTTCTCTTAATCTTTTCATATTATATTAAAGTACGCGCATGTATATATGTATAATATACTTTTTATTTTAACATTTATTTTTATTATATATGTCTCTGCTCAAGGCGGTTTAGAATAAATAGGCAATAGTGTACTGCAATTCAATAATAGTACTTGATTATATTAGTCTGCCATCTTCTCATCTTAATAGTTTATCTTAGTGTTACAATTTGAAGCTGCTTTGTAAAGTAATAAATTTATATGTGTATATATATATATTATCAGAAATCAAGATAATAAATATTTCTATACAAAATATAAAATTTTGTCTATTCATATTTTTTGTGACAACTTCTAGATTGATCCTGTTAAAGAAGGCTGCATTTTTATTGACCTTATTTAAAAAAATGTAGCAATAATATTCCGGATATTTGCTAAGGTTTAAAATTTGGTATGAACTTTGGCACCTGTGAAAGTAAAAATTGGTTTCTTAAAATTTTTATATTCATTATATAATTAAAAATGGAACATCTAATTTATATACTGTGCTTTATTTGCATATTGATATTCACCATTATATATGAATATTTTTAGCAGTTAGTTTTAGCACTATGATTATGGCAGCAACCTGCACAAGGTTAGCTCAGTGCTCGAGTCTTATTGTACTATATTTACATTTTTATATTAACTTGAACAATTCAAGTTTTGTATGATTATATTTGATGTGATGTTTTACATATATCTAATATGACCATTTGGTATGTCTGATGTAATACTGTGTGACACATCTGATGCGACATTGTCTTAAATATCTAACATGCAACAGCTTAATGTGTCAGATGTGATGCTGTGTGACGGGCATAACTTCACATTGTGTGATATGTCTGATATGATGTGTTGTGTTTGATACATATTGTAGGGTGTCTGTTTTGTCATTGTGTGAAGTTTTTGATATAATACTATGTAATAACTGATATGACATTTGGTGGAGTCTGGTATAACATCATACGATATCTCATGTGTCATTTTGTTGTTCATATAATATATTACTGTTTGATGTATATATCTAATATATCTGATGTGCTTTGTATTATATATTTGATATGACATTATGTGATAGGATTAATGTAATCTTATGTGATGTACTTTATGTGACATTGCATGATGCACCTGATATAATACTTGAAATTGTTTCAAAAGATTCTGTATGATGTGTCTGATGTATGGATTTTATAATGTGTCTGACATAATGATGTGTAAAGTATCTAGGGTTCCACTGTGTGTAACATCTAATATAACACATAGCAGTTTTATGAATCATTTAAAAATAGAAAATAGAAAAATTCTACTAACCATCAAAATGATATATTTTTTTGTTATGACCAGTACAGCTTATATTTTTGATCATATGCCATAAAGTAGTTAAACTGTCAGATTTTTATGAGAAACTGTCATTTGCTTCCTGACTATCTCTTTGGAATTTGAAATGGAAATACATCTGTAAACTATGATCAATGATGTGAATAAAAATTAAAGATTAAAAAAAGCACATTCAAAAAATATTATTGTAAAATAAGATAATAAATATTATATAATAATTAATTTCTGAATTTTAAACTATAACCATGGAATACTTATAGTATCGGCTTCAGGATAATCTTAAATCATATAAAATAGCTTTTGTTCATTATTAGAAGTGTTGAAAAGTTTAATATACACTATTGTTAAGAATGATGTTTTTTTATAAGCAATAAAATACTCATTATGCTTTTTTATAGACAACAAATACACATATATACTCCTGCCAAATAAAAATTGTAATTAATCTCATTTATCATATACCTTACTATATATATATATATATATATATAATCATCATATATATATATATATATATATATATCATCATCATCAACCATTATCAATCCACTGCAGGATGAAGGTCTCTCTAAGTTTAATCCATCTTCTCCGATCTTTAGCTTCTCTTTTCCACAACACCCCTGCACATTTTCTTATTTCATCCATCCATCTCACATGTGGTCTCTTTCTGGGTCTTTTACAATCTCTTGGAATCCAGTTTAAAATTTCAATTGTCCATCTATTATCATTTCTTCTAGCAATATGTCCAGCCCAACTCCATTTCAATCTTTTAAATTTTTTCAATAAGGTCAGTAACACCTGTTTGTTGTCTTACCCATCCATTGCATTTTCGATCTCTTCTTGTTACTCCCAACATACATCTCTCCATACTCCTTTGAGTGGTCTGAAGTCTCTGTATTGCTCTTCTATTAAGTGTCCAAGTCTCAGATCCATAAGTAAGAACTGGTAAAACACATTTGTTAAAACCATTCTTTTCAAACACATAGGCATATTTCCTTTTAGTATCAAGTTATTTCTACCAAAAGCACTCCAACCAAGTTTAATTCTATGATTAATTTCCTCCATTATGTTTCCATCTGTATTAATAATCTGACCTAGGTATTTGTAACTGATAACTTCTTCTATTTCTTCATAATCAATCTTTATTTTCATATTTTGAGCAAATCGATTAAACATTACTTTAGTCTTTTTAACATTTATCTTTAGTCCTACTTTTCTACTTTCATCTGCTAACTCCTGCAACATTTCCTGCAGCTCTGAAGCATTATTTGCAAAAACAACTACATCATCTGCAAAATCTAAATGACTTAAATACTCTCCATTTACTTTCATACCTTTAGTTTCCCATTTTAATCCACAAAATACTTCTTGCAGCACTGCTGTAAAAAGTTTTGGAGATATGGAGTCACCTTGCCTTACACCTTTCTCAATGTTGATTTTTCCAGTATCATTATGTAATCTAATTGTTGCTGTTGCATTTTTATAAATATTCTTTAAAATATGACAATATCCTGGATCTATACCTTGATGATCCAATGCTTTAATCACTGAAGAAATGTGTATAGAATCGAATGCCTTTTCATAATCTACAAATCCAAAACATAATGACAACTCATATTCATTTGTCCTTTCTATGACTTCTCTCAATACCTGGATATGATCTATTGTACTAAAACCACTTTTAAATCCAGCTTGTTCTCTTGGTTGGTGGAAATCCAAAGTTCTCTGTAGACGAGTTGTAATTATCTTGGTAAAATTTTTATATAAAACTGATAAAAGGCTGATAGGTCTGTAATTTCTAATATCTTCTTTATCATCTTTTTTAAATATTAATATTATTACTGCATTCTTCCAATCTTCCGGTACATCTTTATCATTTAGACATTTGGTATATAACTTTGCTAAAATTGTTTCTATTTCTTCACCTCCTTCTTTTAATATATCAATTATAATTCCATCATTTCCTGGAGCCTTTCCTTTCTTCATACATTTAATTGCATGTCTCACTTCTTAATTTAAAATTCTGGGCAATTCGGAAGATGTAATAAATATAGGAGTTACTTGTTCTTTATTACTATATAATTCTTGATAATATATATATATATATGAAAAACAAAATCAAGTTAAAAACTTGTTAACACTTGTATTTATGTCAACAGATGGTGTTCTACCAAAAACACCGTCAAGTGTATTTTGTTTACATAACATCAGAGAATGCATTCACTATCTCTAACTTTAATTCCACTTTCAGATCATGATTTCAAGCTATTTGCTATCATCAGTGAAAGACAGGAATAAGAACTAGATCTAAACACAAACTCTGAGTGTTTGTGAAACAGTTTCTATTCAGCTTGCAAGCGTGAATTTTTTAGACATGTTAATGTCTTCGAACTCAGCATAGCAAGCCAGATAGCTACATGGGTCTGATATCAGTTCAGCATCACCACATAGTAGAAGTCTCTGCAATATATATCATTGCAAGAAAGACCTCAAAGGTACATTTATGAAAAACAAAATCAAGTTAAAAACTTGTTAACACTTGTATTTATGTCAACAGATGGCATTCTACCAAAAACACTGTCAAGCGTATTTCGTTTACATAAATGTCAGAGAATCATTCTCTGACATTTATGTAAATGAAATACGCTTGATGGTGTTTTTGGTAGAATGCCATCTGTTGACATAAATACATTCTCTGACGTTTATGTAAATGAAATACGCTTGACGGTGTTTTTGGTAGAACGCCATCTGTTGACATAAATACAAGCGTTAACAAGTTTTTAACTTGAATTTGTTTTTCATAAATGTACCTTTGAGGTCTTTCTTGCAATGATATATATTGCAGAGGCTTCTACTATGTGGTGATGCTGAACTGATATCAGATCCATGTAGCTATCTGGCTTGCTATGCTGAGTTCAAAGACATTAATGTGTCTAAAAAATTCACGCTTGCAAGCTGAATAGAAACTGTTTCATAAATGCTCAGAGTTTGTGTTTAGATCTAGTTCTTATTCCTGTCTTTCACTGATGATAGAAAATAGCTTGAAATCATGATCTGAAAGTGGAATTAAAGTTAGAGATAGTGAATGCATTCTCTGACGTTTATGTAAACGAAATACGCTTGATGGAGTTTTTGTAGAATGCCATCTGTTGACATATATATATATTGTAACATAATTTAAAGATATTTTATTAAACAATCAAAGATCCAGTGTAATAAAATGAGATCTCGTCTATTAAAGTAATTATGAAATGTCAGAATTCAAACATTATTAAAAAATTATGAATCCAAAATATTCAGTATATTATTATATTCAGCTTAACTTAATGAAGAGGATCAACTGGATCAAGTATATTATTTAATCAAGAAATGATTCAAATATAAATATTTATTTCAATAAACGAAAAATGCATTGTAGATTTTTATATCAAAAGAAAAGAATTATTTAACATGAGTAGTGGCTATTAAACCAAAGATCAGAGTGAGTTATCCATCACATTAAGTGTCATTGGATGAAATGAAACATATTTCTGTAATTAGATTTCAAGATATCACAATATCAATAATTATAAACAAATTATTAATAACAACTATTATAACTCAGGTATATGGAAATCACGTGAGGTGAGTACACTAGTAATTCAATAAAATATAACTCAGGTATACGGACAGTAGATTTTTTTTATCCACTTTCATTTCTTGGTTTGATGTTAAGTGCATATTTAAACAAATACCAAGTGAATATGGTCTAGCAGGGCGCCACTAGATTATTTGAATCTAGACACAGTTATATCTAATAACCTTTTCACATGTACCGGGTTTGAATCCCTTTTTGGTACTTTATTTCTAATAAAAATGTGTGATTTTGCTTTTAGAGCCATATCACTATACGCACTAATATCTAAGTAAAAGTAAAACATCTTTAAACCAAAGTAGAGTATATTAGACATAAATCATTTCTTAGATCTTGGCATAACAAATGCATTTCAATATTTTTATAAGTTTACTAGCTCAGATTATATATAACTAATTTAGGATGGCAATTCACTCATCCTTGCATGAAATAGATAACGGGATGTGGTTATAATAATACTAAGAAATCACTAAATATTATAAAATCAATATTTATTTATGGCCTTTAAACAGTTAAACAGCTCATTAATTAAAACGTTGATGATGATGGTGATGATGATAATAATAACGATAAGGGCAATGGTTTCAACCACAGCTTTAGGATTAAGCCTAAACATAAAACTAATTTTTATAAAGAAATTCATAATTATTGCTTAATTTTAGCATATTTACTTATATTTTAAATAACTGATATTCAACCACTGATGATGATGAATGATCACACTTAACAAAGACTACACTTAATGAAATATATACGCCTCATTTAATAAAACAAACTAATATTTATTACTGCATTTCTAACATATACATAAAATTTTCTAGACATACATGAAAATTGACATGAATAATAATAATAATAATAATAATAATAATAATAATAATAATAATAATAATAATAATAATAATAATAATAATAATAATAATAATAATAATAATAATAATAATAATAATAATAATAATAATAATAATAATAATAATAATAATAATAATTGATTATATAACAATCCTCAGATTAATTTCAAGTTCTTCCCCCTTTCCCTTCAAATGTATATTGTATTAAGTTGGATGTCACATTGACCATGATTTTCACTCCATGAGAAAAGTATTTCAAGAAAAAAAAAATTATCCACTCATTAGCACACATACTTTATAAATCTAACATGTAAGTAGAATGTTAAAAAAAATGTTAATAGAAATTAGAAAAATCAAGTTCTTAGAAATGAGTTTTAAATCATTATCTCCCCCTCCCTTCTAAGCGCTGAAATCTATACTTTCTCAAGACAAAATAATTTAATATTTTAACACCACCTATTATTTCTCATTCACTCTCAATTATACACATATAAAATATTACTATGTATGTGCATGTTTTATCCCCAAAATAATAATAATATATTAGTTAAAACTAAAATCATAATACCATAAAAAAAATATTTCACACATTAATATTTCATAACTGTAAAAGTAATAAACAAATAAATTTTGATACATTCAAAATCATTTATGAAGCTCAAAGCTATTATTATTAAGACATTCTTAGTTTCAATCGATCTGAATTGTCTTTAAAAGTTCTTTAAATAAAATATATCACTTTATTACTAAAATTTTTATTACGACTCTGATTTCATAAAGAAAATAGATATAAAAGTCATATTACCGATCCAAGGGTTCAAACTTGTCTTGTATAATGTCTATATTTGGCAGCAACAATTTCCGTGTTCTTTGGAACAATCACTTTCTTGAAGTATATAATTATTTGATGATGAGGATCCTATTGAGGTTATTTGCTTTAGTGGATAATTTGGAAATCATTATATCAATTTTTCTTCTCTTCCTGTCAAGCATTATTCTTTTAGTGAATGAAATACAGCAGTTGTTTTCACATTATAAATTTCCTGGATTTAAACTCAGTTGTTGGAACAATTAATTGGACTTGATGATTAATATTTATCGGTAGATTAATTCATCTTTCATCGAATGCAGGTGAATGCTTTCTTCCTTCTATTAAAAACATCTTATTTCTCTGGTCAGTTGAAAGGTGTAGAATATTATTTTTAGACAAAACATCTTTTCTTTCCTATATGATGTGCAGCTTCCCAGATGGTCAGGCAAAGATGGGACATACATATAATTTTTCTAGCCAGTCATTTCTTATATTTTCAACATTCAATTTAATAGTCTAATAATCTGAATCATAATCACAATAATAATAACAATAATTCAACTGATTTTTCCAGACAGCTTTTTATATCGATTCTTGAGCTAACTTAACCAATCAGAGATAGCATCACTTGCTATTTTTGGACAAATTCATTTTAATTAGATTTCTAATTTATTTTCAACTAAATTATTTTTCAACTGAAAAGTTTAATCCCTTTTCCAGACACCTTTGTTTGGAAGGAATGAAAAAAATAGACCCAATTCCCTTTCTGTCCTTTCACGTATAACTGTAATATTTAAAATTGGATTTTCCTTCCTTTAATCTTTAGGCGAGACAATTTCAAAATCAGACCTCACAGAAAGTTTAAGCTCCAAATAACAAATAATCATTTACAAAAACAAAACTGCTACAAAAATAGATATCTCATTCAACAGATATTCTCTTTTAACACAAAATTGCAAAAAAAAATAATTTGACAGATTTAACCCTTAAAATTGTTGAATAAAAAAATAATTTAACCGATTTTCTCAATTTTCTTTCAATATTTAATAAATAAAAAATGTAGTTTATGTATGTAATATATCCAAGCACACACACTGCCATTATTCCAATCATTTATAAATCTGGCTGACTAATAATATAAATGCTAGTTCAGAAATTATAACTCTAACATTTAAAATCAAATCTTTAGCTTTTAAATCCCAATTACAATTATAGAAAAGCAAAAATAGAAATATAGAATAAGACCTTAAAATTGATCAAGCATAGGTTAGTTTTAAAGAAACTCAAAATGTTTAATATTTGAAATATAAAACAATTAAATAACTTACACATACACTGCCTATACGTATGCGTTATAACTTTGCTTTTTAACAAAAAAATTAAATATTAAATAGTTTAAATGTGTGTATTACCTTTCTATCAACACACAAACAAATAAAGCATATAATTGTTGACCCACTCTCTCTCTGTTTAAAGCTTTTAGGACTGGATCTGGTAGGGTTTGAACTTGGATGCCCTACAGCTTCTTTTATGGTTATATAAAAATGTGATGATGATTTTTGTTCACTTTCTCTCATGCACATTACTATAAATTTAGCTAGTGACTAAATTGTAATGGCACAATATATATATATATATATATATATATATATATATTGTGACGTTTATTTATATACGTTACAAGTATATTGGCATTTTGGTAAAAGCTAAAAAAAAGTAAATTTAGATTTTTTTTTGATTAGTATAATTTTTGTTAAAAACGTACAATGAAAGTTAAATTATTCTTTTGGTATTTTTTTTATGTGATTAGTAATAACAGTAATTGGAGAGAACAAAAGAATTCCAAAAGTAAGAAAAAAAAATAGCTGTGTTAAGAATAGAAATACAACTTTCTTTTTTTTTCCTTGATACAGCTTGATCAACTCACGCTCAAATATACATTTGGGGCGTATAGTGGTCTAGTAAAATGGAAAACGCTACAATGGCGACCCAACTCAGGCTTCGATTTAAAAACCACGACCTGAGAAAATCTAAAAACGGCATAAAATTGAGTATTTAATGTCTGTAGCCGGAAAATAAATTATGATTTTTTTGAAAAAAGAAAAAAATTATAAGAAAAAAAACTAACTAATTAAACCCAGATTATTAAAATATGAAAGAAGATATTTTTTAATATGACTTCCAGAAAAAAAAAATATATGTATATTTTTATATATGTCTAAAAAACACGATCGTGGCTGATGTAGACGTAAGTCACAAGTATTTGACCGGGTAGGCGGTTACTGAAGAGGGGAATAACAGCCCGAGTCCTTATCCACAGTATATGAACATAAGAGTCTTTAAATGCTCGTCAGACTATTTCTAGCAGAGATCCCAATAAAGGGGAAGGCGGATCAAGTTGGACCAAGTTGCCACGAGCTGTAAGACTCAGAGCGATGAGCAACGCTCGTTTGTGCTTATAACTTGGGCTTCTTATCGTTAATATTACACTAAAGCGGATAGGACACAGATGAATGTTGAAATATTTTCATTCCCGCCGTGTTAGACCTAAAAGTGGGCGTTAAAGCCGAACGTCGCTTGTGAATGAGTCTACACAATATATCAGCACGCTACTACACAAAAAAAAAAAAAAAACGAATATGAATTAAGAAAAAAAAAAAAAATTAAGAATAAAATTAGTGTAAACCACTATTTTATTCTCATCTCCCGGCACTGGTGGTATTGTGACGTTTATTTATATACGTTACAAGTATATTGGCATTTTGGTAAAAGCTAAAAAAAAGTAAATTTAGATTTTTTTTTGATTAGTATAATTTTTGTTAAAAACGTACAATGAAAGTTAAATTATTCTTTTGGTATTTTTTTTATGTGATTAGTAATAACAGTAATTGGAGAGAACAAAAGAATTCCAAAAGTAAGAAAAAAAAATAGCTGTGTTAAGAATAGAAATACAACTTTCTTTTTTTTTCCTTGATACAGCTTGATCAACTCACGCTCAAATATACATTTGGGGCGTATAGTGGTCTAGTAAAATGGAAAACGCTACAATATATATATATATATAATGGTAAATCCTTTCCTGCATGGTATTTTATATATAAATGCACAAAAGATGAGTTTATACTGTATTTATATCAGATGAAATAAGAGTTTGAACCTGGATACCAACTATATACAACCCAAAATATGCACACATATGTGGTCAGATCTTCAAGATGTGTACCATAGGTTTTGGTTCTAATAAATAATTAATAAAATTTAAATAAAAATTTTAATTCATCAATTTTATGATAATAACTTATAGTATTTTATTTGTTTTTCAGTTTCAATAAAAAGAAACTCAAAGACCCAAACTTTCTAAAAAGTACTTTTGGAAAGGTTTTTAAAGGAAGGAATATCATCAGTTATTACTGCCAAACCAGCATGTTCTCCAGTGGATTACATGTTTTCTCAGGGCTGTTGATATTAACTAGCACATGAGTGTAAAAAGCATATATTTGAATTGAGTTACAAACACAAACTAAATTGATTAATAAAAAAAAATAACAATTTATTAATAATAAATAAATAAAACGATTGAATACATAGTCACAACTATCATCACATACACAAAAATATTATAGTAACAAAAGATATTTTAAGTTTAAGCTACGTCTCAAATTTAAGGTCTTATGATATTTTATAATGATAAGATATTACCATGTTAAATAGGGCAATAGTCTCTAATCTGGTTCTTTCAGGTACCATTCTTTTAATATTTTATTGTTGTCTTCCTTAGATTTCCAAAGATCTTCTCCTTGAACATTGGTGATGTTAGAGAGTAAATACTGCAGCACTGATGATGTTCTGAGTGATATAGTATCTGTAGGTCTCGAGTCATTTATATGGCACTGTCCATTTTTTTCTTTCTTCCTTTATAGCAATCCCATTGCAAATTTCTCTATCAGAATGCATTTTCCAGGCATTTTGACTAGTGTGGTTTTTAGTTATCTAGCCCCACAAGGTATATGGATTTATTCTATATAAATTCATCATACCGACAGTTGTAACTGGAGTATTGAAAATACTTTAAGAATCTTCAGTAAAGTACAGCTTCCAGTGGAGAGCTTTTATCAGCAATCAGATCATGGCAATACAACTTCAATAATAGACTGCACTCTAATGCAAAGCAATATGAAAATAAACTTCTGGCTCCTAGAATTAGAATGATAGCAATAATAATCATGCCTAGCTTGATTCTGACCTATTTATACCAAATTAATGTTGTTCAAATATCAATTAGAGGATATGTGATATTTGCATCATTACAACAATATATTTTTTGAAAAACACTCCCTTTTACTATCTCCAAAACAGGCTGTGGATACAAATTTTAATACATTATAACATGTTTTTTTCATAAATAAAAGAAGAGAATAAAACAGATTGTCACTTCCGCTCTTTTTTTTATTTACATTTTGTTAACATGGAAAAAAAAAATTCAATGCCAACTTTTACTTTTTTTAATTATAATTCTAGAATTTTAATACTAGATTTAAATCCATCATCAGATTTTTTTTATAGAAATGCACAAGTTGTTTAATTAATACTTCCATATGAAAGGTAGGTTGAATAAGGTTTAAATTTAGATTTTATTTTATGTATAGAACATTTTTCTTTCTTTCTTAACAGTATTATTATCATTCCCTTGTTTCCCATCTCACCTTTTACAAAATAATACTTAATAATCTTTAATAATGTGTGTGAATTAATTTTTCTTTTAATTCTTAGGCAGTTTACACTTTTATTTCTCCAGTGACATGCATATAAGCATGCACACACATACATGCCAGTTATGTATTTATTAATTGATCACTGAGTTTTTATTAAACACACTTTTTTCCTCCAGTGTGAACTGTGGTAAATTGAGTAACAAATAATTTGAAATGTAATTAAAGAGAACCCCCTAATTTAAATGTGCTGTGATACCTTAGTGCAATGGCTTCCAGGTAGTAAAAAATAAATAATCCCTATCCATTTTTTATGTTTAAATATAGTAGCATAATAAATTTTAACATTACCAAGCATAACATTTAAACCAGTGAAGTCATTTACCGTCTCATTCAAAACATCTTATCAAACCAATTTACATAGTATAATTAATTATTACTCTTTTTAATCATCTTATAATGCACTACAAAATTTTATATAATCATACATATAAAGTAAATTAAATAGTACCAAGTAATGGAAACTTTCCATTTTTAAACTGTAAAACTACTTAGCCTTATTATAAAATTTTTGTGAACTATTGTTTAATATATACATATTACAACAGTATAAGAAAAAAGATGATTAAATTTAGATACAAGCAGTAAAATCACAAAAACATAAAGGAAGGAAATAATAAATAAATTTTTATTATTAATCCAACACACACACACACACATATATATATATGTAATTATATAACTACATATTTGTAAATACAGTAACTAAATAATTAAATTTTTTTATCCACTTAGGAGTGCTTTCGATTATCTCAGTAATCTGTGTCAACTAAAGCTTTGAAATGCTAACTCCAAGTTAGCATTTCAAAGCTTTAGTTGACACAGATTACTGAGATAATCGAAAGCGCTCCTAAGTGGATAAAAATTTTTTAATTATTTAGTTACTGTATTTACAAATATTTAGTTATATAATTACGTATATTACTTTAAAAATACAGGCATCGTATAATAATATTATTACATATATATATAAATCATAACACATGACATAAATAATCAATTCAATGCATGAACTTGAATTTGCTATTTAAAAAAATCAAATTAACATTAAATAGAACAACCCCATTTTGGTGATCAGCTGTATATATATACAAATGACCTTCTCAAAAATGAGATCAAAAACTCATTGATTAAGCAACACAGCAAATTGAATTTGTCATTCAAAGAGAAATGTCTGCAGTCATCAAAGTAAAACCTTAAATGAAAATATCTCATTGAAGATTGATGAGTTAAAATAAAAGCAGATGGATTTAAAGTCAGCAAACTAAATGAACTTAAATTATAAAATTCCAGAAATAGCTTTAAATTTATTCAATACTTCAAGAATATTTTCAATCTTTAGCCAGAGAATTATACTAACTTTAACTTGAGATATATAACCATGTGCTGCTAATTGTAAAGTTACCTCAGGAAAGAGATTCACCACCCATGGAACTGTAACCACCAAAACTGAATTTGACTTGAAACAGCATCTATTCATCTATGCTGAAGGCACTACCAACTTTTGGATGTGAAGATGTAAACTCATCAACTCAAGATATGCTATACAAAAGAGGGAAATTCTGATCACCATCATTTATGTTCTAGAACATTCAAACCCAACCAACTGAATATGAATGGTAGCAATAAGAACACAGATTATCCTTTTAGGACATTTTTCTATATAGATTAGATTTATCTTAGGTTGTTCTGATATGATTAATTTTATGTATCTATGTTTTTTATTTATTTCATTTCCCATAGGTCAGGGGTCCCCAACCCTATGTCCATGGGCACCATGGCATCCACAGACCATTTTACATGTGCCCACCACTATCTGAACATGATAAAAAATTATTTGTGTGATACAAATTAATTTAATTTTTAAAATTTCTTATAAATTATTGTATTATATTGTAATCAAATTGTAGGGCATACTATACTTTTACAGTGTAAAAATATAAACATTAATTATATGTTAAAATTTTATTTTTGAAATAAATATTTTTTGGACATTAAGTGTATTATTAACAATATCCAACTATAAATTTACATTGAAAAAATAAATGGTGCCCGCCACCTGGTTGAAAAAATAAATGGTGCCCGCCACCTGGCCGGTATTATAGAATGTGCTCTTAAGTGCAAATAGGTTGGAGACCCCTGCCACAGGTTAGTGGGGGTATAAATTCTTGATATACTAGAAAGGGGGAAAATATTAACTTAATTTTAAATTGAAATAAAATATGAGATCAGTCGTGAACTTGCTTGTGGATGAATTTGATCACCACCAGTATTAGAGGTAAAACTTTATACTTCCAACATTAAATACCAATATTTGTACAGTCACACTGCTATTTATTGTTTGTTTATTAATACTAATCATTTTGTTTACTTATTTTTTCAGTATATATGATTAAAAACTACAGACCAACATTTTACATGGATTATATTTTTCCTGATGATGACAATCACCAAAAACAAACCCACTAAGAAAAATCTTCAAGCTTGCCCAGGGAACCCCAGCTTGCTGAAGGAGTAATTATATGTATGCTGATGTATCTAAAGGCAGCAAAGCACAGATAAATGTATATACAGAGGTGTTGAATAGCATTATATATGATAATGAAATTTTAAATAATTTCCTTAGTAAAATGACATTTTTATAACTGGTAGATATATATAAAATGATATTAGTTTAAAACCATTTATTAAAAAAGAAAAAAATGTTTAAATATATATTTATAATTTAGAAAAAAAAAAAAAAACTTTATAATTAACAGTCAAGAAAAAGATTTCCAAAAATCTTATAGACTTGAAAAAAGAAAGATATTTCAAATCAATCAATAAACATCTGCCAAAAATTTGATAGTACTTATTTTAAAGAAAAAGGAAACTATACCCACCAAAGTAAAACTTACCATAAAAAAATATGTAAATGTTATAATATAATTATGTTATAATATAATTTCAACAATGTATATTTTAATAACTTTATTATTGTAACAAATTAAAATAGGTAAATGTCAGTCTGCATATATGCATGCACACACATATATGTAAATTTTAAATCTTTTATTGTATTTTATATAATAATTCAAATATGTTATGCCAATAAATTAATATAATTCACTGATATGCTATAAATAAATCTAGCATAAAGTATTTGTATTATTAAAAATATAAATTAAAAAGTTGAACCATTTATTATTTTTATGTAACAAGTTAAATATGTTCAGAAATTTCATGCTCACGCATCTATGTGTGCATATATCTGTCAATTGTATTCCAAATACCAATGCTTGTCAAATATAACACATATGTAAAATTTGATCATTTTTTTAATAATTACTTTATGTTAATTGAAATGTTTTCATTGTATAGTATAAAACATGCATCTGTGTACATATATATATATATGCATTTATGTAAACTCATTAAGAGACATCGTAAATCAATGTAATAACTTGAATTTTGTAGTAATCCTATAAATTATAATGTGATAACTTTTATTATTGCATTTTATTCAAAATCAGAGCCTTATCCTATAAGATCTTAATTTCGTTTTTTATTGTTATCCAATAAACTTATTCAATTGTAAAAATTATTCTAGCGACTTAATTGTAAATAGTTATAGAATATTATGTAAATCATCTCTTGGCACCATAACAGTATCAGAGCTTCTGTTCTCTGAGCTAGATTCGAATATAATGGATGGATATTTGAATGGGGATGTGTATTTAGTGTTTTTTGGCATCCAGAAAGACCATACACTACCTTTTATTTTACTTTAGTCTTATTAAAAATTTAAGTTTATAGTTGGTCAGTACATTAATGGCACTTTAGTGGCCAGAGCATTGATGATGATCAGCATGTTTTAATATCCCAGCATTATTGTTTAAATTTTCTGGTTATGTATTCTAATAGATTGGCACTTAAGTTACATCCAAGTTATGTTTAAATAATTGCCCAAGCTGGCAAAGGCTTAATAGTTAGCCTGGTCTATAGAATACCCATTTCCAATCCAATCACAAGATTGACTTTTGATTTATTGTACTGATTTATTTTAATTGTTAATCATTCATGATGATGAATAGTTTCTTTTAGTATTTATTTTGAGTATTACTTTTACTTAATGATAATGCTGATTAATATACGGTGGATTTATAATTATGCTTTTAATTATTCGGCTTTTAGCTGCTGATCTCTCAGAGATCTCTTGTGATCTCATACTCTCTTTTTAATATATAAATTTTTTTATATATATTTGGATGTTAGACATTACTTTAACATTTTTTAATACCTCAGTTTAAAATTACTCTAATATATACTTGTTATATTTTGAGATTATTTTTCCATCACCCCTGGTATGACCACTCTAACAGCCCATCCCATTACAATATATATATATTGTAATGGGCACATATGTATGTTACATTATTTTTTATTAGTAAACATAAAAAAAAAAAGTTCGCCAATAAAAATTTCTTTTTTAAGAATTAAAAACTGAAAATTAAAAAAATCATCTTAAACTCGCATATATATAAAATCACACAGATAAATAATTATTAAAATAAAACTTTATTAAAAAAAGAGTAGTTTAAAACTAAATTTTCAGAAAAGATTTAGAGATAAAAATATATGTTTAAGTTTGAAAACAAATTAATTAATCTTTTGTAAAATGGAAATGATTATTTTAATTAGTAAACTAGCCTTTGGGCATTTAAATGTATAAGCATCGGTCAGATAGGAAAACAATAGAAACTTTTAGCAAATGAAAGAAATCCATCGGGAAATCGGACCTCAATGAAAAGATTTTCACCATCATGACGTAATGTTGAGTTAATCCACAAAATTATTATAAAAGGAAAGGTTTGAAAATAAAAGTTAATTAGTTATTACGATGTGACTATATGTGTTAGTGTGGAGTTGAAGGAGAAGGGATTGAAAAGACGCACTCTTCAATCCCTTCAGTTTTGTTAAAAAAAAAAAAAGAGAGAAATGACATCGTTTTTTTTCTACATTAAGGACCAACTAAAGTAAAAGACCTCTGGATAAATAAATAAAAAGCAATGGCTAACTCAACCAATCTTTTTAGGATGGCATGGGAATTCATGTTCAAATGGCAAGCAACAGATAAAGATGAACTGTTTTAAACCGTAAGAACTTTATAATTAATGAACATTAAATTAAAAACTTTCCGTATTTAAAATAATTAAGAAATAGAATCCTATCTGATCAATGTTATTTATTAATTAGTTATAATTTTATTTAATGTATTTCTTTTGTAAAATCATTTCCATTTATTTATTTATTTGTTCTTTAAGTTTTATTATGATTTCTATTTTTCATTAAACTAGTTATATAAATATTAAACTTAAGTCGGGCGTGAATGGCTATATAGATTTGTAAAGTTATATTAGGGGAGGGTAATCTTAGGTTATTCGTTTCGTAGTTGAATTAGGTCAATGGATTGAATATATTGGTGTAATTAGTAGATGTAGTACAAGATTCACTATGGGCAGAATCGCTTGTATACGCTGCACACTTCCTCTTGCCTAGGGAATGCGATCGCAAGTCGGCAAAATGACCGCAGTCCGTTTCTATGGAGTTTTTTTTTTTACTGTTCTTCTCATTAGATAGATGTAATATTCCTATCTGATGAGAGTCAATGTCTTATCTTAACCTATTTTGTGTTGCCGTATTCGTATTACATTGAATACATCGATATATCAGATGGATTGAAGTTTGGTTTGACTGCGAATCTTTGGCCTAAGGTTAAACAAGGATTGAATATTTTCTTTTCAAATGCAAATCTATGTAGTCTATTCATACTCGACACTCTAAATAAAGATGCATTAAATTTAAGTTGGGTATAGACGCTTGCATGGGTTCGTTACCGGTTGATTATGTTTTTGGTTTTCATATTCGATCAAAATATATATAGACATTCGGTAAATACTGATACCTTATGGTGAGTATCTAAAATGTATTTATTCGGATGTCTTTTAAGTTATTGGTGTTAATGCAAGCATCTTATGGTGAATGCTATTGGGTTACTTATAAATTTCCCTCTGCAATTGACGGTATCAATGATTTTATATTTTGATCGTTTATGTTTATTTTGAAATGTTTTTGACCGTGGAATCTATGTAACCGATCTATACTCAACATTTTTAAACAAATCTGTGCGAACTAATAATAGTATAAAATTTAAAAATGTAAATTAAAAATCTAAAATAAAAGTAAAAATAATGTTAAATGTTAAAGTAAACATATTAAAATAATAATGTTAAATCTTATATATATATATATATGTGCGTAAATAAATTTTTGTATGTTAATTACTGGCAGTGGCTTATTTTTTTTTTTTTTTTAATATTGAAATATAATTAGATAAGATATTATATTATTAAATCTCTGCTACTCCCTGAGCTAGTGACATGGGCTAACGACCGCATATCAAAATATATAAATAAAATAAATTTTTTTTTTTTTACTTACGTATCTGCCTACTTTATAAATTTTTCTAGGTTCAAATGCCTAGATGGCGCCCTCTAGTGCATATCACATTAAGTGCTATTCTCCGGATCGTTATAATATATTTAAATACAAGTATTTTGTTATACTGAACTTAATGTAATTAGAAGAGATTTGAATGCAGACTTTCAAGTTCCTTACAGTTATCCACACCATCTATCATATACAATGTGTAAAAGATAAATGATCTCCAATATATGTATTTTGTGCTAAACCAGCACTCATTATTTGATTCAGATTATCATTTATTACATACATGTATAATCAGTGCTCAGTTTATATTAAGATAGCAAATCTTCAAACTTAAATGAACACTTCAATCTTATCTTCCTCCAACAATCTTATCTTCCTCCAACACTTCAGCTATCCATATCATTGAAAATCTGATGATGGAATGCTCAAAGTCCTTGTAAATGCAAATATTATTATCATACCCATATTGATTTTAAGTCACTCTGACTTCTCACATATAGGATCTTAATATATTCATTTAAAAACACAAAAGAAGGATGGACAGAATACAGGCTGAATATGTAATATTTAAATATAAGTATATTGTCTAAACTGAACATAATGTAATTAGAAATGATTTGAACTCAGACTTTCAAGCTCCTTATAGTTATCCATTCCACCTTATACAACTGATACACATAATCATATGCATGTGTAAAAGTAAAGAATCTCCAATATATGTATTTTGTACTGAACCAGAACTCATCAGTTTGTCCAGATCATAATCTTCCACACATGTACATAATCAGTGCTCACTTTATATTAAAATAGCAAATCTTCAAACTTTAATGGACACTTCAATATTCTCCACCCTACAATATTTCAGCCAATCATATCATTGAAAATCTGATAATGGAATATTCAAAGCTCTTGCTGATGCCAATATTATTAGTATACCCATGTTGTAAACTGAGCTCTGATTATATATAGGTGTGGGAGATAAGATCTAAACCAATTGGTGAGTGCTGGTTTAGAATGAAATATGTTTATTGGAGATCATTTATCTTTTACACATGTATATGAACATGTGTATCAGTTGTATAAGATGAAGTGGATAGCTATAAGGAGCTTGAAAATCTGAGTTCAAATCTTTTCTAATTATATTAAGTTCAGTATAGACAATATACTTGTATTTAAATATTATATATTCAGTCTGTATTCTGCCTATCACTCTTCCATGTATTTAAATGACATATTAAGGTCCTATATGTGAGGGGTCAGAGTGACTTAAAGTCAACATGGGTATGATAATAATATTGGGATCCACAAGTGCATTAAGCACTCCGTTATCAGAATTTCAATTAGGTGACTGAAGAGTTGGAGTATGGAGAAGAATAAAGCCTGTCCAGTAAAATTGAAGATTTGTTATCTTAATATAAACTGAGCACTGATTATATATTGCGCGTCGGAGCTCTCGTTTCGGTGTTTTTATGTCGTATTCAAACTACTGTTCGCCCACAGTGAGTTTTGTCTTTTTAAGTTTAATATAAATTAGTTTATATTCTATAGTTTATAAATAAATATGTAAAGTTTCCGTATATAAATGTCACAAACCATGAAATAATATTCGTGTGTGCGTGGTTTGTGAATTTATATCATTTAATTTAAAGTTTAGTGGGGGTATTTGTTTTAAATTTTAGTTTTAAAATTGTATAAAGTGTTTAAAAATATATCAAAATCACATTCTTTGATCAGTGTTTTAATTAAAATCAATTGCACAAATGTACAAAGCAATTAAGTTGTATTAAAATTAGTAAGGAATTTTTATATGTAATTACTGTACCGATTTAAAAATGCATATAAATTAAAAGTTGTAGAAAAGATAATTGATTGTTGGTAAGTGGAAAGGAGCAGAGCCAAAACAAAACAAGTCGGAAAGGTCGAGTGGCTATTTTAGAGGAAAACTTACATTCAACTTTTGTCGTGTGTGAGAGAAGTGTCTCGAGACAACACAGGTGAGATAATTCAAACATTATTATTAGAAGTTTATCAGGAATGAATGTTGATGGGCTAAGTGCAGGAGTGTCTCTACCCCCAATATGGATCCTCGTGCGCTGTTTGATCATGTTTCATATACTTCAGAATTTCCAACCCAATCTCTAAATTTACTATGCTTACAAATAACTTTCAAAAATATGTCCACCGTTGAAGAAAAAATAACTTTGTTACACAACTTTAATTTTTTGTGTTATGTTATCAATCAAGTGAATCATATGTAAGTTTTTATATCATTTATAATGTATTGTTTAATCTGTCAGTAAATTTTCTTTTCTTTTAATCCTCTGCTCTAGTCTTTAGAAATCATTTATAAAATTGTAATTAATAGTAATAATATTTCAACTGAATGCATTTATATTTTCTTATGTTGCTTATTTCATAGACAAACTTGCAATAGTAATATTTCAACTCTGTGTAAACTAGTGTGTAATAATGATCAATTTAATTTAAAAGTAATTTCATGTTCTGAATTAAATATTTTCCCTTGAGTTAGTAAATTTAAATCATTTATTATTCTATGTTAAGTTGTTATAAAATTACAATCTAAGTTTCAATATTAAAAATATATAATAGTTTCAAAGTGTTATCGTATGTCATGTCTGATCTGAGAAATAACTACCTGTGTAATTTGATATTGCTAGCTGTCAATGAAGGGTTAGGAGTCCAGAGTAAAATTAACTAATTATTGTTTTTCACCTCAGTTTAAGTCCGCTACGTTTTATTGGGGTAAGGATCTCAGTTGGGTAGAAAAGAAAATAGTTTCTAGGTTTTATATAATTTTTTTAAAAAATCCACTTCAAGTATTCGTCCTTCACGTTGTGCAATGCCTTCCTTCGCTGAAGTTAGCTCGCCATTCTACCATTGGGGAAGGAAAGCAGTTTTTTTCGGTAATTCTTGGATCAGGGGTTGAAATGATCCGGTGGTTGTTGTGTCCCGGAGCTACTTGGGGGCATTAAGCCTTGTCAAAGTACAAGGCCCGGTATTCCGTTAATGCACCAAGTGATTACTGTAGGGCTTTGAATCCAGCAACCACCAGTTCATCTATCTTCCATGTCGTATTTATATAAAACCACCAGCACATCTATCCTTTATGTGTCTTTCTATAAAACATTCTCCAACTGTTGTCTAGAAGGCTCGAGCCTATTCTAATAAAATAAGTTAATAAAAATCTTTAGATAAATATTTTTAGTGCTCAAATACTCTGATTCTCTTAACACGTAATCATTTAACTACCAGTATTGGCATAAGTTTGTTTACTAAATAAAACGTTTACTAAAGACTAGTAGCCAAATACAAGAGGATTCATGGAAGTCTTACCGTACTGTTAACATTATATTTATATGCTTTGTATTTTGCTTATTAAACACTTTACTTAATTAAATTTTTGTGTCCTCCACTTTATTACTCTCTAAGTCTATTTAGCCACTTACTGTCTGTATTGGCAACTTAAATATATACGTTACATGAATGACGTTCCAGTATCTAGAGTCTAATAAATCTATATATCATTAACTGTAAGAATTTAGTCTATGTTCTGAGCTGAGCTAGAAAAGGGATAACCCCGTGCTGTTATAAAGTCATCATCGGTTGGTCATACCGGGGTTTGGGTTTGAATTTAGTTGGCGTTTTGGAATTTATTCTTAAACGTGGACTGGGTTTGAACTCGGGTACTGTGTATGAGTAAGCGTGGTGGATTTATACCGGTACAATATATATATATGGGGGGGGGGAGATAATGATTTTGACCAGCTGATGTGTGCTCATTCAGTATGAAATACATATATTGGAAATCATTTATCTTTTACACATGTATGTCAGCATTGTATCAGTTGTATATGATGGATTAGATAAATATAAGGATAGATATAAGAAGCTTGAAAGTCTGAGTTAAGATCCCTTATATATATATATATATGTAAATTTGTTGTTTACTTACAATATTATTAAAATGAGTAGGAATTAGCTCTGTCTTTATAAAGAGGATGGTAAGCAGATTTTATGAGGCCGCAAGAATATCTCCACTGATCTTAAAATGTACACTTGCTGATTGTAAAGTTTATTTACACATCTTTATAAGAATTTATAAAGTAATAAAAATGATTCATTTTTTGTCTTTATACCATAATTCTGATACTGAATAATATTGCACTAAAATATCACAGTACATTAGAATTAAACCACTAAAACATCATATAACCACTATTTCTTATGCTTACACAATCTTTATATAATTTTTCCAGTGCAAATGATAAACATCCATGGATGTTAGAGGGTTAGTGCATCAAAATTCGTAAGACATACTCATTCAGTATCCCCAGACTATGATCACCATTTCTTATGCTTGCTCATAACTGTTCTTAAAACAGGCAAAACTCTCCATACAGTAGTGCCACTCATTGCAAGCCAGGGTAATCCATGGATTCCAGAAAGCTTGTGCATAAAATCCCTATCTAGTGCCTACTAGTATTTTAATGAGATTATCACAAATCTCAGTTAAACAGAGAAATTGGCTAGCATGTTCTTTGTATGACCATATTTGTTGGATGAGTAGGCACTAGATAGGGATTTTATGCACATGCCTTCTGGCATCCATTGATTACTCTGGCTTACACAGAGTGGCACTACTGTATGGAGAGTTTTTCCAGTTTTTATCCCCAGACTAGTTTTTAGCTTTGGTCAGTGTGAAGAGCCTTGGATCTGGGAGCACTATACCTAGATCTTGGATGTAATGCATTCATTTAGCCTCCACTTCCTTATCTTTTTAGTTAACTATGCAGCTATGAACCCAAACTGAAAACATAATAATGTTTTTAATCCAAGATAATTCACTTGTATAGCCATACAGATCTGAACACAGTCCAATATCTATGTATTTTGGTGTTTTGGGTTTTCTTAATATCCATAGTCTCCAACATCCTTTGGCTAGGATTGGTATTAAACCACTATAATATCACATGACTGCCATTTCTTATATTGACACAATCAGTTAACAAATTAACTATATTGCCAACTAGTGCAGGTCACAGTACTCAATCAATACTAGAAGGTTAGTGCATCAAAATTGCTATCTAATACCTACTCATCTAGTATTCACAGACTAGTTTGTAGCTTGTGGCTTTCATCAATGAGCAGTGTTAGATATGAGAGCACTGAACCTAAACCTTTGGTTCTAATGTATACCGCCAGCTGCTACATGTTACTGTTTTAATTAACTATAAAGCTATGAGTCCAAAATGAAATCCAATAAAGTTTTCAATCCAAGATAGTCTGCTTGTATAGTTATACAGATTTGAACCTAGCTTAGTATCTATATATTTAGATATCTTTGATTTTTAACAACCACAATTACTAAAATTCTTCATATAGGAATGGTATTAATACAGTATGTATGCATAAGAAATGGCAATTATGTAATATTATAGAGATTTAATACCAATTCTAGCTGAAGGATGTTAGTGACTATGGTTATTAAAAAATAAGATACCAAACTTCACATCTTTATGACAATACAAGTGAATTAATTAGCTTTTATTGAATTACTGTTTTCAATTTCAGCTCATAGTTTTATAGTTAATATATGACTGCTGAAGAGATGCATTAGTTCCAAAAGATCTAGGTGCAGTGTTCTCTGGTCCAAAGCTCACCAAAAATGACAGCCATCAGCTAAAAACTAGTGGAGGAGTATTGAATGTAGGCATTAGATATGCATTTTGATGCACTAACTTTCCAGCATCCACTGATTACTATGGCTTGCATTTGATAGCAATGTTGTATGGAGAAAGTTGCTACTAAATTTTTTTCTAATTATATATAGAAAGTTATATACTAAATTTTTTTTCTAATTATATATATATATATAAATTGACTGATAACTCTTAATGATATTCCATTATAATTTAATCATTTAGATTTGGACAAAGATATTAACTTGGAACAGTCAAAACAACTCTTTAATTTTAATAATGAAAACAACTGATGATATATTTGAACAAGTTTTAAAATATGATAATGATTTGTTAAATGCAAAAATATTAGACTTCTTTTAAAAAATATATGGACTCATAAAGTAGTGCCATCTAATTTTAAGAATGTTTCTATTATTCAAATTTTTAAAAACAAAGTGGATGAATAATAAGATTTCAGTAATTGTTGTGGAATATCATTATTATCCACTAAACCATAGATATTTTTCAAGGATTTTTTGAGTAGGTTGCTTCCAGTCATAGATGAGTGATTATGACTCAATGTGATTTTAAAAAATTAAGAAGCACTATAGACATGGTTTTTATTGCTAGGCAAATACAAGAAAAGTACTCGGAAACAAAGGAGTAATTTTGTCAAAGCATAGGTCTGAATTAATTAAACAGGTCTATGGCATTATTTGAAACTAGTTAGTTGTCCACCAAAATTAATTTGTATCTTATAGCTTCATAATAGTGTCATTATTACAGGTGAAAATCTGAAGCATTTGAAATTAAAAACGGTGTTAAACAAAGATGTGTACTTGCTCTAACATTATTCTTCAATTTTTATGACCGGTGTCTCTGGAGCTATTTATAGGCTACTTGATGAAACAGAGATCAAGATGCGATACAGATTTGATTTGAATCAATTAAAAGTAATAACAAGAACTTCATCTTCTTGGATTATGGATTTACCATAAACTGATGCTTGGTTTATTTTTGCCATTTCAAAAGGTGATCTACAGAATATACTTAAATTTTGAATGCAAAAGACTTTGGAAAAGTAATAAGTTTTAATTCTTCAACCAGTAATGGAAGAAAATTTCTCAGCAACTTTTAGCTTGGATGGTTATCACCTTATGTCAAATTAAATATTTTGATAGTTTTATAAGTAGAAAGATGAACTTGTATGTTGAAGTTTAACAGCTGCCATTTTAACCACTTAAAAAGGCAGCATTTTTTTTTACAAGAAAATAATTACTATAATTAAGTAATCTGTATATAACGCTATTATTTTACCTAATTTATTTGATCGAAGTGAGACTTGGACAGCAACACAAGGACATTAGAAAAGTTTTATTCAAGAGTGTTCCACAAAAATTTAAAAACACAAAGGCACGGTCAGAAAAACAATCAATATGTTCTTCATTTTGTTGGATGTGATACAACAGAGTCCACTGATATAAAATCATATCTTCATTGAATTGAATATGTAAAATAAATGAACAATGCGAAACTTTCTAGAAGTGTGTTTAAATACAACAGTAAAATCCATTAACTTTATAAAGATTATGTCAATATCAGGATTATCTCAAAGATATTTCAAAGAAATGTAATGTTGATTGTTTCTACGGACAAGATATAGCAGAGAATAGAATATATTGGTTAATTATAGTTAGACAAGATACTGAAATATTTCTGAAAAAAAAAAAAAAGTATTCTGCTAAAGAAATTAAATGAGATCATTACAAATCTCAAATAAACATAAAAATTGGCTAGCATGTTCTATATATGGTCTTATTTGTAATTAAACGGATGGGTTTTTATCAATCATAGCAAAATTAATTTCCAGAACATTTTTAAAATCTTTTTTTCTGCTTGGAGTGACCATAGTCATTTACAAGAAGGGGCTATATGTGTGTGTGTATTTGTATACACATTTATACATAAGTACATAAATATATAGAGTTGATTATAATTTTATCCTAGTGACAATATAATAATTACGTGTGCCGATTGATTATAAGAAACAACATGTTTGATATAATTGTGTAGTATATCTTTTATACTTTTAAATAAAGCAACAGAATATGTGTTATGCTAAATATAATTCTTGTTAATTCTAGTTAGTAGTTTGATTGAAGTAAGGAATAACTTAATTCCTGAAATTGGTAGTACGAACATAAAATTTCATAATATATAATTCAACAGTCTGATACTAGGTAATAATATATCTAGTTTCGCAATGAACTTTATAGAAGGCGCTTTGATACTCTATTTTATAAGATAACATATGGGCGATTTAGTCTGTTAGTTGTGTAAGGAAGGAATAGAAAATATTAGGCATCTGTTAATTGAATGTAAATTCTTGAAAACAGAAAGGGTTCAAATAATGAAGTTATGGAAAAATAAGTATGAAAAAAGTGATTATACAGAAAGTGGATTTTTGGTTTTTATGCTGGGTTTGGAAAAAGATAAGGGGGATTTAGATATAAAGGCCATAGAGTTGACAAAGGTTATGTTGTGGAAATGGGATGGAGCAGAATATGGAAAAACATAGAGTGGGAATGGAAAATAAAGTGGTTAACAGGTTTCTCTGGGTATAATTGCTGAGAGATTCCTCATTCCGTTTAAAGAGAAGCAACAGTACATCACATCATATCACATCAAGATGTAATGATATGTACACATATTAAATTCTTTACTTCAAAGCAGTTTGAGGCTATTAAATAACAAGATAATAAGAATTTAAACGATAATACTGTTTTATTGGCATTAGTTTGCTGTTGCTTGACATTTCTTTAATCTACTTTATTCTCATTTGACTTTAAAGCTACATCATAAAATTTAATCAATGATTCGTATCATTAAATTAAAATACAAAAAATAGCATGATATAAAAGTATGACAAATAAATAAATTAATAAATCAATCTCCAATAGCTTCATTTTATATTTGACTTTTTTTTTTTACCATCTTTTTTAGTTGAATTCTTTTCTACATTTAGATTTGAATTCTGATCGTATTAGTGAAGGACAGAAAATGGAAATATTTTCCTTATGAATAGAAATTCAATTTTGATATCCTTTCTAATTTTTAAAATAAAAATCAATAAGAATTACAATCAATTCATTAAATATTAACAATTAAATGTTGATAACAAATAAAAATAAATTGGTGACATTCTGTCATAGCAAAACATTCGTTTATTATCTAGAAGTAAAAATACTCAGGAAATATATTGCTTAATACTAAAACATCTACTAATTTACTTAATGAAGTAAAAATCATAGGGATAATTTTTAATGCAAATTGAAATTTGAGAATCAATTGGATATAGAAAAAGTACTAAAAGATATAAAGACAATTTATAAACTTTTAAAAATGCTAAAATTCTTGGGATGGGGATGAAAGTACATGATTAACTAAGTGTTTAAGTTATAAAATTGAAGTCCATCTATATTGAAATTAAATGTGAACATTAACAAATTTAATAAATATGTTATCAACTTAGATACAATGGAATAATTGATTCATGCTGGTCAGACCTGATACTTGATTTTTGATATCTACTAAGTTTGGTTTCAGAGTATTTGTTGAGAATCATTAAATTGATTCTAAGCATTCTTTTTCTAAAAATATAAAAGTTAATGACATCAAAAGACAGCAAATTAATTGATTATGGTATTTTTTTTATCACTGGGAATGTAAAAACTACTGTATATTATAGTTGTGATATTTTAATATTATAATAGTATAAGAACTTAATAGAATTGGCAAGTCTCATTATTATGTTGTGATGAGCATGTTTAATATGAGGAGCTGTATATCTTTTATTGTCAACATTTATCAGAATATCACTACTATTGAGTTGCTTTAACTTTTAAAAAAATTCAAGTATTCATAATATATATATATCTTAAAACTGTCACCTACAGAACAATGGTTTTTGTATCAGTACTCTAAACACAAATGAAGGAAAATGAATTAGTCACCAGACTCGCCAATTTCCAGGTATTGAGAGTTGGTTTTCAAAGGTTTACTGGGCTTCCAATTACTATAGATAAAGTAGTAATTCAGGCTTCAAAACTTGGTGAATAATAAGTGTTCATATGTATAATGTAAATGTTTGTCCATTATGCAATGACATATTATTAGACTGTAATCAGTCAAAGTGCTTAATAATCTAATGATTAATTCAGTTCAGATAAAAAAATTTTTTTTTAAATAAAATAAAGACCTTGTAGATTATTCTCTACAATGCTATGGACAATTACTTGACATTTTCCCCGAAGCTAATTTAAAAGCATTTTTGTAAACCTTAAGTAATATAGGCTAAACAATTACTTAATCATGGATCTGTTTTTCAATGGTAGTTATATAAATGCACCCCAGAGGATTGGGCATTCATATAATTAGGGCTTAGAAATTATTCTTATATTGGAGAAAAATATTTCTGTTGGAACTTTGACTTAGTTATAACGTTGATTAATGAAAATTTATTTCTGGATATCTAGAAAATCAGCAAAGATAAAAATTTATAGAAGGTTATAATAATTAAAGTGATTTTCAGATTGTTGATGACTTGATGAATTTCAGAAATTTTTATTAAGTTTCAGTTAATATACTTTGATGATTTGTAAATTTATTTCTATTTGCCTTTTCTTTAAAGTATCTTGTGATAAAAAATATATTTTCTTCATTTGCATTATTTCCATTCTATATCTGAAAGTTTATTTTAGAACTACTACTGGCACCTATTATTTAAGTCAATATCAGATTTGTAAACTACTGAATGAATGAATTATTTCCAAAATTTGGTTATAAAAATTTTTTAATAAAAAAAACTTTATTTTATAATAAAAGTATCTATCCAAAATACAAACATTGGATTTGCAATCAACTATTTTGTAGTTAATTTCCAGAGTTACATATACTTTTTTGTAGATTGTAAAAAACTGCTTTTAATCATAACTTATATTTCAAGTTTATGTGAACTTTAACTAATTCTTTATTTTTACATGTTTTTTTTATGCAAGAAATTGGTCAATCCACATATTGCAAGTCATGCATGTTATAATATAGCATAAATAAATAGTTTACATCAATGATAAATAATAATAATAATAATAATAATAATAATAATAATAATAATAATAATAATAATAATAATAATAATAATAATAATAATAATAATAATAATAATAATAATAATAATAATAATAATAATAATAATAATAATAATAATAATAATAATTTATTTATTTATTATGAAACAAACAATAAATGTATAATATAGTGAGATAAATTCCATACAAGAAAAATCTTGAGTGAGGAATTTAAATGTAACAACTAAAAACACTAATAGAATTTAAAAAAAAAGTATAAATATAACATAAAATATTAAAATTATACAGATATTACATTTGGCAATTCAATCACACTAGTAAATAATTACAACATAACATACAGTATAAACAAACAAAAAATAAAAATAAAATAAAACAAAATAAAATAAAACGAATGCTTAGCATAATATAACCAATGCCATAAATGTTTTTTTTTTAAATCAAATAACTAGTGTTCATTAAATTCACAGAACAATCTCTTATAAACATATTAAATAATAATAATAATAATAATAATAATAATAATAATAATAATAATAATAATAATAATAATAATAATAACAACAACAACAACAACAACAACAACAACAACAACAACAACAAATATACATTTATAAAACCAAAAAAAATATTTCTTTTGTTTTATATATGCATAAAAATTTGAGTGGACAAAATCATCATATTCTAATCAAAGATACATCTGGGATATATGCAACAATAAATTTCACCAATAAATAAATAATTGTATAGTTAGTTACTCGGAAGATCATGATATTGTACTATCCAAGTGTCCAATTGAGTACAACAATTCCATTTAATTGGAACTTTTTTTTACTATAGTCAAATGAGAATCAATTCTAAATTTTATTCTACTACTGGACCACTGAGCTAATGTGCACACGGAAGTAGCCTATTTCATTTTTATGATTATATTTATAGCTTTATGGAATAAACTGGCAGTGTGATAGTTTATTCAGAGTGATATTAGCATTATGTTTTTCATTTAATATACATACTTTATAACTTTTTAGTCTTCTTCTCTGCTTATCATTATCCAAATGTTAATAATTGAAGATAGAAAAGCTTCATATATCTAAGTTAAGCAAATTAGAAAATGGATAAATTGTTGATTGTTAATTATTAATAAACAATTATATAAAAGACTATATTTAGATAAATCATAAACCACATGATAAATATTTCATTTAAAATAATGAAAATTTTTTTAAGAACTTAATCATATTATTCACTTTAGATAATGAATAACTTTATAATACAGCATCATGAGATGTTTATATATATTGCAGAATCTCTTTTTGATTATTAGATTCAGGTTAAAGATTAAATGGTAATAATATACTGTCCTTTGATGTCTTTTTAGCCATACTGCACTTAAATTTGACAAAACAGCTTTTAAATTATTTTCTGTAGAATAAAATCATTTTCCTGATAGTCTGCCAAAAAGAAGCAATGAAGAAAAAGACATTACTCCCTAGGCTTACCGTTGTCCAGATGATGAGGTTAACAATTCTTCTTTAATTTACAATATAGTTGAAAATACTATATAGTATATACCTTAATAAATTAACTGAAAGATTTATTGGGTCCTCTATGGTCTCCATATCTAAAAGAAAACCATACACTATTTAGAATCTGTTAAAATTTCAAGTTCAACATAGCTTGGATTGGAACACGAGGTTTTGTCCATGGTAAGTAATGTTATATACTGGAATATGAGGTCAAATGACAATATTCAGAACTTATTATTTTACTGTTTGTTAATTATTATTAACATCCTGATTTTAAATTTTTTTTAAAAAAATGCTTTAATTGTATATGGAGCTCTTTGCAAATCAGTATATAACTGTTCAATAGAATAGTAAGAAGTTAGCATTTTAACGTTTAATCTGATATTCATGTTCAATTATTATTTTGCTGTTTATATAAGTATTTATTTATATTTTAAAGAAAATAACATAAATAAGCTCTTGAAAAAAGCTATTAATATTTTAAATAAAAAAATTTATATCATCTTGTTATTTTTTCCAAATATTTTTTGTTTTAATTTATTATGTTGAGTTTTTTCCTTTTTCTATTTGGATAAAATGATAACATATGCCATATTTTATGGTTATTGGTGAAAAGTATTTTATTCTAGAGAGGATCGTATACACAATGATGTAAATACCACCCAAATATAAAAAGACAATTTTATAAACATCACTACTATAAATAACAGATTGTTAATGGTTTAGGCTTAAACAGTTCCAAGAATCTTATGATTATTTAGATATTTATGCAGTTAAGAATTATATGTTGAAGAAAAAAACTGAAACGTTGTGATAATAAAAACAAATCTTTGGTGGGATAGAGAAAAATTAATTAAATAGTAGATGATTTTGTAATTGAAGTAAAAAGTAATATAGATAACTATGGATTAATTTTAGTAAATGAATACATAACTAAAAAAAATATGAGAAGGTCCTTGTGATAGCAATAGATTTTGATTAAATTAAAATTTGGTATCTTCTATAATCATATTGAGAATTAGTATATGCAATAGTATGTATAAGCTTATTTTATAGCGGTTATTGCATCAATATTTAATGAAAATTTGGATTTTTCTTACTTTTTTAGATATCTTATAAGATACAAATAGTATAATATTCTTCAAAGTTATTTGTGCAATAATATTGGCTTTTCGAATTCAGTCTTGCTACAGAAATTTTTGCATAATATACAGAATTGACTTTTTTTTTGCTTAGATATAAAAAAGAGCTAAAAAAGACAATGGTCTTTTATGATTTATATTGTAGCTAGGATTTCAATGTAAAAGAAGTCAGTATTATGCAAATCTTACCACTGCAGATAATTACTAATATTAAAATAAAAGTGGTATTAAAAATATGTTCTATTTCAAATATATTAGTAGAAAATTTTATGTTTGTTCCTTAATAAAAAAAAAAAAAAAAAAAATTATGTTTGTTCTTTAAAAGGAATTACTACTTGCATTAAGTTTTGTCAGTTATTAAACCCAAAATTTGTCCAAATGGATTTTGAAGATAGTCATATGACTTAATAAAAGTAATATGGGATAAAAATAAGTATTTTTTTGGTTTCACTAAAAGAAATTCTTTTATTGATTCTCTGGCAATTACTGTTTTACTAATGTTAGATTAAAAGGCAATGGAAGACATCCGTTGCTTGTTAAATAAAAAATAATAATGTGAAGTTTTATAAATTGTGCCATTTAAAAAAAAAATTCAATGGCTGGCATAAAGACTTAAAAATGGCTAATAAATTAGAAATACAAATAAGATGGTCTTTTACTGCTGGTTGTTTTAATTCTTTTTTGACATGGTAAAACTAAAAATGATACAGCCATAATCAATCAATAAATGTTACTCTTTTATATTGTAAGGTGATGCCCAATCCTTCTAATAATAATAATAATAATAATAATAATAATAATAATAATAATAATAATAATAATATAATAATAATAATAATAATAATAATAATAATAATAATAATAATAATAATAATAATAATAATAATAATAATAATAATAATAATAATAATAATAATAATAATAATAATAATAACTGATGTTTTAAAATGAACAAGCTAAAAATATAAAAATTAGATAGGCAGCCAGCATTTTAAACATATAAAATAATTATTAAGATAACTTGAGACATATATATACAAACATAACCATATACTCATAAAGGAATGAACTATTTTTTTTTTTATTAAATGTAGAATAAAATATCTACATACACACATTTATACATGAATGTTTAAGATTTTCAATCATGACATAACAAAAATAATAAAGAAAATATCTGACATTAAATTAACATGAAGAAAATCTAAGCAACAGTAGTTTTTAGTTTGTTGGTTGGTTTTTGTTCAAATGAAATACGTTAAAGTAAAGCTTTAGAATAAGAATATTTTTAATTAGTATTTTTATTATATTAATTATGATTGTATTTCGTTTAAAAAAAACTGTTTAATATTTTGAAATACATTATTTATTAGTGCAAAATATTTTAAAATGAAAAGAGACATTATTTAAGTGATGAACTTTCGTTGTGTTGAATAAATTCTGAGAGATTCATATTTGTTTATCATCCTCAAAAATATAATTATTATAAAATGTTTCTTTTAAAAGATAAAGTGAACTAATAATGAAATAGAATTTTAAAAATACTAAATTGTATTTCTTTTAAAGTAAAATCTATTATCACGCATCTCATATATATATATATATAACTGCCTATAAACAGCGTTGTATTTATATTACAACCCAAGCTTTGGAAAAGACTTATATTTAACTACTTATATTTGTATATATAAAGTCTAATGATGCAATCTTGCTAATTTAATTGTTGCAGAGTCTTTCTACCTTCTTCGTGTCATTAGATGGTGATGGACTATAATAACCATTGGTATGCTTAGTGTTTAAATCAGCATGGAATGATTTGGAGTTAGAATTAGAAAGACGATGGCTACAAAATCAAAAGCCCAGGAGTTCAATTTCATCATGGGAATTGTTAAATGGTTGGAATTTTTAATATCATTCAATATGAGTGAATAAAAGAAAGACACTATCTGCTAAGAACATTGAAGCCACTCTTGAAAATTTAACCTGCTATTGTTTTTAAAGAAGTCCAAGATTTTGTTTAATTTTAATGGTTTTAAATATTTTAAATTTTGTATTTTTTTTTTAGTGTATACTGAGAGTTGAATCACAAGTTTTTCTCACCCTTTTATCCATTTGTAGAAAACATTTTTTTTCAAAAGAACCCATTTATTTAAATTTATATAGGGAAGAAGAGATGCAAATACATAACTCAAGGTATACATAGATAAATTTTATGTTTGTGAATAAAATATTAGCATAATTGGATGCATTAAACTGGACAATGACTTAAAAGACAAAAGGTAAGATTTTAAACATATACACTTAATTAGACATTTAATATATTAAAATTAAATATTAATTAAACTTACTACATTTTCCTGTTTGTATGATTAATAGTCTTATGAATAAACTATATCTAAAAAGCATAAATTAGCAATTCATAGACATAACTTTAATATACATTCAAAGGACATAAGCAAAGTAATCATTGTTCATCTAGTAATATAGTTTCATATTTAAAATAATTGATACTTTATTGTACATTATGTATTATAATTTTATAATTTTTATTTTGATTGATATTTTAATATTAAATCATAGCTAGCCATATTATAGTAAAGACAAATCAATACTTTATTATATCCATGTATATATTTTTATTAAGTTATAAATATTATAAATTTAACCTAGATTTGTTAATAAATATTTGTTGTTTGAAGTTAAAATCTTTGTTTCTCTGGTCTTTAGATTATCAAGCATCATTCATACTTTACTCCCCAGAATAGCTATCATACATGTGTACAGATTTTTAATATATTCATTAATAAAAACCATTAGGGACCTATATAGAGGTCACATTATTGCCATCTTGTTTAAATCCTTCATTGAGCAGAGTTAAAGGCAAATGTCTACACTGAGTTAGAACCCCCGCCGAGTCGTAATAGGACCCATAAGTAGAGAAGGCTCTGGATATACCATTTTAAAGTATTTGGTCTGTTACACATTTGGCTGATATTTATTACAGTGATTTTAATGCTAAATTAAAAATATTATTTGCTTTATATAATTCATTTAGACTTTCTCAAAGTTATTTGCATCTGCTTTAAGAAATATAAAGTAGAACTAAGTTAATCTAACTGTTATTGATATTTGCAATGTTAACCAAATTAGTTGATACTTAAGATCTTTATCGTCTAGCAAAATAGATTATCTCTTTTATTAATGAAAAAAATCTGTTTGGGCATTAATATTTAACATATTTTCAGTTTGTTGCAGTATTTTCTTACTGAAATGTTTATTTTCTTTCATTAAATTTAATATAATTTGTATATAATAATATTTTAATAAATACCCAAAAATTCTGACGATTGTATTTAAATGGTGTTGGTGAGATTAAAAATTGAACTTTGTTGCTATATTTTGTAGTGCTGCATATTAATAGGCTATAAAAGTTATAAGTAAGACTATTTATATCGTATAAAAATGTCACAAAGGAATATGCTACTGTTCCACTATTATTAAATTACAAGTTAGACTCATTAGCAAATTTAATGACAATTAAATTTCTTTATTAAGCTCTTTCAGGAATGAGAGTTCAAGTATTCATTTATTTTTCAATTAATTATCATACATGTAATGTCTTTTTAATACATATGAACCAATTCAAGAGATTTTATGCATAGAGTAATCCATTATTATGCTATGCCCACTCTTTTATTTGATATATCTTTTTTAATACTTTTAATATCTTTTCTTGCATAAGAGCAAAACTTTTTTGTTAACTCTGCTGCTATCATATATCCAATGATATCCTATCAAAAAAAAAAATCCTTAGATTATTCCTGATTTAAATCCTTTTCAATGAGAATATAATCTTTTGGACTTCATCTAACCTTCATTTTTATCTTTTTTATACTATCAGGCTATCAGATTGAAGTTTAAAATATCTTAATGTTTTGGATTTAAGTCAATTTGCTTGCACATTTATATAGTTCTGATATGACTATATATTTTGATATTTTCAGTTTTTATAGCTGCTGTAGATATCTTTATCCTTAATCCAGAAACCAGCTTGAAAATACAGATAAACTAGTGCTGGATATAGATTTAAAAAATTCTACCATGGTGGCAGTGTACAACAATTAGAATTTGTTCCTGTAAAACGTTGTGCAAACTAAGCGTCATATACTTTTTAAAATACTAATTTAGGCCAAATGATAAAGATTTATAGCTATTACTAAAACGGAGAGTATCAAAATATAAAATTATTAAACTATGTAATTATATAGGCATTTTGTTGGATTTAAAATGTTTTTGAATTTCGGGCTGATAGTTAAAAAAAAAACCCCAAGGTTTCTGGCTGAAAGATGCATTAGAAGCAAAGATACAAGTGCATTAAATCTGTGTTTAATTCTTTACTGATATTAGCCACAAACTAGAAATTAATCTAAGATTATGGATAAGACAGCACTGGGCATGAATTTAATAATTACTATCATCTACTACTTATTTACTATTCAAAGTTACAATAAATGTCAGCAGCGGATTAGAATAAACAGAGTTTGTTCCTGCAAAGTGGTGTATAAAATGATCTTCACGACTGGTGCCAGATTATGTCTAGGAAAAGAAATTATTTGTTAGACTATTTCATGTCTAGAAAATGGTGAATCACTTACCCTCCCCTTATAACCTTTTGAGAACAAATATTTTGTATAAAAAATAAAAGCACAAAATTGATTATTTTTCGTAAAAACTACTTTATATAAAACTGCAATTTTTAAATATCAGTACTACGGATCTCACTGAGTTCTGAACTCTAAGTAGCTATCTAGTTTGCTTAATGATAGCCCTAGATCTTGATGTCGTGATATTTTTTCAGTTTTATTTTTGCTTACATACTTTTTGTTTTAACTGTATTTATTACTTTAAATTATTAGAACAAAGGAAAACATAAAATAATTAAATAATAAAGACAAATGTTTCTCTCTGATGATTTTTGGGAACAACTAAATTTTTAATTTTTGTAAAACTGAAATACATTCGCAATTACGACCTATAAGGTCAATTTTATCAAACGAATGTTATTTTAGAATGTTATTTTATTATCCATACTTTGTTAATCAGATTAAAAATAAAATATTAGTAGTCTAATAGCTTATAGCCATTTTAGATTTCTCTGATTAACATTAAAGAACTAGTTACTGGCCTAGAAGATGAACTAAGAATGCGCTAACAGACAATGGCATCGTTAACTCAACTTTTGGCGAATATTATTAAATGTTTATCATTACAAGAAATGATGATTGAAAGTTGACAAGACGAATAATATTTAAGGTTTTGCTAAAGCAAATATCATTCAAGTTATGCAAGTAGAATAACAGTGTTTTTTTTTTTTTTATATATATATAAAATTATTTTCTCCCTAAGAAGGATTAACGTGGCAAAGTGGAAAATCTCAAAACTTCTTGCGATTACTGTGTAATGACGAAAGCCTTGTAGCTTATCCAACAATAAACCAAGAATAACATGCCTAGTTATTAGTTCCGTACATTCGCGTAACAGATTGTAAAACCTTTGGCGGCCTGCTTTAAATCTTTTCATTTGTGTATTTAGTTAACGCATTAAGGTTTGATCTTATGGAATTAAAATATTAGTCTCTTTTAATACATTATTTTGCCTGGAATTTAGAAACCATTTTAGTTATTATAAAGATGAGTAATAAAGAAATAGGCAGGAAAGAACGGTAAATACAGCTCATTCAAGATTTGGAGGATAACAAAACTTAAATCAATTATTTTTTTATAAATAGTGATTTTTTTTTATGGCTACTGAAATTATATATCTCACAAAAACAAGTTCAAGTTTTATTTGCATAGAAAGCAGATTTATTGATTCCAAATAGATTTTAGATAAAGTTCCTGTGATTATCCAATAAGAAAATAATTAATTGTAAAAAAAAAAAAAAAATTAAATTGTAAGTAGTAGTAATTATGACCCCTCCCCCGACCGGACTAATAAAATTTTTTAGTTTTTTAATCAGATCATTAACACTCCTCCGACAGGACTTTTACTCCCCAACTAAAAATAGTTAGATACTCATTTGTTAAGTATTAGTGATTACTAACTGAATTGATTATGAATCATCTATCTGGAAAAAAAATCTAAGTCTGTTATGAGCTCAAAAAATTTCAACATTTATTCACTTGGAATCGAATCTTAGATATTGGTAAAATAGCTAAGTATACCAACCATTACACTAAGAGGTCCTACTATTTTTTCCGACATCTAGAATGCTTTTACTACCCTGCAGAAAAGCCGTCAGAGAAGAAGCCGATTGCATGCAGTTTTGCAGGAGTATTTTTTTTTCCAGAATCAAGTTTGAGTCTCATCCATGCCATGCTTTCATATTAATATTTCAGCTAACTAAGTGATAGGAGGGAGTGAGGTTAAACAAATAAATGATTATAAAAAATATTTTAATAATTTTCAAGAAAATTATTTACAAAAGAAAACTGAGACGAAATTTACACAATTAGTAACTACTTATTTCCAAGAGAAAAGTAAACTACAACAATATAGTGATAAATTGGACATTAATTCTAAGCAAATATTTACACACACACACACACACACACAGTAATCATTTGATTTTTAGAATACTTTATCTCATATGTATATTAATTGCGAAAAATATCTATAATAATAATAATAATAAGATAAAATTGAGTTCAAGCTTTTTTTAATAAAAGTATAAGCAATAAAGAAATTAAAAATATTGTTAAATTAAATGTTTGCTTCCTATTCTTTAAATTTACCGTCAAACAAATGTTTAATAATTTTTAACTCCATTTCAGTATGAAAGAAAAAGTATATATATAGGAGTGCTTACAATGTTATGTGCGTGCTGAAATGTGATAAAATTAATAATGATGTATGAAAATGTAGTAAGGATGCGTAACGTTTACACAGGTTTATGCTTTGAATCCGCAAGGTGTTGTAGTAGTCTTTCAATCATAAAAGTGAACATTTTATTTAAACAATGCAATTGGATTTCACAATTGTCTCGCCATAACAATTAAAAGTATAAAATGGATCTCAAATATCAAAAGTTAAATAGTTTAAAAATACCATATCTCAAATATCAAAGGAACCGTCAAAAAATAAATCTTAACGCAGGACTTGCTAATAAATCATTACTCAGTTCAAATTATTAAATGAGATAGGAGGGCATAATTAGCTCTCATATACTATATAATATATTTATATCAATATGTTATGGAGGAATATACATTCAAAATAATAATTATAAAGGAAGTCACATCACAGCAAAATCAAATTATTACTTAGAGAGAAATATAATAGTATTCATAAATCCAAAACTAAAACTTTAACTGGGGCAAGCAATGTAAGAAAACAAGATATATTTGCATAAATAATAAAAAGAACATTTATATTTGAAATATATGATCATTCATGCCATATTCTGATAAAAGGAATATATTACATTTATATTTTTATTGAAATAGCAGATGGATAACTCATAATACGGTTAATACCTATAAAATACCACTAAGATTGAATAGTCCACATTTTATCAAGAACATATATGTTTGTAAGAGTTAATTTCATACATCCAAAATTTAATTATTAATTTTCAAAATACTACAAGATATAGCAACATTATTGAATTGAAATATATCACATAGTAAAATTCATTTATTTCATTTGTTTCACATCAAAAATATTTCATTTTGCTACAGTTTGATTAATCTAATTATTAAGTAATTTTAAGTTAGTGACATCTTAATGAAATTATACAATAATAATAATAATAATAATAATAATAATAATAATAATAATAATAATAACAACAACAACAACATCATCAAAATAATGATTTGCTTTTAATTATCACCATCAAAGTTGTGGACAATGATTTTTCTTTTTTCTTTTGAGAATATGCTCAATAGTAGTGATAGTAGTAGTAGTAGTAATAGTACCAGTAGTAATAATAATAATAATAATAATAATAATAATAGTAGTAATAATAATAATAATAATAATAATAGTAATAATAATATAGTAGTAGTAGTAGTAGTAGTAGTAGTAGTAGTAGTAGTAGTAGTAACTCATTGAAATATATATGAAATTGGTCTCTTATTTTAAAAATATTGATAGCCAATAAATAAATTTTTACATATTTTATTTATTTTGAAACATCCCGAATGCCCAGAAATGTCTGGATATTTTTCCATAGAGATTTTAGATAGTATTAACGATGAATGAAGAAATAAAATAAAATAAATGAATTATAATACAGCAAATGCTACATTAAACTTTCTTCCAATTCATGGTTGAGTCAAACTGCAAAATATGTTGTCATAACAAATATTTTAATCATGGTCTCAAAACAATAATCAGCCAAATATTAATTTAATTAAGTCCATAAACATTAGAAAACATAGATAAAAAATTGTATATTTTTATATACAAATGAAGAATATTAGGATAGATAAGCAGTTTAATAAAGCACAATAGCAGCTTATTATCTATTGTAAGCCATTTCATTAATTTTGTGAATACTATTTTGTTTATAAAAGCGGTTGAATAATAACAAAACAATCAAAATCCAGAGATTGGTAATTGAGCAAACAATTAATATTTCTCCATCAAAATGGAATCTAAGATATAAAATAAATTGAATTCTGTAAATATAAAAATAGGATGTTTGTATCAGAGTTAAAGTGATTAAAAATAATAATAAAGTTTTTGGTTTTCTTTCTTTCTTTTGAATAAATTCTGATATTTTTTAGAAAGTATACAGTGTTTGAAGGTAAATATTATAAATAAATATGGGTAATCTCTACATTTAACTAACAAATAAATATGAAAACACAACAAGGTTGAAATGCACAGCAAGGCAAGTTTAATATTCCTAATGCAAATAAAATTAATAATAAAGTAACATAATTAACAATTATTAAAATAGAAAATAAAGTATATTAACCTATTTGTAGCATGCAGGTCTACCACATATGGGTGTGCAGGTTATCGGGGCATAAAGGTGCTTCATCACGAACACCCAAGATATTTTAATAAAATTTATATGTAAATAACAATGTGTATATTTTCAAATGACTTCACCATTAAAAATACATTATGAATGTAAATATTTCAGTTTTTTTTAAATATGAGAGAAATGCTTCTTTAGTTCATTAAACTTATTTCTGACAATTGCCAGAGTCTCGAATTTCAAGACCTGAGCTCGAAATGTACTACATATATACTATTATCATTACACTAAACCAAACAGGCTGATTTCATTTTCTCATGATAATTAATAAAACATATATATAAATGTTTATATTTCTGAATCAGTTTATTATTAAAAATATATTCTGATTGAATATATTTTTATTTAAATATAAAGGAATACTTCTTTACTTAAACATTATTACAATTGCTTGAGCCTCAAAATATATTTTATATATATTATGTTATGCTAATAACTCTTAACAAGTTTTTCTGAATATCCCTATCCTCAAATCGGCTTAAAGCTCTACCTGTCTGAGGATAGGTATATTCAGAAAAGTTTGTTAAGAGCTTATATAATATATAACATTTGTAGAACAAGCTTATTAAATTAAGTCACGTGATGTATAACTTGATTTCATGGAAGTTTATATATGCTCTATTATTGCACAAAAATGAACAAGCTGACACATTCCATCTCTATAATTAATAAAATTTATATTTAAATGAAAATGTTTAAATTTCCCCAATCTCTTTTATGCAAATATTCTAATTTATATAAAAAGTAACCTATTATTTTTAATAATTTATTTAAAATACTTATTTTAAAAATATTATCTCATAATTATGGTAATTGTGTACATGATAAGATTGAATTTCTCAATGATATTTTACAGACTTCAAATATCTGTTTCAGTTTATAGTGCTGGTAGAGTGGTCAACTCTGGAATGTGAGGTTTTAGGTTTGATTCCAATGGCCTATCATGTAAATATTTTAATAATGTTATATTTCTTTTTTTATTTTGCTATATTATCTTTTTATACATTTTACTAAATAGCTTTTTATACTTTTAATCACAATGTATTTTTTTTATATGCCATATTATCTTTTTACACGTTTTACTATTAATCTTTTTCTTTGATGTGGACTTAGGTTTGTTCTTTAGTTAAAAACTCATAATTGATCTGTAATTCACACTAAGGCCCAAATATAAGAAAAACAAAATGAATAAAAGCCATAATTTTTAAAAATATATTATTACACACTTAAAATATTTAATTCTTAACAAATTTCATAGTAACAGTACTGAAATTTTAAACTGGATTCCAAGAGATTGTAAAAGACCCAGAAAAAGACCACATGTGAGATGGATGGATGGAATAAGAAAGTGTGCAGGGGTGATGTGGAGAAGAGATGCTAAAGATAGGAAAAGATGGATTGAACTTGGAGAGACCATTCTGCAGTGATTGATAATGGTTGATGATGATGATGATGATGAACAGTATTATTTAATGCAAAAGCCCTACATATTTGCACTACTGACAAAGTCTAAAAATTATAACTAGTGGAATAAACCAAGCATTTTTTATAGTTATCCAAACATAACCTACAAATAAAAATAAAGTACAAGTTATTGTAATTGTTTCTAACAATACATTGAACAAACAATCTAAGTATATGAAAATTTAATTTTTTTTCCTTAAACAAGTTTTTACCAAATCTCTAATTGTCAAACTATATAATAAACTATAATATATATAAAAGGACTTAGTTTGTTAAAAAATAAAATAATATAGTAGTGTAATATTTTATTATTGAATGAAAATAAGTAAAACTATTTTTGTTAATAGAAAATGTAAACAAGTTTTGTGTGGGAAAGATTCTGAATTAAAATTAATGAATGAATTTTCAAACAAAAAACTTTTTAATAAGAAGGTGTAAATAGGATATAAGAGTTATGGTATTTCAGTCTTGTTATTTAAAATTGACTTAGTTTGGTGGTTCTAATGAAATACAAAAATTAAATCAATAAATAATGTTAAGAAAATTTAAAATATTAGACTATATATGTAATAAATTATAGTTATTAATAGTGAAATAATGCTTAATAAAAAATTAAATAATGCAAATATTTTATTATTGGAACAATATAATTTTGTTAATAGAAAATATGTAAGTTTATGCATGAGAGATTTTCAATGGGTTTTCAATCAAACAAGAACTATTTTTAATGAATTATTGATCTGCCAGTTAAGGTTTATCTAAATATTGCTTCAGAAAAAAATAATGGAGATAAGATGAGCTCTCTTTTGTCCTTACTGTGCAGGATGGAGTTCAGAACCAAAGCATTCTAAGCTTCATACTTTGGCTGTAGATAATATTTTTAATAATCAGGTAAGTTAACTAAAATTACTTTTATAATATCAGAGTCAGTTTGAGAAGGTAAGGAGAGCAGTACAATGTTTTTATTAGAGATGTGGTGCTTTTAAATAGGACCAAAACACAGATATTTGAAAAATTATCTTATATTTCCTCTCCCTGCTAGCAATTTCACAGGATTGTCCAAAAAATAATATGAAAACTTTTGAAAGAAAAAATTAAAATTTCAAATTTACTAAATAAATATTTTTGTTATGTCAAAGATTATTTTTCTAAACATTAATAAGTTTTATTTTAACAGGTGTTTTATTCTCTGAGTTTATTTTATAAAAATAAATGAATAAGACATGTAAGATATTTAGTAAACATGTTAAATGACTAAAGCCATATTTTTAAGTTTTTCTTGAGAAAGCACCAAGAAAAAATGTTTTCAATTTACAAATTTGGTGTGGATGTGCTAAAATTTACATTGCGCAAAGGTGCTTCTTACCCACATGGAGTAGCTAGTAGTGTATTTACAATTTAAGAATAAAAAGATATAGTTAATTATGACAAATATTTAAAATTAGCATGAGGAATTCAAAGTTTTAAATATTCAATTAAATATAACAAAAAATATTTTATTGAAAAATAAAATTAATAAATATAAGATGTGAGTTCCTTAATATAAAATATTAACTTCTTTGGTGAAGCATTTATTTTAATTTTAAATTATGCAGTAATTTAATATAAATAAACATAAAAAAATAACTTTTAAAATGATGGATCAAAAGAAAGAGCTAGCTGAAGTAATCATGAATTTGTAAATAACTTTTAATAATATTAAAATGTAAGATAATAAAATAAATTTCGAAAACAGCATAAATAACAATTCGTTAGAGGAAAAGGCATCCAACTTTAACGACTTCTAATAAATAAATATGAACGTTCCTGGAAGGCTAGAATAAGCATAATGATGATAAATATCTAAGTTTGGGAAACAAATAAGTAAAATAGTAGAATTTAATTTTAAAGTACAATTTACCGATAATATTTCAATGAAGACGTAGCAAATAATAATAATAATAATAAAAAATGGCATAGTAATAAATTTTATGCAATGTTTACTTTTGTCTTTTTTTTATTTCCATATTTTTTTCTTCTAGCAGTTAATATCTTAGCATTATAAGTATAGAGGATTTGAACTCAGATTTTCAAGCACCCTTCAACTATCCACACTATCTCATACAACTGATACACATGACCACACACATGTAGAAAAGATTAATAATCACCAATATACGTATTTCGTGCTAAACCAGCACTCATCAGTTAGTTCAGACTATCATCTCTCACACATATATATAATCAATGCCCAGTTTATATTAAGATAGCAAATCTTCATACTTTAATGGACAGGCTTCATTATGTATTAGCATTATGTATTTTCTTTATAAATTATTTTATTATTTGGTGCTTCCATGAATAATCAAAATAAAATATTACTTAAAAGATCTGACAAATTTGAGAATGTCACCAAGTTCTCTGATCTTCTTAACTAAATGAGATTGTTGAAAAAAAAAAAAAATTAAACTTAATATAGTTTTCTATTAGTTATTTAATTCTCAAAATTTTGCGAAAATAAAAACAAGTGACTAAGTAAGATATGCATAATTTTAAAACATATACAATTTTATATCTATCAGTTTTCAATCTTAGAAATGATAAATTTAATTGGATTTAAATAAAAATATTTTATTATAACTTAGATTTATATCTCTTTTATTTATGATCTAGGTGTTTAGTTTTACTTTAACTCTTCATTGAACCAATGTAATAACAAAAATAAAGCTATTTAAGATTATAATATGTACTTTCTTGCAAACTAATTTTTTATGAAGTGTTTTTTTAAAATTAAAAATCAGGTCGGTTTTCACATTAAATTTATATATATATTTTATTCTATATATTTATCTTATAATTAATAGATCATAAAAATAGGGTTATTTCACCTGGGAAGATCCCTAAACTTATTGACTTATGATTGATCAATAAAATCCTTATCTGTCTTTAATTCAAATTGAAAGTTTAATAAGCTAATCATCCTGAACATTCATTTGGTTAAAATCTTGGGTCTTTATTCTCTCTTGTATCATGATAGTATTGTTACCCTTTTTTCACTTATATGCCATATTCCTTCTCTGGATAAGATTGAGATTCATTTTCCCATATACAGAATCTTATAAAAAAGTTTTGTTAGTCTGTCACAAATATTATATGAAATGGAATGATTAGGACAATCTCTTCTGACTTGTGCAGTACATCTGATTGGTCAATAATACTTCTAATAAATTGGACAATCCTCCAATCAATTCTTTTATCTACAACAATTAAAATTTATTTAATACAGGTATCTGTGTATTATACTTAATGAATTGACCATTTATATTTGTGGAATAAAAAAAAAGGGTTCAGAATCCCAAATTGGAACATTGTTAGAAAAATCAAGCATATGCACTATGTTTAAAACAAAATCTTTCTTCAAGTTTGCATAATGTGTATGTCCTGATGGATCTCATCATGACAGTACTAAAACATTTGATATTCATGAACTTGGGTAACTTGGTATCAGATTATATCAATTATTACACAGATGTTGATGTTTTGGATCAAATATAAGTGACTGTTTACAATCATGCAAGTATTATAATTTTAATGACTGGGTATTACTTAGGAAATATGGAGGTTGACTTCCTCTACATGTAAACTTTAGTCACATTCAATTGATGATTTCCTTTTTTCATTTTGGTTGCTATACTAATGCAGCATTAATCACCCTATTCTGAACTATTTTGAGGAATGGGTACCATTTCTTTGAGTAATGCATCTTCTATTAAGAAAATACTATGGAGGTTCAACTAATTATTTAGTCATATTAAATTAGTGATCTTCAAACATTTTGTTGTGATGATGATACAGTCATACTTCACTTCTTATATTCTGGTTTTGAAGATGGCAATAATTCTATCTCATTATTAAAAAGAATAATCTCAATATAATTAGTTTTTTGTACTTTGTTATTGATGATGGGAAGAAAATCTGTCTTATCATTATGATCAAAAATGATTTCTGCATAATTAATTCTTTGGTAAAGACTTTGAAGGTGTTTTTTTTCTTGGTTAGTTTCAACTTTATTATTTTATCTCTTTAGTTTTCACTATAGGCACATTAATATTGCAATTATTCTTTGTTTTTTGAGCCTCTTCTGAATTCTGTCTTATTAACAGGGAGAGTGGTTTTCATATAACCAATTTCCTGGTGATGAATCTAAAGGTGGTTTTATTAGTAACAAATGTGATTTTCATGAAATCAATTCCCTGGTTTTATTTTCTTTCTGGACAGTTTAGATTTCAATGTGGCAGTTTTAATGTCAGTATAATCCTCTTCCCAGATAACTTTAATTTTAGAACTGTTCTCTTCTTTAGTGACTTTATCTTCACTTCTGTCATCTCTAATTTTATACTCTTTAATCTTTTAAATGTTTTTTCTTCTTGGTAATTTAATATTTAATATGTCTCTTCTCTAGATTATTCATATCTTTGATATGAGCAGACATGTCTCCTCTTATCAATAGCTAAATAAAAAGCATTTATTTCCTCCTCAATAATTACTTATTCTGCATTCATTTTTTCTCACACAATCATGGAATTTAGTACATTCTTTTTCTTCAACATCTATATATTAATCATATCTTTTCTTTAGGATAGCATTAATATCACCAAATACTTTTAATTTTATGGGGAATGGCCTTTAACACAAAATCTACTCATTACAATTCTAAAACAGTGTGCAATTTGCTTACACTAAATATTTCTTTCAAATTCAGTAAGGGCTTTGAGCATTCCATCAGTTTTTCAATGAAATGGATGATTGAATAGTTGGAAAATTGAGAAGATTGAAACTTGTTCATTAAAGCTTGAGGAATTAAAACCAAACATTGATTGTGTATATGTGTGGGAGATTATGATCTTTGTTGATTCTGCATGAAATATATATACTGGGGATCATGTATCTTTTTGCATGTGTATAGTCAAGTGTATTGATTTCTTGAGATAGAATGAAGGATGAGTAGAATAAAAAAATCCTGAGTTCAAATTTCTCTAATTATATCTAATCATTGATGGGTGTGGAGGAATATACTTTCTATATTCACTATGATCATTATGATCTTTATTGTTTTAAAATCAGATTTTGGCTTATCATCTTCCAATAGCAGATTTCCATTCTTGAGTCCAAAATGTTATAATTATAATAATAATAATAATAATAATAATAATAATAATAATAATAATAATAATAATAATAATAATAATAATAATAATAATAATAATAATAATAATGATGATGATGATGATGATAATAATAATAATAAGAACAACAACAACAACAACAACAACAACAACAACAACAATATTTATCCACAAAATAATTTTAATACTACCAAGTAAAACGATTAAGTTTTTCTGCATTGTATTCTATAACATTTCTTTTTGGTTGCATTCTGCATACTAATCTAAAATGAAATAAAATTAATAATATAGCATGCAAACTTTTACTGATTTCTTTAACTTATATTACTATTTCAGAAGTAAAAGTAAGTCATTATGACTTTTAACTTACAAAACCCACCCCACAAGTTTTATTTGTATGTATGATATCATTTGTATCTTTCATCTAAAATATTTGCCATCAGTTTCTTTGCAAACTCATAAGCACTAAAAACAAAATACAAATTTCAATTCAATTTTTTTTCTTTTATTATAAATATCATATAAACTATTTTCATTCAATTTACATTAAAAATTATTTAAATATTTTATTTAATTGGTCCTCACATTCAGGAAGAATTTTAAAAAGTTAATTATTGGTTTTTACATTTAGAAGATTACAAAATAAATAGTAATGGTGCACTATGCTGGAAAGACTCATTTATTTAAAATTACAGTTTAGCATTGCTTTCAACCAGATCGATCATATTCATAGAACTAATATAGTTTTATATAAATAAAATTTTTAAGTTAAATAATTTAAATATACCATTTATGTGATAATGCAATGCATGAGTCTTTCTTCTTTATTACATTGATGTTATTTGCATTAAACCATACCTCTTTATATTTTCTTTTTCAATTATGCACTCAGCACAAACAACTTTAATATTAAATGGATTGAAACTGTGTCCACATTCAACTTCATGTTCCAAAAGTATAGATCTAACATTGGAGTCTGTTTTAGCATGTTTGTATATATATTTATGCTGCTCTAATCTTTTGCTACAATTTCAATCCACTTAATATTTAAGTTGTTTGAGCTGAGCACAATAATTGAAAAAAAAAATATAAAGAGGCATGGTTCATTGCAAATAGCATCAATGCAATAAACAACAAAGACTTGTGTATTGCATTAACGTGTAAATGGTATATTTAAATTATTTAATTTATAAATTTTGTTTATATAAACCTATATTAGTTCTTTTGTTATATTTAAATTAAAGAAAGAAGAAATATTATTGATTTAGAAGATTAATTGTTGATGCCTCGTCAAGGGGCCACACACAAAATATTTTATTATAAGGAAAGGGAGAGGGGAATGTTGAAGCTAATACATTTTCAATAGTCCTTATGTTGAACATCAAGTTTACTGTTTTTATTTCTTCCATTCTTTCTTTTATGTTCCACGGAGAGCAAACTACCCAGAAATAGCAATGACAATTTTGGAGGCAGGAATTGATAATAGTTTATTCTGAAATTATATCTTTTCTTTAAACGTTATTTTATTATTTGGTGCTTCCATGAATAATCCAAGTAAAATGTTACAACTTAAAAGATCAAATAAGATTGAGAATGTCACCCAAGTGCTCTGATCTTCTTAATCAAGAGAGATGGATGAAAAGAAAAAAAAAGAAAATGCAATTTTCAAGTAGTTATTTAATTCTCAAAAATTTTCAGAAATAAAACAAATAAATAATTAAATAATTACCTTTACAATTTTATATTTTTCAGTACTCTACTTTAAAAATGATACATTTAATTAGAATATTTAAATATGAACATTTACATTTTATTACAATCTTTACATTTATATCTATTTATTAGAGAATTAAAAAAATTCTTGTGGATTGTATTTAATTATAAATTATTTTGCCAAAGTTTTTTTTAGATATAATACTAAATTCTCTATCTTCACAATGCTTTTAACTTTCTACTTCACATCTGCAAAAAAGTTAACATCGATATTTTTATTTATATGAGTAACCTATGTGTGATGAAATAAAAAGTTATAAGTACAGTATTTAAAATACTATATTTGGAAATTCTTTCATATATATATATTGTAATAGTCAAATTTGTATAGTCATAAAAACTAATCTTAGAAACTAAGTAATGATTGGTAATTCGATACAAACATTACCATAAACATTACAAAACTGACCCTCTTTATCGATGCCCCCAGGACAATTTCCAAATGACTACCACATTTGATGTTAGCCTATATATTCTTTTTCTTATAATCTGCTGAAGTCAAGGAGATACAAGAGACTCTTTAAAATTAAAAAAAAATGATAAAAGACACATATATGAGATGTAATGAGTATAGATAAATTTATTAGTAATAACAAATTAAAACAAAATAGAATAATGTTCATATGACTAGATATTAAGTCTATGATTATATTGCATTTTTCACAGGTCAAAATAATTAATGACCAAACAGTTTAACTATCACTAACTTACCTACAAAAGAGAGACTATAAGCTTTATAGGTCTTAATACTTTCCTGAGTAAACATTCTACGATGGTTTGACTATTAATTCTTAAATAATAAGATAAAAATAGGAGTATTTACTTAAACATACTAAAATCACAATTAATAAATGACCACCATGACTTAGAATTATGACTGACTAAATGTTTGATACACCAGGCTTTAAAAATACATTAAAATATTGAATGCTGTGCTAGTTTATGCATAAACAGAGTTATATCCAATAATGAAACAGAGATGGGGTATGCTCACCTTGACAAGGCCATACCTAAGAATTTCATGAGATCCAAGAGTCATAAGAAGCAGGAATGAATGTCTGCTTCTATAACCAGTAACAAACTTATTCCTGTCAAGCAGGAAATTTGTCTATACTGATAATGATATTAAGAACAAGAAGAAAGATTATCTGAGTATATATATGAGAGGTAGCTCTGTTTTGGCATGACCATATCAGAGAGCACTCAACCAATCCATTTCCACAAAGCAGGAATGATAATCTATTTGAGAATCAAAAATATAAACTAATCAATATATATAAATAACCCTGCAATTATTAATTATTAAAATATGGATATTAAAAAAAACCAAAAACAAGCATGAATAGCAACATTATAACTTTGAATAAACGGTCATGTATTATTTTACTTGACTAAATGAAGGCCTAAATGGTTTACCCAATATAAAGTTTGAATAATTACACCTTATTGGCAGCACTGGCCAAAAATAAAATTTCTATTCTATGTGAATGAAAATAAAAAGCTGTCAATATATATAACTAAATGAGAAAAAATTGAATCTGTCTCAGAGGTATGTATATATAATGAGTCCCATGTTGGTAACATCAGATTATAAAAAAATATCCATATTTCAGGGTAATGTAAATATAATGAGTTCCATGTTGGTCATGCCAGATTATATATTGAAACAGACAGATCGAAGAATCGATTTTAGTTTCATGGTTGTCATTTAAGAACGGTAATTCTAAACCACTATTTACCCGCAATGAGACTTTTTCTATTCCAAGCCACATAGATTTTAAGTTATTTATTTTGTGTTTGTTTAAAAAGAATTTAATGTAAAGAGTATGAGTATAAATGTCACAAATCATGATAAATAATATTCGTGTGTGTGTGGTTTGTGGATTTATATTAGCTCAATTTAAAAGTTTCAATTGCGGGTATATTTTCTTTAAATTTTAATTTTGCAAATTATACAAAGTCATTTAAAAATGCTGATCAAAAGTCACATTCCTTTGATCAGTATTTTTAATCAAAATCTTACTTGTACAAAATGTATAGGATAATTAATTTGTACTTTGATGAATTAACATAATGAATGTATATTTTTGTATTCACGAATTCCGATGTAATTGTTTTGTCAATTTAGAATCATGTATTAAATTTAAAAATAAATGAAAACCGAACAATGGAAATGAGAAACGTAGAAATCTTATCAAGAAAGCAAATGCTATTGTATAGTATTTAAAATTAGATATTGCTGGAGGCCGAAAATCAAAAGAGGCGGAGTTATGAACAAAAACTAGGCAGAAAGGTCAACCGTAGCCATCTTAAATATAATATGGACACTCTAACTTTTGACTTGGTTGTGCTTAGATCGTCTCAAGCTACAGCAAAGTAGTTGTTCCAGAGAAATCACTTCAACCGTTATTAAGAAGTTGCCCGGTAAACTGCAATCATGATGGGCTAAGTCCAAGAAGCTGATCCCTGTTCTGCCAATTTAAATCTTTCATACCGCTGATCTGTAATGTTTTCCGTGCTTCCAGTCTTCCAAATTCCAACATTTAAATTAACCATGCCTTTCTAAGAAATTCAAAATGCGCGCCTACGTTCTTCATACATATCACCGCAAGAAGAAAACCGGACGAAGAAAGAATGGTAACTTTTGTTACATGAACTTTTAACTTTCCTCTCAGTAATAATTTTATATTTAATCTGTTAATCAAAGTAATTGCATGTAAATTTCTTGCTTTCCATTTGAAAATGTTACACTAAAACCTGTCAGTAAATTTCTTCTCTAATATTTCGGTGTGTGCTCTAGTCTTTAGATGATAATTATTAATATTTGTGCCTACTAATAATCCATTTGTGAATACATTTATATTTTTACTATTACTTATTTTACAAACAAAACGATGCCAATAATAATATTTCTCAACTCTAATTAAAGTCAGTAAAGTTATCTCATAATATTTATTATATTCATTTTAAAAGTAATTTTCTTGTATCGAATTAAAAATCGTCATTTATGTTGAGTTGAGAAATATTCAAGTATTTTTATTGTTTCTTTTACTTTGTCATGATATTTTAATCTATACTCCAAATCTCAAATACTTAAAATAGTCTAAAATTTTATTATAATCTTTTGTTATATATTATTACGGAGTAAGAATAATAATTTATTATTACCTTCCGAACAATCTGGGGAGTTATGGGTTTCAGAGTAAATTTAATTAATTATTACTTTTGCGATCGTTTGATTTCGCCATGTTTTATTGAATAGTTATATCGGACTGTTGCGTAGAAAATGTTACGGAGAGAAAGGGTTTTATATAATTTCGTTTTAAAATCCACTTCCGGTCACTCTTCCTCGATGTTACTGTGGCAATGCCTTTACCTTCGCTTAAGTTGGCGTCTCGTTTTACTACCACATGGAGAGAAAGAAATTCTTCTCCAGGTAATCTCTTGGATCACCGGGGTTCGAAAATGAGCCCGGCTGGTTGTAGTGTCCCGGATCTACTTGGGGGCATTAAGACTTGTCAAAGTACAAGCGCCCGGTATTCCGTCAATGCACCGCAAGTTATTATTTGTAGTATACCTTAATCTCTGCAACCATCAGTACATCAGTATTATATATTATATTTTTATATAAAACCGCCTCCCATTCTTCCGATCTCGCAATGGTTTGAAACTATTAAAATAAAACAACTTAATAAAAACTAGTAGATAAATATTTTAAGTGCTCCAATTACTCTGATTCTCATATCAACCTGTACAACCATTTAAACATATAAATATTGGCATGAGTTTGTTAATCAGTACAAACCGATTATTGATGACTAGCAGCAATTTATTATAAATACATATGAGAGTTACCGTACCTGTAAATAATATTATTCAATGCTTTCAATAATTTATTAAAAATTTGTCTAACCTAATTTTGTCTCTCTTGCATTATTACTCTCGAAATCTAGCCAATCACCTGCTGTCTGTATCGACAACTTAAATATATACATTAAATTATTAGCCGTACCAATATCCCGACTATAAGATATCTATGAAATAGCTGATTGTAGGTAATTTAGTCTGTGTTTTTCGATGAGCTAGTAAAGGGAGAACCCCGTACCGTTGTAATGTTGTCATCGGTGGGTCATGCCAGGGTTTTGGGTTTGAATTTAGTTTGCATTTTGGAATTTATTCCTAGACGTGGACTGGGTTCGAATTCGGATTACTGTGTGTGAATAGGCATGGTGATTTTTACCGGTACAATATATATATATATATATAATAGTCAGATTTGTAGTCAGAAAAACTAATCTTAGGAAACAAGCAATAATCATTAACTTACATGACTGTGTGTAACATTGATATAAACATTACCACAAACAATACAAAGTTGAACCTCATTACTTATACCCCCAGGACAATTTCTGCATAACTACCAAATCTGATTTTAGCATATGTGCCCACTTTCTTATATCCTCCTGAGGTCTGGGGAATACAAGAGACTCTTAAATTAAAAAAAAATGCTAATTATGATAAACAAGACAGAAATGCAAGAGGTAGTAAGTATAGATAAATTTATTAGTAATGATAAATTAAAACAAAATAGAATAAAGTTCATATAAATAGATTCTAAATCTACAATTATATTGTGCTTTTTACAAGATAAAAATAATTATTGACTAAACTGCTTGATTATCACTAACTTATCTACAATAGAGGGATTATATGCTTTACATGTCTTAATAATTTCCAGGATGGAGATTCTACAATGGTTTGACTATTAATTCTTAAAATGAAGCAGGGTGAAGAAAGATTATTTACTTAAATATATTAAAATCACAATTAATAAATGACTATCATGGACTTAAAATTATGACTGACTACATGCTATCTATATCAGGTTTTAAAATACTTTAAAAAATACTGAACACAATGCTAGGTTAAGCATTAATAGAATTATATTTGATGATGAATAGAGATCAGGCTTGCCTACCTTTGTAAGGCTATATTTCAAAATTTCATTGGATGCAAGAGTCATATGAAGCAGGAATGAATGTCTGCTATAACCATTAATGAACTTATTACTATCAAGCAGGAAAATCATCTGCACTGATAATAATATTAAGGTCAATAGTGAAGTTTGTCTGAGTATCTATAAAAGAGATGTGTTCACATTGGTATGATCATATCAGAGAGCACTCTAGATAATCCATTTCCACAAAATAGGAATGATCATCTCCTTGAGGAACAAAAATACAAATTAATAACATTTTATAAATAACCCAGCCATTGCAATTTATTTAAAGAAGGAATAATATTCATTAAGGCTGTAGCCTCAATCACATGCGTATAAAATGCGATAGTAGGGACCTCTACAAGTCTTAAAACCACAAGCTGTGCGTTTAAATAAATTTATAATTAAAGAAGGAACGAACAATAAATAATTATTAATTATTAAAGCTTTAAAATTAAAAGAAAACAAAAGCAAGTGGTGTGAATAGCCACATTACAAGTTTAAAGAAGCAATTATGTATTATTTTACTTGGTTAAATAAAGGCTTAAAGGATTTATTCAATATAAATACTTAAAAAAACAATAAAAGATTTGAATAATCACTGCTTAAATGAAAGTCCAACTCAGAAACCATACTCACACATATTAAGAAATATAATATCCATAATGTAGCTTGAAAGGTTTGTGATTTAGATATGTAATTATAATGAAACATTTATAAGACTAATGTAAATTCAATGACATATATATTTGTCCCGTTAAAAAATATAAATTAACATATTTCACATTGTTTTTAAAACTAATTCAACTTATTTTTCTATTTATTTAAAAAAAATCTGGTTTTCTAATCTTGATAATTGCAAGAGTAAAGTCTCAATTGAATTGCATTACTGATTATTTTTTTTGGAAAATAAAAATCTTTGATTCAGGTGAAGAAGGATAGTTAAAAACATCTCTGCAGTTTTGCTTAATTAACTTTATTTTTAGGGGGAATGATTCTTGGAGTTTAAGAGATGAAAATATATTTAAAAAATAACCTTCCATCACCTGGTTACTTGAATATTAAATCTAACACATATATATGACTTAAGAATGACTACATATAACAATACATTTGATCATTCTTAACTAATGCAAGTTAGTTTAATATATATGTATAATATTAATTAAAGTAAAAGATATTAAAGATAAATATAACAATAAATAAATAATACAAATAAAAGGAAAACATCAAATGCATATAAATTGTTTTATCAGTATAGGATTGCAGAGATCTCATGGTGAGAGTTTAATGATTCTACAAATATCTTCATGAAGGATTTTAAACACATGGTAAGATATGAAGAGCAGCATATACATATGATATCACATAGCTTTCATGATGCAATTCTCCTTTATTTGATGCTGCATGACATTTTTCTCTGATATTACTACTTAATTCTGGAGACAGACTGATTATTCAGAAAAGCAGATGACTAAGGGTGATATAATTGATTAAGCTCCAACATATTTTGTAAAGCTGAGGAGCATAAAGGTCTTAATCAATTACTTTAATTCTGTTTAATAGTAATAAATCATGCTCTCATTTGTAAATGCTTTACATTGATATATATATATATATTGTAACCATCATCAATTGGACAATCGGGCCACACATTGCCAGGCACTAAGAGATCACCTATAACCATCAACATTAATCAAGCTTAATACCTTGATGTCAGAGAACTACTATAATCAGACCCACCTTACTATAGCCTAATAGACTGAAGGGACGTACCAATGCCTACCACATTGGCACCAAGAACTGTAATAGAATTCTTTATAACCAATGGCTTTAATCATTGGGCAGCCAAGAACTGTACCCATCGATCTAACTGAATGCTCCCATCATTGTGGTGCCCAGAATTATAACCAAAAGCATATCATGCCATCTATATTATGCATCAAAGACTATAACCGAATTCTGGAGCAAATTACCACAAACAAAACTAATGATATAACATAAAATTGTTATGATCTAATCTGGTCGCAGCCAGGGTGTACCGCGAAGACCTATCATAGTAGTATGTGAAAATACATTAGACAAATTATAATTATGCAATTTTATTATCCTTCAAACCTTAATTTACGATTTTTCATTGCATGAGACCTTATGGCCGACCATGGACAAGATGATATAATTTGTGGAACTACTAAAGATTATGAATTTTAAAATTACATATATGATTTTTAATACAAATGCTAGTCTAGGTAAGAGCTTTGCAATAATAAATAAACATGGAATACTTGGGTTTTTTTTTTTACAATTTAATAAATATCAATGAGACTCTTGTTATACTGATGAATAACAATTAAAACATTAAGTAAATACATTTAATCATGTCATTATCTGGTAAATCTGTTTATAAGTTTATAAAATCAATCAATTTTGTATCATGTACTCGAATCAACTACGCAAAGCTTAAATGATGGAAAAGGTAAATGGGATTTTATTGTACCTTACACATCATAAACTACCAAGAACAAAAAGCATTCAAATGTTTTTCTCAAAATATTACTAAACTCTTATATCATGTTGGCAACAGTATGTACTTCAATGTATGCTCTATTCAAGATATATGATTTCTGATTTTATGAATGACAAATAGCAATGGCACAGTAAGTTTAATTATTAATCAATATTTATTTACAATTTTTATGACTAATAAGTAATTGATGGTTAATGTAATAACTAAATACATAAATAAACAAATAAAATAAATAAATAAATTATAATTCCATTGGCTTCCTTCAATAACATATCATCGGCACAGTTTTATAAAGCCTAATCATACATTATATTACAATTTGATATAATTGATGTCTTGAGGAAATTATACAAAAATTCAACATCAACTCATGAAATATCCAATGTGTCAGTTCCAGAACCAATAAACTTATACTATAGACCTATAACAATGTAATAAATAATATTATATTTGTAGGATTTAACTATAATGCTAATGCGAAATAAAAATGAAAATTTAAACTTCAATTCAGATAAAATACTAATTAACAAACAGTTAATTATTATGAAGTAACTTAGATAGAATGTCCTGCTACACTTTATGACTTAACTTATAAATTATGCTTATAAATGGAAGAAAATGATTTTAACAGAATAACCAAAATATTTTGCCCAAACTTATATTTATGAAGTAAAATCATATTCCTGTGGATGCATTCATCTACACATAGGAATTATATAACACTGAGTGCCTTGTGGATTTATACACCATCATAAAGCAATAAATATAATTACACAATTCCGCGGATTAACCACCAGCGCAGGAATGAGTGTAAAATAAAGAAAGTGGCAATTAATTAATCTGCGGATTAACCACCAGCACAGATTAATGCCTTTTAACATTATAAAGCAATATTACTATTTACTTCACATTTAAAGTGCAAAAATCCTCCTCCTCAGTTATTCTGACCATTCAGAAAACACTAACATTTTAGCAGATGTGGGTTCATGCATAATAAAAGTGTTTCACTAATCATGACAACTAATATATTATCTTGCTTAAAGTAAAAACATAGCAACAACGTAATATAAGTGACATTAGTATAGGAATAGAACTCTGGAAAGACTCACAAGACACTTCATGAGAGGTTGACACATATCATAAATTCATTAGTAATTTTCAAGCTTTTTCGCAAGCGCTATTCCCTTGAATAAGTATTTTATTCAATCCCATTAATTTAATTTAAACCTAATAAAATATAACTCATGAACTTCACATACACAATAAAATTAAATTAATTCATTCTTACTTAAATACATGAATTCTAGCAGGTGTACGTGTGACATAAATTAAATTGTACAGCATTTTATAATAATAAATATGATCCGTGAAATCCATGTAAAAATGTCTTGAACAATAAATACACAAAGTAATAATTATAATTATAGTTGAATTCCATAAATGTAATTCTATCTATTTGTCTTAGATATTATAAGCACTTTTAAATTAATGATTTTACGTGGCTCCATAAATATAAAACAATTCCAAAAACATGACACGCAGAGTTTAAATGAAAATGTTCTTCATAAGTTATTAAATTCTACATTTCTATATAAAACTGTTCCAAGTTTATAACATCCAGGCTAATATTTACTTATCCACGTTTAAATTTAGGGATACTAATTAGAGCAAATAATTTAATAATTCCAAATTAACGATAAAATTAGAAAGTAGTTTTAGTTAATTATTTGAAGACTGTTTCCATTATTCAAATGGTAAACAAATTAAATAGCAAATACATTACTGGCAGTATATAGTTAAATAAATTAATCAATGCTATATTATTTTAAATTATAAACGGAAATATTAAACCATGTTAATAACTTTAACATTTAACTTTGATTTTAAACCTCTTCTTTTTTTAAAAAGAAAGTTTTCATATCTAAAAAACTTCTGTAATTAAAACATCTATTTAGTGTTTCCAAATTGTAGAATAATAAAATATTCCAAACATACCAAGATTCTGCAATTTATTCTGCTTTTAAATTTGAAAGCTCCAACATATTTTTAAGTGTAAATATTGGAAAATTATTAGCGATTTGATCCAATTGGCTAGCTGATCCGAACAGATTTTTAAATTTAGCACTTCATTCTATTATTAAATACCACCATTTTATGTTTACATTTGTAGAAAACTTTTTGGTAAATCCCTTTACTTATTAACTATTTTTAAAAATTAGTTTATCATATTTTACATACATTTTATTCTTACACCATTTTCTTTTTCTCTAACAGCAACCTTATCACAGACGATCTCTTTAATCGCGCTCTTTTTTTTTTTTTTTTACATTGAAACGCATATGTAATTACTATATTTTTATCTAATAATTAAAAATTAGTTAAACAAATGGTTTTTTAATTCAATGAAAATAATTTCTAAGACTATTTTAAACAAATAAAAATTATTATTATTTTCAATCACATTTTACTAAATTTAATGTGTTGTCAATTTTTAAAAAGTTAAACATATTTTGATACAAATCAGTGGATGGAAAGAAGCAATTTAAATACATTAAAATAACACAGACAATAAGTAAAGCAAAATATTACTTATTCTCTCTAATAAATTATCTTGAATGCAAGAAAATAATCTGTTCAAAAACGCAAACCAAGGCAATCAAATCACCAAAAAGAAGACAGAGAAATTTTTATACCAGTTATATCGATCTTTATATTTTATACTAAAATATAAGGTTACAATATATATATATGAATTTAAGTAAAAAAGATAAGGTGGATTTGTTATCTTTTCAAAGACTCTATTTTATGTTTAGAGTGAGAGTATTCCTCAGCTTTATAAATTCATACAATGCATATATTGGGGTGATTCCTTTATGACTATAATAAAGGGTCATATATATTGAAATCTAAATCTTGTTTTTGAATTACAATATTTTTTTAAATAGGCATATGTTTTAGAAGTATTATAAAATATGGCAAAGTTATTCATGGACATTTTGAAAGTCATTTTACTTAAAAAATCAAATGTATTGTTCAGCAGTTCATGAATGCTACATGTAATTAAACGGTATTCAATCCATATCTTGATTTCTAGAGTCTGCTATTTTACCATAGCATCAAACTATATATAAAAAATAATATTATTATCAATCTGTGTATGTGATTATATGATAGTAATGTTTTCATTTATTGCATAATGTTTAACTACAGGGAACTTCCAATCCCTTATTTTTCAAAAACAAAGAAAATAAAAAATAGCTACATGAAATAATATAACTAAATCCTATTAAAAACATAAACAAAAACATAATAATTATTCATTGAAATATTAGTATAAAAAACAGTTTAACTACTAACTTTAAATCCAACTCACATATGAGATACCATTGAAAAATCCAGAATTTTGTAATAAAAAAATGTGTATTTATTTTTGGGTGTTATAAATTGAATCACTTTTGAATTACTGTTCATTTGATGCAATGCATTTGTCTAAACATGTTTTCCATTTTTCAAAATAGTCATGAAATTGTTGCAAAATGATGCCATTTAAAGCCTCCATCATTTTTTTCTTCACTATTTTCAAGCCAGCAAATTTTTTTCTTTTAATATATTTTTTTCATTTGGGGAAATAAAATAAAATTGCATAAAATAAGATTAGGTGGTTGTGGCAAATGGATTAGCTAACAAATTCTGGTTTTGACTAAAAATTGTTTCACCCTCAAAGCTTTGTGCATTAATGCATTGTTGTATTGAAGCTTGCACTTCCCATTTTGATATAAATTGGGATATTTTCATTTCTCCACATCATACAAATGTTTCACAACTTGTAGGTAAAACACCTGACTACTATAAACCCATTTTGAGTGAAACCTACTGTTTGAGTAAAAAATAATAGAATCATCTTGATATTGGACTTCATCCACTGTGCTTTTCTGGGACATGGTGAATTTGAACTCTTTCATTAAACCACTTATAAACTAGTGTTTTCTCCACAGAAGCTTACTTGTAAAGTGTTTTAAGCAGTATGAATCTTTCCTCTGATGTTTTTTCTAACAGAAAACAGAAATTCATGTTGTCCCAACTTTTTAACCATAACAAAAATTGATAAATAAGTAAGACACACTTAACAAAAAAATTACTATGTGGCACCATAACTTCACACAATGATGCTGGTTGATAGAATAATAAAAGGTCCCTGAGAGAGGCATTTAGTGACAGAAGCATGTACTACAATACAATTGCTCACCAGAGAATGATTCCATTTTTTAGGTGCTCCCTCTCCCATATTGTAATTTAGAATATTTTCCAACTATTATTTGCTTAATATGTATGTGTGTATATGGATATATATATAAACAACATTAAAAGCATAAAGCTAAACTAGTCAATAAATAATCAAAATGAAGGGTGTATAGCAAAGTAAGTGGAATTGTGAGTAATGTTTAGTTTAAATATGCTGTTATTTTGTAGTTTTTTACACTTGAGAAGTCTGCTTGTAGCAGTGAAACCATTGGTAGTGTTTTAGAGTTTATTTTCTTAACTAGTCTGGTTGAATTGTGAATTTAGGATTGGGTACTATAGATGATAGGAAAATGAAACCCATCTAGTTTATTATATAAAGTACAATAAGTAATTTTTGTTTTAATTTTAAAAGTATCTGATTGGTCCTTCAAATTGTAATTTGAGATGCATTTACAAAAAAGAGCCCCCTTTTAAAGAAATAAAATACAGATTAAGAAGAAACTATATTGTTTTTAAAATATTTATAATTAAAAAAAAGTTAAATAAAAACTTATCTCTGAATTATATGAATTAAAAAAGAGAAATATGATATTTTAATAGCTAAAATAATTCATACATCACATAACTTAATTGAATAAGCTTGTAATTATAAAAACTAAAGAATATGCAAATAGCTCTAACAAGTTTTATTGATAAATGCAGCAAGAGAAAGCATTTAAAAAGTCTCTATCTAAAACTCATCCCTATCTCCAGACCAGTTTCATGCTTTTGGCATTCCTCAGTGAGGTGCTAGGATATTCCAGATACCAGATCCCAAACACCAACTCAAAAACAGCACTTATGTAATAATTAACTTTTAAATAGACAATCTGAAAATTTCAGACACTTATATGTCTTCAAACCCAGCTATCCAAATTTAAATAGCTATATGGGGCTGAGAATCCTACAGCCCACACCATATATTAATAATCTTAGCTATTAAAAAACAAGAATCAAATGGTTTGCTGGTTAGGAATCTTTAAAAATGTGCTAGAAATTGGAAGTGACAGAATTGAACTGCAGTATGTGGACTTTAAGCTCTGGTTTCTGCCATTTTATCTTTATTCTAAATCATGCAAGAAAAAATTTCATTTGAAATTATAAATAAGAAAAACTAGCCATGTAAAAAAAAATATTGCATCAGTAAATAAAGTTAACAAAAACAACTTTCAAAAAATAATAAATATATACTTTGTATTTTTATGACTCTGATTTTAGGCTTAAAAACGTAGATAATGTGAAAAGATGATACATACATAATTGATGGATTGAGAGTTTACTCTATTTACATTTATAAAAAACGTTCAAAAACAAAATCTAAATGTTATTATCCGTAATACTCTGTCCTGTAGATTATTATATACATAGTTTCTTTTTATTACTATATATATATATATTAAAGCAAACACTTTCACAGGTTAAAAATATAAACATTTATTTCACATTCACCCATATTTTTATTGGTTTATTGACAATATAAGCATTATACCAACATTTCAACTCAATTCCATCAGTTATCTTCCTGGTAGTAGAAGTCATTCAGAAATATCCCAGAGACTACTAGATGACGGTTTAATGGAACTAGTTGAATATATATATATATTAGTGTGTACGTATGTTCATACCAAAAAGAATAATGAAATATAATTGACAGTTATTTATATTACAGCAATATATATATATGTTTTTGAATAACTTATTTTTATTTATAAAGCTATTGAAATAGTTAAAGCTTTACTTCATTAGCACATAAAATTCATAATATATATATAAGTGCTTTGCGCCCAGATAATGAAGCTGATAACAGTAAATAAAATAAATAATATTATACAATTATTAAAGCTGAGCGCTTTCGGGAGGATTCATATCCCCATATTCATAGCTACTAGAATTTTGTTAAGAACTATACTAGTGTTAATGCAAATTAATGTAATGTGGCTACAGAGACCATGTTCGAGAAAGAGAAAAGCAGGCCTCTCTTCTATTGATTGACGTAGAATCACTTGCTATTAAATTTTGGTTTTCAATATTGCTATATATTTTTAATTTAATACTCAAAAACAGCCCATTATTGGTGAATAGCTAAAGTAAGCCCCCCCCCCATACAATAAAGAAAATGAAGTCTTATTATAAATTTAGTCCATTGTCTATACCAACAAGAATTTTGAAAGATCACATTATAATATAATTACCTTTTTTTTTTTCTACGATCAAAATTACCTTTTTATATATATATATAAATCCTTCATTACGAAGTTCCTTTTTCCGGAGATAAATTGACACCAATTTAGTTCACATAGGTTAAAAAAATTATAGTTCAGGAAACAAAATCTAGATGTCATTATATTTAATACTCTGGCTATATACATTAGAATATGAGTATTATCTTTTGTATATGTATGTTCTATACTGAAAAAAAAAAAAAAATGTAATTGAAAGAGAAAAATTTTATATAAAATTTTTTGCCCAAATAATTATTCAATAGTAATTATTTATTATAGTCATGTTCTACAAGATAACTAATATTACAATCTTTAATTAAAAAAAAAATCATATTTGTGTCAAATAGATTGATAGTATGCAAATACGGTAATTAGTTTTTTTGATTGTTTGTGAGTCAACATGTTTAAAACATTGTTATAGTTACATTTTAAATGAAATAGATGTGCATTAATATTTCAAATTGTATTTGTCTTAGAGAATCAAATAAATGTATTGTATTTTTATTGTCTTCCAAAATAATCTAAGAAAATTGTCTTCCAAAATAATCTAAGAAAATAAAAATTATCACTGACTTCTGTCTTCATCATCAACTTAAAATGATCTATTATCCATATTATCATAATCTTTATATTTAAATAAAGTGGCATCTTTTTACTTTCTTTAACATTTCTAATAATTATTCTAAGATATTTTGTCAGTGCTAAAATAATGTATGTGAAATATATTTTTAATAGATTATCTAGAAATTTTAGATAAACTTAGGGTGACCAGACTAGTGTGATCAAAAATCGGGACGTAATGACCAATTATTTTTATGGCATTGCACCCCCTTTTTTTTTTTTTTATATATAAAATTCCATTCCTGTGTATAAGTATACTTTCTTTTTAGCATGTTGACTATTGTTTAGGATTATTAATATTCCTACTAATTTTATCACTATAGAAAATTAATATCAACAAAGAACTAGTAAAACTACACTGTCAATCAAAGCAGGTGCAAGCGCAGTTCAAATTTTAGCCTACAAAAATCCAACTGCGCATATTCCAAAGCGAGGTTGTATGAGAGAATGCGTCCAGCTTGAGAACCCGGCCATATAATGTAATAGCGAGCTTTGTTTTAGTGTTGGAATTTTTCTTAAGTTTTTATAATATTACTGTAGAGACTGAAATGGACAGGGATGGCCAAAAAACGATCATTTTTGTAAGACAAATAATAATTATGAGTATTTGAAAATCGGAACATACAACATCCCGAAAACACATTTTGGGGACGCTAGGACATCTAATCAAAAATAGGAACAAATCCTGAAAAATCGGGACATTTGGTCACCCTATGTAAACTGCACAAGCATTTCTTTTTAAAAAACAATAATGGTTGACCTACTTATGTATTTGTCAGCATTAGACCAGCAATGAAATTTTATCTTCATTTAAATCATTATGATTATATATAATATTTGATAGTATTTACTTAAGTAAATTTAACTTTTAAAAATAAGTTATTGAAGATCTTTTATATCTACTTTACATTCTTTATTAACTTGTAGATTCTCCTAACCTACTTATATTATAAAGCTGGCCATCTTTTGCCAGTAAATAAATTGACATTAATACAGAAAGTGGAGTTACTTATACTTTGGTTAAAAATGATTCTTCAAATCTCTGAAAGTTAAATTAAAATGATCCTTTAAATCTTTGAATGTTAAATTTAATTATTTAATTAAATAATACGTACTATCAAATATTTAGAAATCATAAATAATTTTAAGTAATGAACACTAAAATTTCACTGCTGGACTAATGCATAGAATAAAAAAAAGGAACCATAGTTTTTGTAATTGTATGTAGAGGGGAAAAACTATTTTAATATTTTATTTTAATTATAAATGAAAATTAAATTTAATGCCATTTTTTCTTATATACAAATTTATGGTATAAAGTTTTTTTGTTTTTTTTTTAAGACAGTATCCAGAGAAAGAAATTACGAAAAATGTTTTTTAGCAACTGCAGCTTGAATGCTAAATGTAATGTCATTAAAATATTAAACCTTTAAATTACATAAAAGATCCAAAAAGAAGACAAATAGGTGATATTAAGCATAGCTTAAATAATTGACAAAGATTTTAATAGAATAAACACTTTTTTTTTCTTTAAATATTCCAGAGCATAGCTTAAATAATTGTATGAATATTTATATAACTTCAACAAATAAATTTAGTTAATAACTTAATTAAAAATGAATGGAAAATTATACTATAAAGTAATATATATAAAGTTATATAGGGTGTGTTTTTATTTATTCTGTATATTGTTATGTTATATAGTTAGTTCTTCCAATTTTATTGAATCTTTGTATCATAATTTTATTTTGTTTTATTTTATTAGTGTTATTATCTCCTTAGCTTGCAAGGAAGTAGGGAAGTCACAGGAAGAAACTGTGTGGTAGACCAAAGGTAAGTTGAACATCTTACTTTTCTAAGTGATGAATGGTGAAAATGTGGAAGATTCTGCAGTTTGCAAGGAAAATTTAAATTCAGTGTTTTTATTCAACATGGCCACTAACAATAGCGATGATTCAGCACAGGATAGAATAAGAAAATTTTCAAATCTTTCAAATGTCTCTTTCACTGGTGAAAATGATGAAAATTCATCTCACAATGATGGTAGTTTCATTTTAAAAAGTGTTGATAATAAAAATTCTACTAAAATCAGTCAACATAGAGATAATTCTTAATTCTAATGTTTGATAATAAAAATTCTACTAAAATCAGTCAACATAGAGATAATTCTTAATTCTAATGTTTCACCCATGGAAAAGAACTTTAGTGATCAATCCAATATGCAGAAGAGAACCAATAAACAGTTTGTGTTTTTTGATAATTCTGAAAGACGTTTTAAACTGCTAAAGGCCGATAGTGTTACTACAATGGAAAAATCTTTAACTAAAAAGAAAAACACTGACAATTATGAAAAAAAAGATAATCTTAGTTAATGATAAATAAAAAAGATAATCTTAGTGATAATTGTAATATAAAAGATATTTCTAGTGATTCTATGAAACAGAAGTTTCTTTTACCGCTTTCCACCATCAAAACAAGACTATTCAGCAATCCATCAACTCCAATTTCTTCACTTATGCTAGGATTGTTAATAATAATAATAATAATAATAATAATAATAATAATAATCATCATCATCATCATCATCATCATCAGCATCAACAAAAAAGGAAATCATCTACAAGCAGAAGAAATCCGGGACTCCTTGATCAATCTTATGAATTGTGGTATGTCTGAACTGAATAATTTTGAACATGAGGTCCATAACAATTTATTTATGAGTGTTGACAGTTTCACTGAAGATCAATTTCTTGAACTTACAAATAACATTAATAAATCTATACCTGATCTACTATATAAATCATTTTTACATTATTCAAATGAGAGAACACTCACCTTTTTGGTCACTAACAATAGATGTTCCCTATTCAAATTTCCAGCAGACCAGTTTTATAGCTTGATTAAAGAAAAAAAAAACATTACAGAAGGAGTGCACAAGATCTTAGTGTTTCCAAATGACCACTACTTAGCAGTGGAATTCAAGTCATGGGGAGACAAGAATAATTTCAAAAACAATGTCAGGACTATTGGAGATAAATTCCTATGTTGCATTTATAACAATTGACCAATTGTCTTGGCAGGAAGACTTAAAAACTGTCAAATTCACTTTAATGAAAAAAATCTGCAAGAAATGTTGGGAAAATATGGAAAAGTCTCAAACTTCCATTACTTAGTAGAGAGGAAGGTGGGTGAGGGGATCAGTTCTCTCAAACCCTGCTGTATTTAGTATAACCATAAAGGTGGTGTGAGTCGACTGAAATTCCGACCATCATTTCACTACATGGTGCACCAATGGTTTTGTCTTTTGCTGGTGTTCCCCTCCCCCAATGCTTTTATTGTCTAGCAAGAACTCATTTGATCAAGGACTGTAAAGCTAGGATATGTGGTTTATGTGGTATTAAGAAAAACAGAATTCACAAATATGGCAGGACATCTGGAAGTGCAAACATGTTGGAATTAGCTATGGGATCTCATAATAATACTGAACTGAAGCAGGATAATCCCAATGATGCATTTAGGGAGCAGCTTTTTACTGGAAGTACTGGGCTTATGGAGACTAAAACATGTATGGAAGGTATTAACTTGGTTGAAAATGAAAATTCAAAGGAGGCCTTCCACAAAGCTAAAAATCCTCAAATAGATTCATGGTGTGATGAAACAGCTGATACCATGCATACAATTAGTTGGTATGAAGTGGTCAGTCATGAGAAAGGCCACATTTCTGATGAAGAAAATCAAGACTCAGATGTGACTAGAATGCAGGAAGAGGCCACATTTCTGATGAAGAAAATCAAGATTCGGATGTATACAGAATTGTCTTCTGGGTTAGATGGTTATACCTTCAATGAGGTAGAGCGCAGTGACTTGCTTGTCTTTAAATGATGGTGTCAAAATAAAACTCAAGAAGAATAATCAGAAAAAGACTTGGAAAATTGATTAAAATAGCAATATGGAGATGGATATTCAAGATGAGATGCCAACTGAATCCCACAATAAGTCAGAAGAATTTGAAAATTGATTAAAATAACAATATGGAGATGGATATTCAAGATGAGATGCCAACTGAATCCCACAATAAGTCACATTACAAAGCTCTGAAGAAAAAGAAAAACTCAAAGGAACTAAAGCAGAGTGGCAGATCCAGTTTGAGAAATTATGAATTGTCAGAGTGCAGGAAAAATAATGAATTAACTCTGAGAGGGTGAACAAATAGAAAAAAGGTCAGATAATTGTTAAAAAAATAGACAGAGGACTAATGCTGATTCTTCCACTGACAGCATGTGGGAAGAGGGAGAATATAACCCAATGGATAATAAATAGCTCATAAGGACATATTTTGTCCAGAGCTGCATTGGGGTTCATCAGATAAGACTACTCTCAGTGTTGACATCTTCCCTAATAATTCAGTTGACCTGATGACTATACCTTCTGGAATGCCTGGACCTGGAACTTCGAGAGTCCTCCTTAAAAACACTAACTTGCTATGTAATATGACAACATATTCAACATCAGGCCATAAGGTCTTGATTAATGCATCTGGCCCTCCTAGAGGTTTTGGCCACAATAATCAATAAGTTTTGATGGTCAGAGTTGTTTTCTTGGGATCTCTGAATTCACTCTCCCCTTTATCAATATTCTTCTAAAATGTTAATTTCAATCATTGGGATCAATGTCAGGGGCCTAAATTCCCTGGTAAGACTACAAACTATTAAAATTGGCTTAATCTTAATCCACCACAGGTCATTTGCATGGCAGAGACAAAAATTAGTTAAAAGATCAAGTTACAGAATTGAAATTTTTTTCTTTCTTGGTTACTTTAAATATTCAAACTCTATCATTGTAGCTGGAGGTGTTGCAATATTAACAAATAGATGCAGAGACCCTTTTTGTTGATTATAACTGTTATTATCATTGATATGTGCTATGGCAAACTTTGTTTTATTTTGGTTTATCTATACTTACAAAGCAATGAGCTATTAATCAGAAAAATCATAGACACTATTAACGCATTTATGGCTTCAAAGTCCTTTTCCCTGTTGATTCTAGGGAATTTTAACGAGTTATGAGTGATTTAATCATCAATATGCACATTTGCTCAATAATATAACAATGGGGAGAAAGAGAGCTTAACGTGATCTGCACTACAGGGCGCCATCTAGGCATTTGAACCTAGAAAAATTTACAAAGTAGGCAGATACGTAAGTCAAAAAAAAATTTTTTATATATTTTATTTATATATTTTGATATCCGGTCATTAGCCCTTTGTCACTAGCTCAAGGAGTAGCAGAGATTAAATAATATAATATAAATTCTTATCTAAGAATATATAAAAAAGAATAAAATAAGCCACTGCCAGTAATTAACATACAAACATTTATTTACCCACATATATATAAAATTTAACATTATTTTAGAATAACTTTTACTTTGGGTTTTAACTTGATTTTAGAATTTAAATTTACATTTTAATTTTTATGCTATTATAAGTTTGCACAGAGGGATTTATAAAAGTTGTTTAAAAATGTTGAGTATAGATCGGTTACATAGATTACATGGCTAAAACATTTCAAAATAAACATAAATGATCAAAATATAAAGTCATTGATACCGTCAATTGCAGAGGGAAATTTATAAGTAACCCATTAGCATTCACATATAAGATGCTTGCATTGACATCAATAACTTAAAAGACATCCGAATAAATACATTTTAGATACCATAAGGTATCATTATTTATCGAATGTCTATATATTTTGATCAAATATGAATACCCAAAACATAATTACCCGATAACCAATCCATGCAAGTGTCTATAAACAACTTAAATTTAATGCATTTTTATTTAGTGTCGAGTATGAATAGACTACATAGATTTGCATTTGAAAAGAAAATATTCTATCCTTATTTAACCTTAGGCCAAAAGTTCGCAGTCGAACTAACGCCAATTCATCTGATATATCGATGTATTCAATGTAATACGAAATACGGCAGCACAAAAGATTAAAAGAAGAAATTGCCTCTCATCAGATATGAATACTACATCTATCTGACAAGAAGAGCAATAAAAAAAACTCCATAGAAAGGAACTGCGGTCTCTGACTTATAATTCCTTCCATAGGCAAACGGGTGAGTGCGGCGTATACAAACGATTCTGCCCGTAGCGAATCTTGCATTACATCTACTAACTACACCAATATATCCAATCCATTGACCCAATTTAACTATGAAACAAATAACCTAAGATTACCCTCCCCTAATATAACTTTACAAATCTATACAGCCATTCATGCCTGACTTAAGTTTAACATTGATATATTTTAATTTATTGGAAAACAGAAATCATAATAAACTTAAAGAACAACAAAAAAAAACTAAATGGAAATGATTTTACAAAAGAAATACATTAACTAAAATTATAACTAATTAATAAATAAAGTTGGTCAGATAGGATTCTATTTCTTATAAATTAAAGACTGAGAAAGTTTATATTTTAAAGTTCTTAGTGTTTCAAAATGTTTTTAAAGTTCTTACGATTTTTTTTCAACGTTCCTCTTTATTCATTGCATGCCATTTGAAATCCACATTAAATCCCCCAACGATCCTGTTGTCCTCAGTATAAGAAAAGCGATGTTTCATTTTTCCATTTTTATAACAACTGAAGGAATTGAAAGTGCGTCTTTCAATCCCTTCACCTCCAACTCTCTGACTTAACACATCTCAGTCCTCTCTTAATCCATAATAATTTCCAACTTTTCCTTTTATATTAATCTTAAGGATAGACTCAACATTACGTCATCGATGATGGTGGTCTTTTCGCTGAGGTCCAATTCCATAGGGATTTCTTTTTATTTGCTAAAAGTTTCTATTGTTTTCCTATCTGACCATTGTTTATACATTTAAATGCCCAAGGGCTTATTCACTTGGACTAATTAAAATAATCATTTCCATAACATTAATTAACCTGTTTTCCAAATCCAAAGATATATTTAAAGATAAATTTAAAGATATAATTTTTAAGCCAAATCTTTTTAAAATTTAGTTTTAAAATACTTTTTTTTAAATAAAGTTTTATTTTAATAATTTTTCTCATCTGTGTGATTTAATATATACGAGTTTAAGGTAGAATTTATTTTCAATTTTTCTGTCTTAAAAAAGAAAATTTTAAATGCGAACTTTTTATTTTAATGTTTAATAATAATAAAAAAAAAATAATGTAACATCGTCTGTGCTCATTACAATAAGGAGGTCACATGTGATAGAAGTTTCTTCTGGAGGCATTTTTCTATTTTACCCATAGATGGAGGACCCTTATAGATCTCCTTTACTACATGCCAGACTTACACTTTCAGCTGAATGTGGCACCAAGATTGGTCAGTTTCTCTGATCACTTGGTACTGCATGTTAACATTGAAGTGGATGATGGGCCTCCCACTGTGTAGGGTTTGAGGAATACTATGAGACTGGTGAATAAACCTATTATTCCCACAGGTCTTATTTCTGAGATTTATATATATTTGTTTAAAATCAATATTTTAAATTTAAGCCCCTTTCAGGCCTGGACTGCTTCCTTGAAATGGTGCAGGCTATTATAAAAAAATTCACTTAGAATTCTCCTGGCCCAGCAAAATTATTACTTGAGCTAAATGACATTGCAAATAAACTGGACTTACTATCTGGTAGCAGTCACAATATTGATGAAATTCTACAACTGAAAGAACATTACTGAAACAGTCAAAGGGCTTTGGCTGAACACATCACCATCAATCGTGCCTGTAGGTTCCTTGGGAACTGGCACTGTTGGACCAAAAGTTATTTGAGGTGGGTGCTTAAAGAGAAAACAAATTACCCCCTCATCAATTGTGCTTGGTCGGTAGTCATATATCAGGGATGCCATGATCCTGGTAATCCATAATTATTTCATCTCCACCTTGCAGAGTCATAGGATGGCTAATGGTAGAGCTGAGTGCTGGTTGGATGACTCATCATATCATGGAATTACTAATCAAGCTATCCTTGAAAAGCTCAAATCATTCCTGGAGGAAACCCACCCTAGTCCACATGCAATTACCAAGTTCCTCCTACTACACCTGAGTTATTTTATTGTGCAAATCATCTTGGTAATCATCAATGAGCTGGCCACAGGGTGTAGGTCAGTTGAGGGACTATACCCAATTTATAAAAAAAAACATGGTTCACCCCCTGAGCTCTCTAGTCTTCAACAGATTTCAGTAATATCTTTGATCATCAAAATTGTCAAGTCATTTATTAAGGTCGAATTCAAAATACAATTTATCAAAATTTGTCTACTGCACAGTTTTCAAAAAAAGGGTTGTCTGTTTATTCAAGATTATGCTTGAGCATGTGAAGTGCTGTAGTGAAGTCAGGCCAATCGCTGTCCAACTAGACATCAGGACAGCATTTGACTCAGTGAGGATTGATCTGCTCATTGTGGTACTAAGATGTTATATGGTATCTGAGGTCCATCTTTACATAATTGAAAATCTCAGTAACAGAGAGATTCTGATCATTTTGGATGGAAGGTGGTATCTGGCTTTCATTTGGATCTCTCCATCCATCAGGGCTCCCCTCTCAGTACTCTTTTATTCACAGTATTCATCAACCCACTACTTGTCATACTTGAGAGGGTCCTGCCAGGTGTTCATATTCCAAACCTGGGAAGAGTGATAAAATGTCTCACATATGTTGACAACATTGTGGTGTTTCTTCCATTGGAGAAATATATTTCTGGTCTAAAAAACCATGGACTGGTATTCTGAGAACTATGGCCTCAGCTTCATCAGGAGAGGTCTGAGGCATGGCAGTTATTCACTGGGAAGATTTGATCTAGTGTTTTAGCCATGCCTTATGCTTTCTGCAAGAGATATGAGAATTCAGATACAAAGAAAATTACTTGAGACAATCAAGAGCACAGTCAATTCAATTTCAGGGATTTACCTGTCATTAGTGGGAAATGTAGCACTACTTAATATGCTAGCCTTCCTGAAGATAAATTATTTTATGCTGATAATAATGCCAACTAAAGGTTTTTAGGCAAAGGTTAACTCTCTTTGCTCTCGACTGCTCTGGAAGAAAAAAGTTGATGTATAAGCCACAGAAGGATATGCCAACCCAGAAGGGTTGATGGGCTTGCCCTTCATTCTATTCAAGCTTTTCTCTATCAGAGGGCCTATAATCTTTTGGTTGGGATAAAAGAATGGTTTACATCAGCTATTTTTCATTCTTTAATTTCCCCCACTGACTCACCACTGCCTATGGATAGGCCCCCACCTGTAAAACTGCTGGTTGTCTGGGGAGGCTTGTTGCATAAGTATAAGTCAAGGGGGTTGGAATTGGGAAGTGAATTGTTGTCCACTAAATTAAAATATTGGGATGTATACCATTTGCTTAACCCTACCACAGCTGATTATCAGGGCTTCATGAAACTTTACAATGATATGTTGATTAGGAAATTTAAATTCTGGATGTTGGAGGGAAGATTTCTGAACTTTATCATAAAAGTAAATTTGACTGAACTCCCCACCAGTGAATTTTAGTCATGAGGAGAGGCTTTGCCAAACTAAATTCAGTTTGCCAGATGTGCAATTGAGAGAATAAATCAATGCAGCATCTCTTCTTTGGTTGTGTGGTGTTAAATAAATGCAGTGCAATACTCAATAGTTGGATCACATCCTATAAACAAAGAACTTTTAATCTGAATGAATGCCTAAAAATCGGAATCTTTAGAATAATTAGACTGTCAATCATGAACTATATAGTCTGGACAATGAGATGCCATCTGATATTTGGGAAGAGTAACAGTAACTTACATTATGAACTTTTGTGCAAGATCAGGGCTGTCAAGAAGAGGGATCATATGATTCACCCAAGATAATTTACAATGATACCTAGGAGCTTGTGGCATTGCCAGAATAGATTGTGCTTCAGTGCTGGGGGGCTTTCTTCATGATCTGTCTGAAAGTCATTCTTCATAAGCCACTAAGATGGCTCTGGCTATGGTTAAGTGTGCTTGGGTCAGGAGATTGAGAGCCAAAAGATTAGCCCTTCTATAATGGTTGGAAGGATGGAGAATATGTATTGTTTGTTCCCCTGCTCATATTTTGTCAATTAAATATGCCATACTCTCAATTTTAGAAAAAGGACAAGACTACTAAAAAGAGTGCACATTGCTCAAACTGTCCGAATGCTCATCATGACTCAAAGATAATTTATTTATTTTTTCACTTTATATTTGCTCATCTATATATTCCTTGTATTCATAGGCAATAAAGTCACTTTTGAAAATACTGTTATTATTTTATTTCCATTATAAAATACTAGATAGAATTCTATTTGCAATAATTGGTTAATATTAAAATATATGTTTAACATTCAAGAAGACACAAAACCATGTGCAAAAAGTCTTTTTATATATATTTATTAATATATACACATATATAGTTGTTATGTAGGGTATTTTTGTTATTTACTATAATGTTATCATCATCACTTATCATTATACTTAAAATTGCTGATATTGCTTCCATCAATCCTGAATCCATATTTATTTTTATTCAAACTGACTTTTCTCATCAAGTTATGTAAACAAGTTAGTTAGTGAATACTAAACCAATCTATTTCACCATAGTCTAGTTTGATACTCATTTCCAATCCCATCTAGATATTATTTTTTTAAAAAAAACAGCAATTCAATATTTTAAAAATCTTCCCAATCATTTAACATAAAAAAGTAAATCAAAGACATGATTGTCTAAGACTTTGTACGATAAATTTAAATAAGAAAAAATGATGTAACATTTTAATATTTTTATTTAGAATTATTTCCCCCCAGTCTTTCATAATTATCTGGACAGTTTCTTTTTAATGCAGGATTATCTGGGTATATAATTTTTCTGCATAATAGTACTTGTGTATGGTATAAGAGCTACTACTGATAGTGTTCACATTCTGACAAGAATCCCCATGTAGATATAAACTTATAAATCAAAAATATTTTAATATGTAAATTACAGAGTAATTGTAAATATTAAATGGCTCAAAATGGTCAGCATTATTCATTTTCCATCAGTTTAAGTAAAATTAGATTACAGAGACATCTATTGAAGTGATTTTTTTACCTTGAGTCTGATGCCTTCTCTGACATTATATTCTGAATAAAGGTTTCTCTGAGTGATTTATCACATCAAAAGTGTTTTGATTGATGTCTGTGTGATATAGGCCTTTTGAATGTTATTCCAATATTTGTTTGATATTTATTACTTTGCTGAAAATCAAAATATTGTAATTTTCATTAAACTTATAAAAATTTCATCTTTCACATAATTTTGCTCTTTTCAATTATTGGAAGTTTAATCCAGAAACATTTAGTTTCTGAAATCATCACTCACAATTGTACTAAAACTTAAATCTGAATATTTTTTTAAAAACTTTGTTTTTCCAAACTCATTTTTGTTTTCAATGTCTTACAATATTTTTCTTTGTGCTGGCTATTTGCTTTTTGGAACTTCCTACTTACTTCTTTTAAAAGATATTAAAGTTTTTTTCCTGAGTAAATCAATATCCAAAACCTTAAATAAATTTAATGATGGTATTTCTAAAAGCAATAGATATATTGGACAATTTTTTTACTTAATGTTTATACTTGAGTAATCCACGATATATTTCATAATTTTCTATTAGCTCTATTTTTCTATTAAAATTGACATCTGTCTTAATTAAATGCCAAAAAATAATTTATTTGATTATTGTGAATCCCCCATGTGATGTGCATGTGTGTAGTCAGAATTTAGACATTTTAAACATATAGTAATTGAAAGGTCATTCTGTTAACAAGAATTGTAATAATTGTTTTTATACTTCAGTTAAGCATCTAAACCCATATTATCCAATATAATTAGTTTTCATTTTTATCTATGGTATTCCAATCACCAATTACCATCACTATTAGATGTATTATTGTTCCTATAAGTATTATTAATTTTTTCTTTCACCTGACATTTTTTTATTTGCATGATATGCCAGAACATAAATAACATTACTGAATGTATTTAAATTGTAATCATTCAGTCAGCCATATCATAATTAAAACATCACATGATTACCATTTCATATGATTACACATGTTGTTAATAAGAGTACCAAACTCTTTATACAGTAGTGTCATCAAATGCAAGCCCACACCCATTGATTACAATGGCTTGCACTCAAGATTGAACTTTTGAGAGCAGCAATTATAAAAAATAGTTATTGTGAATGAAAGTATAAATTGTGATCGAGAGAGTGAGTTATTTGAAAGATTGAACATTTTTGTGTTTAACTGTTTGAAAGATTTTCATTCACCATTTTAGGGTTAGAAGTTTTTTTTTTTAAAAGTTGTTCTTGTTGAATGTGTGATAGTGTAAGGATATTTATAAAAAAGTTTTATGTAAGTTCAATTTGGTATAATTAAGTTTGTTACTGAAGATTTTTTGAATTTTAAAATAGGTATTTGTTTTGAGAAGAAAGGCAACATTTGTTTGGGAGGCATAACCTTAGAAGACACGTGGGTATAGTTTTGATCAGGTTTGGGAAATAAGGTTTGGGAAAAAGTAAAAAAAAGTTTTTCTTTTTCTTTATAAGGGTGTTTGAAGAATAGGAGAGGTATTTATAAAAAAGTTGTATGTCAGTTTAATTCCTTTTAGTTAAGTTTGTTACTGAAGGTTTTTTAAATTTTAAAATAGACATTTATTTTGAGATAAAAGGCAATGTTACACATGACTATAGTTTGATCAAGTTTGGGAAAAAGTAAAATTTTTTTTATTTTCCTGTATAAGGGTGTTTGAAAAATAGGAGATATATTATAAAGTCAAATATAGAATAGGTGACTTGAAAAATAAGAATATGGATTGCATTTGTATGGCAAAATGTATATACGATCGACAGAAAGGAGTTAGACGAGCAATAGTAGAGTGTACAGTATGTACTGAAGTGTATCATTTGAAATGTTTAAATAAGAATAGGAAGGATGTAACAGGTTTCTGGATATGTAGTCAGTGTGTAAATGTGATTAAAGAGGTGAGAAAATGGTTTTTAAGTGTAGGTAGTCAAGTCAGAGGAAAGGGAGCAAAATGTAGTTAAGGAAGTTAGGACAGAGTATGGTTTTAGTGGAGTGTCAGGAAATATGGGTGGAGGAAGTAGTAATGCAATGGAGATGGTTAGCCAGAGAATAAATAAGATAGAGGAAGAAGTGAAGGAGAGTAGAAATGATAAGGAAGAAATGGATAAGGAGGTCCAGAAGGTGGTAGAAAAGGTTACAGATGGAGTAGAGAAAGTAGACTATGAGACAGTATTGATAGGAGATTCACTGATAAGAGAATGTGGGGATATAATTGCAAGAGAAAATAGAAGCAGGTATGTTAGAGTATGTTTCCCTGGAGCAAAAATTAGGGATGTGACAGATAAAGTAAGAAAGCAAGGAAGTAGAGATGTATATGTAATGGTAGGGACTAATAATTTGTTAGAGCCATCAGAGAAAGTAATGGATGAGTATGTAGAATTGATTAGAAATTTGAGAGAGATTAAAGGAAGAGTAGGAGTAGTGGGACTATTACCAAGATTTGATAAGAGGAATTTGTTAGATAGGGCATGTTCTATAAATGAGAGAGTGAAAAAATTGTGTGAGAGAAATAATGTTGTGTTTGTGGATGTATGGGATTGGTTTATTGGAAAGAGGGAGTTATATAGCAAAGATGGTTTGCACTTAGGAAAACAAGGCAGTGAAGTTTTAGGGAGTCTGGTATTTAAAGAATATAATTCGGGAAACTTTTAAAGGGGGGTGCATTTTTAAATTGTAATATTATCAAAAAGAAAAAAAATAGAGGAGATATAAGAAATAAGCAAAAGATGGTTGATTTAGATATAAGTGTAGATGTGGAGAGGGAATGGTTTTGTAAGATTAGTGGTAAGAAAGTTTGTTATAAATGTAATGGAGAAGAAAGAATCAAAAAAAATTTATAAAAGATTAGTTAGGAAAAAAGAAATTGTTAAAATTGGGTTTTTGAATATGCAAGGTAGTAGGAGACCAGAAAAGTGGCTGGAATTAAATAAAGCAATTGGAAATGAAGGGCTTGAGGTATTAGCAGTAGTGGAAACTCATTTAAGAGAAGAAGAACCTATTTTGGAAGAGGTAGTATGGCAGGGTATAAACAGAAAAGAAAAAGAAAAAAGGGGTGGTGGTATAGGTGTTATATTGAAAAAATATTTAAATATTGTTAAATGTCAAGAGCATTTGTGGTTTGAAATAAGGTTGGGTAGAAAAGAATGGATGGTGGCTGTAGTGTATAACACCACTGGAGATAGTCAAACTGTAATGGAGTGGAACAATAGTATATATTGTAACCCAGACCCTCGTCTATATATCTGTGGACACTACTTCTCCTTCTGGATTTTCTGTTGACGATTCCCTTTTTACGAACCTGCTGTGTTATTTTGTCCGGGGTTTACATAATGTTTTGTGAAAATAATTTCAAACACATATACACGTACGCTTTTATTTGTTTCATACGTAGATTCAGATTGAACCCGAGTAATAGGTGCCAGGAGAACCTGTACAAGCTCGCCACGCACGTGCACACGCTCACTCAACTATATCACAGAACATGCCCAAGCATCACTCCAGCGGACAGCAAGAAACGAACACAGCAACACTGTTTCCGAACTAGATCGCACTTTACCGTTAAAACAATATTAAAACACCTTTATCACTGTTGGGCCCGCCCTATATCCCCCAGAATAAATTAACCATAACTTAACATTAACATAAGAATTGTATGACAAATATAAACGCTATTAATATACTTAAATCTTAACTAAAATATTAAATGTACCCGTTCAACTTATACAACATAGATCACTCTCGCACTCATTCAACATTATTTAAATAAATTTGAAATTCCAAGCAATCAATAAAAGAAGTATTAATTAAATGAATGATTTATTTAGAAAAACTGGGTAAATAAAATTATCATGCAGATATATGATTTAGTAAGTCTAGATAACATAATTACAGAATTAGGTATGAATTTGCACAGATATTTGCTGACTCTTAATTGCACATATGATTCTGGTTGAGTTCTTTAGTGATTCAATTTGGTCATTAGTAATTTTATCATTTTACACTTAATGTTTGTAAATCGTTCTCCACTTTAAAGTTAATTTAGCTGGTGCATGAATGTGTGAGCAAATGTTAAAATATAACTACCTGTGGAACGAGAAGACTGTAATGGGATCCTGAGTGATGTTTTCCTTAATTCAGCATGCCGGCTTTTGGTGGGGCTTCCAGGGCGTGTGTGGTCCTTGAGTTCATTTTCTCCGAGGTTGAGAGCATTCTAGGATCGATCAGCGGTGCCAGGTGCGAAGGTTCGGCGGCCAAGCCGCGAATTTTGGATTCAGCAACGCATTTCGTCTACGGTATCACACAAAGTTTAGGTTAAGAAGTCCAAGTACTTAATCAGAAGCTCTGCCAAAAAAATTAATAATACTCTCTGCTAAAATTCAAATTAATTTCGCCTTCCAGAACTCTTAATCAATAATTAATAATTGTAATTAATTAATTTACTTATCTTTTTTCTTTCTTTTTTGTTTAAAAATGATTTAATAAAAAATTTCTAATTTGTTCTCGATCATTCTTTTTTTTTAAAACGAAATAACAAAAAAAAGCAAACTTACAAATAATGATTATAATAAATTAATTCCTCAAAAAAAATAAAACCTCTTAATTTTAGTTCAATAAATCTGACAGGTACTCTTGTATAGCTGCGATCTGCTTTAGAAACGGCCGTTTCTCGTTTATTCTTAAAACAAGATCGTTTTTTAAAAAGTTTTGTACCTGTCATTTATTTCGTCATTAATATATATCTCTAACTTTCCTAGGTTCAAACCCTATGTAACGCTATTCCGTTACATATCTCCCCGCCTGGTGTAGAGTAAAATCCGAGGATTGCGGATTTTAGCTCTGATAAGGAGCCAAGTTATTCGGCCCTCTTCAGTGCCCTCACATTAAATGTCCCCTTTCCTTGGGCCAGTACAAAGGCATTATTCCCATATGCCCTGACGATCTCATATGGGCCCTCATAGATGTCGAGGAATTTTTTATATACGTTCTGTTCCGGTCGACTGACCGGATTTGATCTGACCATCACTCGGTCTCCCACAGTGAACGTGTTTCGGATTGGCCTATTGGTCTGCCTTCGCATTTCCCCCATATGTTCCAATCTCCGTAATGCTATCTGGTTGTCATGTTTTCGATCAACTCTTCCTGTTCGGATCGAGGGTCTATCATCGTAAGGATATGGTATAGGTCGTCCATAATGGAGTCGACTGGGTTCAAGTCCAGTGGACTCATTCTTTGAGGTATTGATCATTTCAGTAATCCGGGGAATCTCCCGAACCCATTTCCGATGATCTCCTGCAGTGTACATGCGGAATAGCCGCCCCAACTCCCACATCACCCGCTCGCATGGGTTGCTCTGCGGGTTCCGGATAGACGTCATATGATGTTTGATCCCAGTTTGGTTCACCCATCGCCTCCACACCTTTGATACAAATGGGGTGCCATGATCCGATAAAAGGCACTTAGGTTTCCCGATGATGGGAAACTGTTTGGTTTCCAACAGTTTGATGGTCTGGTTTGCATTAGCCCGGGCCATGGGGTACGCGGCGACCATTTTGGAGCACAAATCATATGTGACCAGTAAATACCTCTTTCCCCCAAACATCGGCAACGGCCCGTAATAATCAATAGCCAGGGTGTGGTTTGGTTCTCGGACGATGATCGGTATCTGAGGTCCTTCATTCGACCGATTTAGCGGTTTTGTCCTCGCACAAATCTCACACTTCCGTAGTCTTCTGGCAATGTCGTGGTGCATCCCTGGCCAGTAAAACCAATTACTAAGGTACCCCTCAGTCTTGCTTGTTCCGTAATGGCCACGTTCCTGATGGGTCTCATCAACCATTCGATCCCGCATTCCCTTCGGTATTACAATACGGGTTTGTTTCCCATTCCCTGTTTTCCTTTGGACTATTCCTTCCAGAATAATGCACCGGTCCCGATATTTCCATAACAGACCCCCCAGTCTCTTCCTTTTTCTGGTCGGGCCCTGCCTTTGGCCTCCTCTCACGTAGGTATAGTATTATTTGTTGGCATTCTTCATCCTCTTTCTGGCCCCTCCGAATGTTGTTTGCACCAAACTCACTCTCCCTGCTTCGCCTGGTAGTAGCGGCTATGTACGCAAATTCCTCAGCCTCGGCATTTGGCTGTGGTCCCACAGGGTAACGGCTCAGTGCGTCTGCGATCACGTTATCCTTCCCTTTACAATATTCCACTTCATATTGGAACTCCTGCAGGGCTAAGCTCCACCTCACTAATCTATTATTTGTCAAAAAACTTTTATTCAGAAATTCCAGACTCCGATGGTCGGTAATTACTTTCACTTTGGATCCGACCAGGTACTGTCTGAACTTTTTGAAAGCCCATACTATGGCGAGGGCTTCTCGTTCGGTGACAGTGTATCTCCGTTCGGGATCTTTGAGTAGTCGGCTAATGAATGCCAACACCCTTTGTTCTCCATCCGGTCCCTTTTGGTACAACATGGCTCCTAGCCCAATGTCGCTACTGTCCGTCTGTACCCAAAATATCTGGTCGAAGTCTGGGTATGCTAAGATGGTCTGTTTTAAAAATCCTTCCTTCACCCTCTGGAAACTCCGTTCCCGTCTCTCATCCCATATCCACGCTTGCTCCTTTCTTAACAATTGTAATAGGGGTTCCATATCATGGGAGAAGTTTTCATAAAATTTGTTGTAGCAGGTGCACATTCCGAGGAATGCTTTAATATCCTTTCTCTTCTTCGGAACAGGGAATTCTTGGATGGCCTGGATCTTTTCGGGGTTAGGCCGTATTCCATCCTGGCTTATGATATGTCCCAAGAATTTGACTTCCTGGGTCGCAAAGTGGCTTTTTTTTAGGTTTATTTTTATTCCCTTCTGTTCACATTCATGGAGCAACATTTCTAAGTGCCGACAATGCTCCTCTATGTTTTCAGACGCTATAATGATATCGTCTACGTACATCGTGACAAACGGCTAAGATGGGGTTGTTGTATGGCGAGGTACACTTTGAAATAACCCCCCACTTTATCATCTGTTCCAGCTGAGTTTGCTGGTGTTCAACCGGATTCGGTGTTCGTACCCCTTGATTACTCCCGGCTTGTCCGAGAAAACACTCTCGTAAGTCCCCAGTATTCCTTGAATCCTCTCTCTCTGCCCTTTATCTGGCCCTGTCATTTCATTAACTCTTTTCTCAATCTCCCCTTTTACCATGATACATTGCAGTTCCCTCTGCCCTTCTGGTTCTCTGTCCATGGTTTCCCCAAAAGGCACTATGACTCTACTGATTCTTGCTTGTTCAGTCCCATAATCAATGCTACACTTTGCCATTCTCATAAAATCAGACCCTAACACCAAGTCATGTATCAGCCCCTCAAGTATTAACACAATCTGGGTGAATTCCTGCCCTGCAATAACTATATTCGCCCACACCTGTTTGGTCTGTATTCTTGCCTTTTTCCCATTGGCCAGTATAATCTGGGTCCCTTTCAATGGCAAGATTTTCATTTCTGTTTGCCCTTGGGCGATCCTGTCAAAAGTTTCCTGAGCCATTACCGACACCTGACTTCCTGTATCCAGCAGCGCCCTCGTATGAACCCCTTGGATTGACACATCGATCTTTGGGCACTCCTGTTTTCCCCGAGGTCCTTCCCCCCCTTCATCTTGTGCTATATTAGCTATCCTGATCCCATCATTCCCTTCTTTGCTAAAATAGTCATCATTTTCGGCCGCCTCTAATATCTCCAACACTCGTTTTATCTCAGTTTCCCCCTCAATGACTTGTCTAATCTCCCTGGGCAGGTTGCGCCCTGCTATCCTGATTCGCCGCTCTTCCGGTATTTGATATTCGTTTATTTTTCTTAATCTCGCCACCTGTCGCTGTATGAAGGTACTGTATGTTTCATCTTCTTCCTTTTTGCTTTGTTCGATTGCCCACCTTTCCCTTTCTTGTTGGGCTAGTCCCCAATATCTTCCCATTATGGCTCTTTGGTATTCTTCGAACGTTTCCGGTTTCTCTTTCATCGACTCCCACCATTCCACCACTTCCCCTTGGATGTGGCTGCATGCAATCGCTATCTTAGATTCTTCACTAAATTGCCCGCAAGAGAACAACCTCTTCAGACTTTCCACATGTCGACACGGGCTTTCGTCTTCCTTTCCTTTAAAATGTTCAAGTTTAATCCACTTTCCCTCCATCCTGTTTAATATTCGATTTATATTTGGCTATAGTAATCCACGGCTCGTCACCTACTACTCCGCTGGTCCCACTGACTGTCTTGCCCTATTTTCAGATGCTCCTTGCTCTTAAAATTCCCACTGTAAGCCCTCAAGTTTAGTTTCTATCGCTCAGATTATCCCAGTTCCCACTGTTCCCCTTTATTTATATTCAGTAGCCATCGGTATATGTGCGGTTATACCTATATACTGTTACACGCGTCGTTACATATGTAGATACGCTATCCTTTACTTAACTTTTAAAAAAAATTTTTTTTCGGTGGTTATTTATATATATGTGTTGTTTACGCTCAACGTCCCTTTTATTTTTACGTAACACACCACTCCTAACAAGATCCCGGTTACAGTTCGTTCCTTTGCGCAAGAATATAATAATATTACAATGCGTCTTTTAACGATGTATATATTTTTTCGATTAAAATTATTTGCGGTTAACTTACTAATATAGAAATTAATTTATGAATTGCTCCCTTTTATTATCCGATATTTCTTCCACGGAATCCCGCTATTCCACAGCTTTCTACAAATATCAGATATATTCGGATGCTTGATTATTTTAATAATGACAAAAGAACTAAATCCCCTTCCCACTCTCTCAAGCAATGTTTAATAATTTGACTTTTAGTGATTATAAAATTTCCCCCCCGCTTTCATCGATAATTCACTCTGTAATTTCGAGCGCCCTCTCTTCCTTTTTTTCTTTTCTTTTTTAAAAAAAATGTCCTCCGACCACCTTATTTAGGCCGCTAAACGTATTTCCTTCTCAGGGTCTCTTTATTTAAATTGACTTTCGTTATTGGAAACGTCAGTTATTTTCACGTCGGTTCTGCCCTTTGAAACAACAGTTTCGCCGCACGTTGACGCGCCAAATGTAACCCGGACCCTCGTCTATATATCTGTGGACACTACTTCTCCTTCTGGATTTTCGGTTGACGATTCCCTTTTTACGAACCTGCTGTGTTATTTCGTCCGGGGTTTACATAATGTTTTGTGAAAATAATTTCAAACACATATACACGTACGCTTTTATTTGTTTCATACGTAGATTCAGATTGAACCCGAGTAATAGGCACCAGGAGAACCTTTACAAGCTCGCCACGCACGTGCACACGCTCACTCAACTATATCACAGAACATGCCCAAGCATCACTCCAGCGGACAGCAAGAAACAAACACAGCAACACTGTTTCCGAACTAGATCGCACTTTACCGTTAAAACAATATTAAAACACCTTTATCACTGTTGGGCCCGCCCTATATCCCCCCAGAATAAATTAACCATAACTTAACATTAACATAAGAATTGTATGACAAATATAAACGCTATTAATATACTTAAATCTTAACTAAAATATTAAATGTACCCGCTCAACTTATACAACATAGATCACTCTCGCACTCATTCAACATTATTTAAATAAATTTGAAATTCCAAGCGATCAATAAAAGAAGTATTAATTAAATGAATGATTTATTTAGAAAAACTGGGTAAATAAAATTATCATGCAGATATATGATTTAGTAAGTCTAGATAACATAATTACGGAATTAGGTATGAATTTGCACAGATATTTGCTGACTCTTAATTGCACATATGATTCTGGTTGAGTTCTTTAGTGATTCAATTTGGTCATTAGTAATTTTATCATTTTACACTTAATGTTTGTAAATCGTTCTCCATTTTAAAGTTAATTTAGCTGGTGCATGAATGTGTGAGCAAATGTTAAAATATAACTACCTGTGGAACGAGAAGACTGTAATGGGATCCTGAGCGATGTTTTCCTTAATTCAGCATGCCGGCTTTTGGTGGGGCTTCCAGGGTGTGTGTGGTCCTTGAGTTCATTTTCTCTGAGGTTGAGAGCATTCTAGGATCGATCAGCGGTGCCAGGTGCGAAGGTTCGGTGGCCAAGCCGCGAATTTTGGATTCAGCAACGCATTTCGTCTACGGTATCACACAAAGTTTAGGTTAAGAAGTCCAAGTACTTAATCAGAAGCTCTGCCAAAAAAATTAATAATACTCTCTGCTAAAATTCAAATTAATTTCGCCTTCCAGAACTCTTAATCAATAATTAATAATTGTAATTAATTAATTTACTTATCTTTTTTCTTTCTTTTTTGTTTAAAAATGATTTAATAAAAAATTTCTAATTTGTTCTCGATCATTCTTTTTTTTAAAAACGAAATAACAAAAAAAAGCAAACTTACAAATAATGATTATAATAAATTAATTCCTCAAAAAAAATAAAAACTCTTAATTTTAGTTCAATAAATCTGACAGGTACTCTTGTATAGCTGCGATCTGCTTTAGAAACGGCCGTTTCTCGTTTATTCTTAAAACAAGATCGTTTTTTAAAAAGTTTTGTACCTGTCATTTATTTCGTCATTAATATATATCTCTAACTTTCCTAGGTTCAAACCCTATGTAACGCTATTCCGTTACAATATGAATGCCTAGTTAAGGATATACAGAGTTTTAAAGAAAAGGGGAAGAGAATAATGGTTATAGGGGATATGAATGGACATATTGAAGAAATTGATGATGTAGATAATAAAAATGGTAAGTTTTTGAAGGAATTTTGTCAAAGAGTAAATTTGAGCATTGGGAATTTATTAAATGTGTATGAGGACAATACACATGGTCTAGGAATAATGTATTTCACACAATAAATTATGTATTGGTAGAGAAAGAGGGAATGAATAAAATACGGAAAATTAAGGTGTTTGATAATGAAGAGAGAGAGTATGAAATAGTGATCATAAGTTTATTGTAATAGAAATGGTTAGTAATGTGATGGAGGATAGAAATAAAGGTAGAAATAATAGTGAAAGATGTGGATGGAGAGTGAATGATAAGAATAAGTTGGAAGAGTATAAAATAAAAGTTGAAGAAACCATGGAGCAGTTGGTTGGGGATGAGTATAAGGACTGGTGTGGTGAAATAGAAAAAGTGGCAAATAGGATTTTAGTCGAGAATATGCAGAAAAATAAAAGTAATAAAAAATGAGTTAATAAAAGTGTAAACCAGAGGAAAGAAGCATGCAGAGAATATAAGTGTGCTATTAAGAATGAAGAAAGTGAAAATGATATTAATGCTAAATGAGGAAAGTACTTAGAAAAGAAGAAGCTAGCTAAAATGGATAATTATAGAGAGAGGATGAAGTTAAATAGTAAATTGTTGGAGGATATTAATAAAAGTGGAAGAGATGGGAGTAAAAAATTTTGGAATTACATTAAAAGGAGAAATGTAGGGGAAAGAGAGATAGTATTAATAGATGATGAGGGAATAAAATATAGCTCTAGAGGTGAGCTAAAGAAAATCTTAAATAGATACATAATGGATATAGAAAAGATGTTAGATGTGAAGGAATTAGTGATAGAAAACATGAAAGCAGTTAGTAATGGGAATACTAGGTTCACAAAAAATGAACTGAATGAGCCAGGGAAGAGATTGAAAAGTGGAAAGACAAGAGGTTTAGATGGATGGGCAGCAGAGATGGTAATGAATTTAGGGCATAGAGCAAAAGCAAAGTTATTATCATGTTTTAATAAGATGGTACAGAAGAGTTTTTCCGGGTAGTTGGAGTAATACAAGAAAAAGATTATTACCACCCATGATCACTTTCCTATACTCACATTAATTTTTTATAAACAACAAAACCCCCCCCTCTCTCTCCTTCTAAAAAATATGGAGGTATCCCCCTACCCCCCCCCCCCCCCCCCCCCCTCTTGTCTTTTTTCTGTCCCCTGCCTTTGGGGGGGGTGTGTTTTGTTTTTTTTTTCCCCCCCCCCTCTTCTCACTTCCAAAAAAAAAAAAAAAAAAAAAAAACTTTACAAAAAGATTATTATTTGAAGGAAAGCGTAAAGATCATAGAAAGTTAAATAATTATAGACCGATAGCGGTAACATCAGTTTTATATAAAGTTTTCGCATATATGGTAGCTGGAAGAGTTGTAAAATGGATGGAAGAGAATAATGTAGTGGGGGAAATGCAAGGAGGTTTTAGGTCAGATAGGCGTATAGGAGATAGTTTGTTTGTAGTTACACAACTTATGGAGATGAGTAGGAATTCAGGTAGATCATTATATATGAGTTTTATAGATATAGAGAAAGCATATGATAGAGTAAATAGAAATAGATTATGGGTAAGATTAGCCAATTTGGGAATGGATGAAGCTTTAGTAAATATTATTAAGAAATTATATGAAAATAATTATTATACTTACCAATTAGGGGATATAGAATCAGTTAAAGTTAAAAATGGGGTGGGATTAAAGCAAGGATGCCCTATGTCACCGATTTTGTTTTTGAGTGAAATGGAGAAAGCAATAGAAAGACTAGGAAGAGGGGTAGAGGGTCTTTTTTTGTGGTTGATATCCTTTTATATGCAGAAAGAAGAGAAGATATGGATGTTATGTTGAGGACATGTGCAAGGGTGGGTAAAGAGATGGGGATTAAATTTAGTGAAGAAAAATCTAATATAATGATGGTTAATACTGGGGAAAGAGAAAGTGTAGATTTTTTATTGGAGGATATAAAGTTAAGTGTGGTGGATAGATATAGGTATTTGGAAATCATCTTTTGTAATCAGGAAAATTGCTTGGATGAATGGGAGAAAAAAATGGTAAATGAAGCATAGAAAAGAAAGGGTTTGGTAAAGAAACTAACAGTATTTTCATATAATAAATATGATGTAGCTAGAATTGTATGGAAGGGAGTTGCAGTAGCAGGGTTAACATATGGTAATGATGCATTGTGTGTTTAGTAAAAGGATTTTAGATTATTTAGAGAAAGTATAAAGGGAAGTAGGAAGACATGCATTAGATGCAGAGGTAAGGACAGCAATGGAGGCCATTCAAGGAGAAATGGGATGGTCAAGTTTTTATATGAGAGATGCAAAAAGTAAAATGAAAATTTTTGGTAGGTTGCAGTTTATGGATAGTAAAAGAATAGCCAAAATAGTGTTTAATTTGGGTTATGAATAAAGGACAGGTAAAAAAATGGGTGAGAAAGGTAATGCGGTATGCAAAAGATTCAGATAAAGAATTTATATCAGTATACTTGTATAAAAGATGGGATGATTGTGTTAGGAGGATTGTTGAGTGTTATAGTGGTAAGGAATGGGATAAAAGAATAGAAGCATTAATAAAAAATAGGGAGTTGGAGAGATGGAGAAGTAGTATGGAGGGTAAGAAGAGTTTAAATATATATAGAAGTAAACGGAATATTGGAAGCGAGTTAATTTATGATAATAGTAAGGAAAGTAGTTTATTGTTTAAGGCTCAAACGGGATCTTTAGCAACAAGAGAATATACATGTAAATGGAAAACTATGGGTGATTTAGTTTGCAAATTATGTAAGGAAGGTATAGAAAATATTAGGCATCTATTGATTGAATGTAAATGCTTGAAAGCAGAAGGGTACAGATAATGAAGTTATGGAAGAATAGGTATGAACAAAGTGACTATATAGAAAATGAGTTATTAGCTTTTATGCTGGGCTTGCGAAAAGATAAGGGGGATTTAGATTTAAAGGCCATAGAGTTGACAAAGATTATGTTGTGGAAATGGGATGGGGCAGAATATGGAAAGACTTAGAGTGGGGAATGAAAAATAAAGTGGCTAACAGGTTTATCTGGGCATACTTGCTGAGATATTCTTGACTTCGTTTAAGGAGAAGCCAAATACATCATATCACATCCATATCACAATCAATGGCATTTTTTACAATACACTTGCTATGAGGCCACATCACTTTTTTCTTGATGTCCTTTGTATGAATAGGAAATAGTATATTCTATGTTATAAAGTCTCACAATCCAGACAATCTCACTTAATGCATAATCTATTCATTTAATTTTCACCATATTTGATTTTTTTTTTTTTTTTGGCGTTTACTTTGGATTCTTCAGTTTTTATTGTAATCTATTTGCATTTTTTTCTTCACATTACACATCAGCAAGTAGATATATAAACAGTTTTAATTTAGCTTCATATCAAAGACAATAATATTATTCTTACTCCTTATTCATAAAAGGTTCCTCATATTGCAGTAGTTTATGGTTTCATTCTCCAAGATATGTTGATGCAATCTTTTGCTGAAACATTAAGATTATTTTTGTTTTATTTAGGTTTTCTTGGTAAACTACTTAGTTATATATATATTCACATAGCAACGGTCTAAAAACTTGACATCTAAGTAGCTTCAATCTAGTAAAGCAAGACATATATACGAAATAAATCAATTTCCCACGAGCGCTGCTTTAATATAAATTGACTCACCGGAAACGGATGAGTGCGAATCAATTTATATTAAAACAGCGCATGTGGGAAGGTTAATTTATTTCCGTATATATTACAATAAATACTATGCTGTATAAAAATATAAAGCAAGAAATGTAAAGCAAAATAGAAAAAAAAAAGTTAAAAAAATTATATAGTTTTCTTATGAAAAAAGGTTAAATTCAATATTGATTTCAGTATAATCAATAGATAAAAAGATTGCATCTAACCATGGCATTTTTGGTTTACCAAACTACTCACTAGCAGGGCCAGAGAGGAGATTATAGGATATTTCTAGAAAGGAAATGAACTAATGTACTGTACTTAAGTACATAAATGTAAATCTCTGTTTCAATGCCTCAATATACTGTGTACACACATATGTGTGTATGTGTATTACAATATATATATAGATCATGCATTTTTTATTTAGTTTTTTTTTTTTAAAAAAAAATATCGTCCTTTTTCCTATGTTTTCTTAATTAACTTTATCTAAATAAAAACAATGTTCAATTTCTATTTTTTTTTTTAAATTTTATTATAGTATGTTTTTTTAATGAAACAGATTTGCATAAGCAGATTAGAGATTTAATAACTTTATTTCCTGATTAGAGAAGTCTTCAAATTAGAAATATAAAGATTATCAACAAAAAAGCAAGATAATTCAGATTAGCGGAATTTCGTAGCGCGGGATCCATCTAAAAAGTGGTTAAATAATGTAGTTGAGAAAAACTTAAAATAATAAAGATGAGATTGGAAGCTTTTTTGTAGCTTTTAGCAGATGTTGAAACAAACGATTTCTATTTTATATATGTTAGAGAATAGAAACGTGTTCTTAACGTCCTTACAACTCTTTATAAATTAGTGTCCATACAAATATAAGTTTTAAAAAGATAATCTTGAGGAGATCTGGTTTCAAGACTATTCCTTTTTTCATTTAATGTTTAATTTTTTTTGTCTTCCGTATTTAGAATCAACAATTTTATATATATTATTTTCTATAAAAAGATAAGTGAAAGATTTATTTCTTGGGGAGCTCTTATGCAGTTCGAACTCCGAAAGTGACGAGATTGAAGCCACTATATAAAGACTTTGAGTTCTGTGTTCTATCATTGCATTGCATTAAACCGTCGACATAAAATTGGGGTCTTTCTATTCTTTCTAGGACTTTTAATCCATAGATTCTCTTCCGTATTTAGAATCAACAATTTTATATATATTATTTTCTATAAAAAGATAAGTGAAAGATTTATTTCTCGGGGAGCTCTTAAGCAGTTCGAACTCCGAAAGTGACGAGATTGAAGCCACTATACAAAGACTTTGAGTTCTGTGATCTATCATTGCATTGCATTAAACCGTCGACATAAAATTGGGGTCTTTCTATTCTTTCTAGGATTTTTAATCCATAGATTCTCTTCTCCAACCTATTCCAGATAATTTTCTTGTCTCATTTATCCATCTCACATATGCCTTAGTAATATGACATTTTTTTATATTTTAATCTGACGTCACTTTCTTATTTATTTATTTTGCTTACGATCTTCATAGTAGCTAAATGATCTTAAATAGTCTACTAGAGGATAAATGCATATCTAATAGTACTGTATATAGGAACAGTGAAGGACAAATAATTCTCACTAGTCTTGCCAATATTTGAGAAGTAAGGGTTTGAAAATTTTCTCGTCATTCTTTTATTATCTTGCTAAAAATAGCTAGATATTGGATAGTTATCTGTGCTAGCCATGTGGCTACCTGAAAAAAGTTCTAAGTCTGATTGGAACTCAAAACTTTTTCCCAACCCACATTCAAATTTCAGATGGCTTTGGATGCACTATCACTGCACCATGAGACTTTTATATTAAGTGCTCAATTCTCAGATACCATAAGTGCAGTAGTAAAACCTGTTAAAAATATATATATATTTTTTACTTACTATTATAAATATTTAAAAAAAAATTATTTCTAATAAAAACTTTCCATTTAAGTGTCAATTCTATGATTAATTTGCCCACTTTTTAAAATCTCTTCTAAATAAATTCATTATTGTGATTATTATTATGTTATTATAACATAAAATGGAGTTGTCATATGTACAACCACTATTATGTCTTCTCTCTCTCTAATAGAATTGATATAAGCAGAAAACAAAATGAAAGGGGATGGGAAGTAACTCTTGACTAATGACTTGGGTCATATAGAATGCTAGTAATTCTGTAATAAAAACTTCATTAGACTTTTCGTTGCCAATTTAATTTTTACTTAATTGATAAGGTTACACCAAAGATAAAAACTTGCTCATTAGTCGACAATTTACTTGATCGTAAATGTAGTTAAAATACTCTTTGAATTATGATTTTACTGGGATCACACTGTAAAATCACATTAGGTTTATGAAATGTTAATACAGCATGGTGTAAAGATGAACAAAGTGAACTGGCTATGAGTTAGTTTTTAACAAAAGACTATATTTATCTAAAAATTTGCTAGGAAATATTTTGTTGTGGTTATTAGCAGTAAGATACAGATTTTGAACTGTTTGCTTCAATATTAACAAAGCCTATTTTTAAAATTAGGATCATAATCATTAGAAATCATTTATATACGCCTACAATCATTCTAACCTTACAAGTAAAAATAAAAAAACAAAAACAAAGATAGAAACAGAAAAAAAAACAAACAAGTAAAAAACAAAAACAAAGATAAAAACAGAAAAACAAACTGTTAAAGAAAGATTACTTTAGCTATGATGATATATTGGCTTTGAAGAAACAATGAAAAAAAAAAGGAATCAAAAGTGCTATGATTTCAATTAAAGAATTAAAATGCGATTGAACAAATACATAATCCTATTATCATAGTTATTGCATGACTGTAGTTTATGATTGTCACGTTTCATATTAACCTAAGATAAAATAAAAAAAGGAAGGAAAATGAAGAGAGAAGGAACAAAGATAATAATATTTTTAAATTTTTTTCTAAACAGTTAAAGAAAGAAACCTTAGTTTTGAAGAAACAGTGAAAAAGAAAAATTGGAATCAAAAGTGTTATGATTACAATTAAAGAGTGGAAATGTTGTTGCTCAAATACACAATTCCATTATCACAGTTAGTGTTGAAAAATGACTGATGGCTAAAATTTATAATTATCACATTTTATATTAACCTAAGATAAAATAATAAAAAAAGATAGTGAAGAGGGAAGAAACAAAGAAAGATAATATTTTCAATAATTTTCTTTTTATTCAGCCATTGTTTTAAATTCAGTTGTTGAGATCTTTGTTTTTAATTTTATTCTATATACCATGGATGTATTTACATTATCATAACAATATATTCTTAATTAGATTAGTGTATTTCTGTATTATTTTAAAGGATATTATCATTATTATTTCTAAAGAATATGAATCACCAAATTTAATTATGTTTTTTCGATCCATAGCTTTTTTTTTCCTTACCAATCCAGTAATTTTTTTTATCTCAACCATCCATATCATATTTAGTCAACTTTATAGATCTTTTATAGTCTCTTAGGATCCAATTTTTGACTTCAACTGTCCATATATGATTATATGTTGAATACAGACTTATTTCAGCCTTTATTACTGATGTTAAGACTGTTCTCTCACCCATGTATTTTGTTTGATCCTTCTTTGCTACTTCTAATATACATCTTTTTATATTTTATTGTGTGATTTTTTTTATTAATTGTCCAATTCTGAGTAGATTCATATAATGGAAAATTCTTAGTTTTTCAGAAACATAGACATATTTCTTTTTAATGTTAGGTAAATAAATAAATAATGAATGTCTTTATAGCTCAGGAGTTTATAAAAATATGGAGTTCCAAGAAGTGACAGAAGGGGCATGGATCTGTCGATGTCGCATGACCTTAAGCGACAGAAGTCTAATATTTACCATTTCACCGCTCATTAGTTATTTCTATTAAAATCATTCCATACAAATTGAATTCTATTATTAATTTCATCCATTATACTTCCATCTGACTTAATAATCTGACAAAAATAGTTGCTAACTTCTAATGAATATTATTGTTTATTTTCTACTGTGAAAAACCATGAAACATTATTAAAGTTATTTTAATTATACTAATACAATTTTTTACTTTAAAAAAAAAACAGTATCAAGTTCTCTATAGCAGTCCTATACTCCATATACAGTATCTTAATTCATTTTGTTTACATTAATAATAGTAATGCAATCCATGCGTTTTATTTAATCTGTATTTGCTTTATATTCTAAACATTGGCACTAACACGAACTATCTATTTGGATAGATTTTACTCTCGTGATAAAGATGCATTGCCGAAGACGAGATTATTCGAAAATAGCCAAACAAAAAAAGTGTTCTATTTTGGATATGAACCTCTGATATAGTTATGAGTGTATCATCAAAGAAGAATCTATAGTCAACAGTAAGCACTTGATAAATCTCACTCTTCAATCAAAGAAGAATCTATATAAGTCAGTATTAAATGCTTGATTAACCACATCTGCATCAAAGAAGAACGTCAGTTTATAGTATCCCCCCTGCAGTCAGCAGTCCTCCCTTAGATGCTTTTTCTCTACCAGTTAGATGTTCTTGGCTTGGATTTTATCTTCACATCTTAATTTTCCTTCCTTAGTGTTATGCCTATTTAATCAATCATATGCCTACCCCTGAATGGTTTAGTGTTGTGATAGAGCTCTATCATTTTTGGTGCTGGAGCTTCTTAAGAACTTCAGATCGATAAATCATTCACTTTATTTAAATCTTATTAGTTACATTCCCAAATGCATGGAAAATAATTTTTTCTGACATAAAATTTTAAAATGTTAAACTACCAAAATATCACATGATCACTTTTTTTTAATGCTTGTACAAGATCTTAAAACAATAGCAATTTTATTTCAACAATAGGTGCCACCCATTGTGAGCTCTAGTAACCATAGTCTCTATCAAGTGCTTTCCCTTCCAATATTCCCATATCAATCTCCAGACCACATTAGGCATTGTGATGCAGAACATTCTAGCATTTATTAATTAATAGAGCAGTGGGTGACACTATTGTGGGAAAAAATTTGCTATTTTAAAATGTCTTGACAATGCTTCTTTATATTTAGAAATGATTTTAATTATCTTAACTAAAAAAAAAAATATCTCATTTGGATCTGCATTGTAAATATCTATAGTGTAAAAAAAAACTAAATCACTAAATAACAATAATACAATAGTTTATTGCTTTGGAGTTAATATGGAATTCAAGCACTAGAAGAGATATCGCATCTGCTGGACCTGAATTCTAAAATTCACTACTCTCCATTTCGTTAAATCACGTAGGGCTCCAAAGTAATGAATAATGCTCTTACAAAAATCAAAACAAAATAAAACAACATTCGTGATCGGAAAATATTTAATCTAATACTGTAAAATATAGAGAATATAGCTATGGTCAATAAATCTACCAAAGAAATGATAAAAACTATAACTTCCCGGGACATACGTTTCATGAGAAAAATCAAATTATATGGTGCTCTTTATAATCGAATTGTTTCAGTAGTTACTTACATAATTATAGAAGTATTTTCAAGCACATATATGAATAACAGGATATTGTACAAATTAAGCAGAAACTATTCTACAATCAGATGTTAGTTACAGAAAGAATGATAAAGCAACAATTGGAGTCAGTTGAGAAGATACAAATTCATAAGAAGCGTCATTGGAAAAAAATATATAACAAAAAAAAAAGCAATTGTGAATCAGCAAACCATAATAATAAACTAAAAGTATTTAAACATATCATGCACATGAATTTAAAAGAAACTAAAGACATATTAAAATAAATGATTTAAAATGGTTTTAAATTATTGCAAATGAATAGTTATAGGCCACAAAATTCATATATATTAGAGCGCGTACAAAATTAAACTATCCATTCACATTGCATGTAAATGCCAGAATATTAAATTAAATAAAAATCAATCTATTAAAAGATTGACTAAGTAAATGCATATAAAAATGTATTTAATCGTAATGAATTGCACCACCTTGGCATGATGATTTTAATCATTGCGCAGATATATACACAAGCAGGTATGTTATTTAAACAATGAAAGAACGCCATTTGATGAATCCTGCGGAGTGAAATTCTACACGCTAATTTTCTCAAATGTTGATTAATTAGTTTTTGTAAATTAATCCGCAATTTAAGACTTCGCTCTTAATCTTTACAAAAAATACACAAACATCATATTATTCAATAATAATTATATCTTACAAGCTTAAGAGAATTGGGTCATGTGATCTATGACTCTTATTTTGACTGTTTATCATATTATTCACTCTTTCTTTTTATAAATGTATGTTTATATATATACACACATATACGTGCATAAACGTGCTTGAATTTATTGACATACATATATTTGTCCTGTATAAGTTAATGAAATATAATAAATTCAAGAATTAAAATTCTTGCATGAAAATTCAGCGTGACCTTTCTTCTGCTTGAACGCATCACTTTCCGAGTAACTAATTGTTCTACTGTAAGCATATATGTATATAGATCCAGTGTACACTCGATCCGAAAGTTATAAAGATTATTTTTTTTATAGCACCGTTTGAAATTTATACTTCTTTATTCACAAGGTAGCATTGCTAAAAACATAATGTTGGGTGTGTGTGTTATTATCATTATATATATATATATGTGTGTCGATATTCTTAAATATTTTTTTTTGTTTTGTTTTTAGCGATATATTCCTCATTTCAGTTCAATCACGTCGCAATTATCCACTAACCCAGAAAGTTAGATCAGATTCTCTCACTTTGCATGCATTTCAAAGCTCAATATTTTTTTTTATTGCATCAAATTTATGCAAGGTAGAAATTGAATTCTATCCAATTTTAGCAAGTTGTGGAAGTAAATAATCTTTGCACTGCTGATATAATTTCAAAGTTGTTTTTTTGTTGCTATTTTTCATAAGAATGATTTAATAGAAAAATATCAAAATGTCAATGGAAGCATGTTCGATGTTTGATACCTCTAATTCACTTGATGAGCGAAAGTTGTTCACAAAGTCTATGCACAATGAGATGAGGGATAGATTAACACACAAAAAAACAACAACTTGAAAATACTTTTCCAGCGCAATGATAATTCATTTTCCTACTAAGGTTTAAGAATGGATAGAAATTAGTCATACCATTCATAAGAGTGTTGTAATGAAAAAATATCAAGCTATCAACAAGAACATAGAGATATTCTAATGTTTGATATCTATAACTCATTTGATGAGTGAAGGTTGTTTGTGAAATCTATGCATATCAAGAGAAAGAGAATTGTTGGGGTTTCGGTGTTGTTAGATAGTTGCAATATGTTGAAGTTGAGAAGAGAAATGGACTGATAAAAACAAAAATACTTGAAATATGTAGACCTCTACTTGAATAATTATAATTTTTGCATGATTAATACCATATTTAAATCAGACTAATATATAATTTTCATTCTTAATTTCCAGCAATGATAGTCAGATGAAAGTTTATAAAGATCAACAGCTGAAAAAATAATTGAATTCACTCTATTCTTAACTTCTTGTTGTATATGAGTATTAATTATCCATATTTGATGAATGAGTTGGTTTACTTCCATTTGGATTCCATATAGCAATTGTAACCTACAGTTCAAATCGCAATCAGATGGGAGCAAAAGAATGATTGAGATGAAGTGCATTTTTAATTTAAAGCGTTAACGATTGATTGCGCACTCACGAAAATAAATTAAAATGAATGCGTGTTTATTTTCCACATAAAATAAATGTTAATAATATTCCAGAATTTAATAATACATAAAATTTAAGATAAAAAAATTTCTCAGGGCATTCATTTTTATAATTGTTCGATAATAATCTTAATGCATTCTTAAAATACGTATACAGTATTCGATTACAATATCTCTTGAGCAAATAACTATTTTAATACAAATTAATATGTACTTTTATTTAAGGCTAGTAATAACTGAAACACAGGCTTATCATATACCTGTGTCTATATATGTATAGTATATATGTGTGGGAGATGATAATCTGGACCAACTGATGATTGCTGGTTTAGCATGAAATACGTATATTGGTTATTATTTATCTTTTCAGCATATATGTGCTTGAGAGTATCAGTGTTATTAAATAGAGTGGAGAGTGATGGATCATCTGAAAGTCTATGCTCATATACCCTATATTACATATGGCTAGTAAATTAACTCTCTCCCTTTCATTCCTAAATCAAATATAATGTTCAATTAATTATTTATCTCAGGGTTTTTAACTAAATCAATATTAATCATTTATTTAAAGGATGTATATATAAAGTTTAAGTTATTCTAGATATGATGACTATAAAAGGGATTTTATTGTACATCACCATGACCAACTAATTTGTAAATGGTGTACAAAATTTAAATAAGTGCACATGTAATTTAATAGTTTGGAAGTATGATCTTTTATTTTACATTATTTAAAGACAATGATTTCAATAATAACAAATAGATGTATTAAAAACAATAACTGTTTACTATAAATAAAACGTATATAAATGAAATAAAATTATGAGCAAACAAGAATAAATATAATTTAATACAAAATTCTATAACAATATCAATAAATAATATTGCTTGTTTGCTGTGAATAAGTTAAGTTTGGGTTATGATTATGTATGTATTTAAAGTGTTGCAAAGACACGGATTTCTACTAAAGATGGTTAAACAATATTAAATCAAAACCTAATTTTATATACAGGAAGATAATCATGTTTTATAATGACTAATTATCTTGGTAACAATAATTAATCGATTATTAATCTCATTCTATAAATGCTGGTAGTTCTTTCACTCTTTTGGAGTAAGCAAAATTTTTACTTAGTACTCCTAAATGATATACCACATACATAGCTTTATTTATTATACATTCATATATTTTATTAGAATGACTTGCTATACTTTAAATAATCAGTTAGGAATATATCTCTACTAACAAATACAATTTATTATCTTTATGCCATCAGAATGCCTTATTACATTGTTTAGCATTTCAAAATTATACAAATACCATAGGCGCTATACAGATAAATATTTCATAGTGATTTAATCATCTACCCAAGAGTAATTAGCTACCTATAAATCAGACTAAATTTAAGGATTAATAAAACATTAAGCAAGATAAACATAAACGAGTTTACATAAGTTTATAGGTTAATATACTGCATAGGCTTACACACACCTGCACATATATAATGTAATATATAAGGGACTTGAACTCAGACTTTCACATGACCCTCAACTCTCCATGCCATCTTATATTGCTGACTCACCTGATCATACACATGTTGAAGTGTATGACCAGGTGGATCAGCAATATGAGAAGGCATGGAGAGTTGAGGGTCGCGTGAAAGTCTGAGTTCGAATCTCTTATATATAAGTTTATAGGTTAGTTTAACTAAATGCAACTTGACTCCAATATTAAATGTAAATCACATATATTATATTTGTACCCAATATCATTAATAAAATATATCTTGAGAACTTCATTATTTATTTATTATTACACTAATAATAACTATAAACTAAATATTTCAACAATTATAAAAAAAATTTATTTAAGTAATTCTGCAAATCGTAATCCTACTTTCATGAACAACTGAGAAGTATCCTGTGGAAATATTTACCCTTTGCAGAGTATTTCAACATTTGGAATTTACTGGAAATACTTTAATATAAACACAAGATATTACGTAGAAGTACAAGATAATTCTTTTCATGGGTTTAAATATATTATGATTAAAAAAAAAATTAATAAGTACATTTAATAATGCTATTTCGGATTGTATAATTAGCACATTTAATCCATTTTAGAATTCTACTGGTTTATATATAATGTTTATCATATTTTCATATTGTGGCATTTATAATCCTTAATTCATTATTAATGGACTAACATTGTAGTTTTCTCCAACAAGAACAGTTTAATCCTCTAGAAAATACTTATAGACGTATATCCTTATTGTTGATATTGATCACTTATTTTAAATGCATTAAATTACTAATCATTTGGTTTAAGCACACTTAATTTATTTTGTTATATAGTTCAGGCCATTTTAATAATTTAAAAAATCTAGCAAATAAATAATAATTCACTGACGAAATAATTTTGTTGATTTTCATTAATAATTAAGCATTTTTTCTGAAGCAACAATTTTATATATGGATTTAGATTTATTGCATAAAGTTTTAACTTCCACTAATTTATAGTGAGGCAATCTATAGCTTTCAAACAAGTTATTTCACAATTATTTTGAAAGAAGAGACAAAGAACTTGATAGATGTTATAATAAGTATCCAGCAAGCAATTTCCCATATTTTCATCAAAAGTTGAAGGCAGTAAAGTAGATTTTAAAAAAAAAGGCATTTAGTGATAATCCATGTTTTTGTTGACATTATTTATCTCTATTAATTTGAGAAGATCCACTTTGACAATTAGGCAAAATGCCCAAAGTAAGTTTGTCTACTGGGTCATTCTGTAGAAGACAATATAAAAATGGCTATTTTAAAATTTAATTTGACCGGATTTTGGATGCACTAGAGTTTTACAAAGACTCCTCAAGAAGTTATAATCTCTGGTCAACTGGTTTCTCAATTAGTCATCATTACTCACAAATCTTTTCTACTTTTAGGTTTTTCATTGCCATGATAATATACAATAGCAGATAATAAAAATTGTCTGGCTTTATTTTAAGTGGGAAATTTTCCAGACATCGGATAAAATGAAAGAAATAATATCAAATATCTAATATTCTACCTTAATTTAAATTATTTAAATTATTTTTTTACAATTATTTACTTTTAATAACTAATTAATTTATAAGGTCTCTTTAAAGTTCTCAGATATTTATTTTAATAAATTCATTTAATAAATACATTTTAATTGAAGAAGATAAATTAATTAATTACTTTTACATTTACAACTTTTACATTTAAACATATAGAAATTTCACACATACGCACACATTTTAAATAGACTGTTAGCTCTAATATTTTAGGTAAATGTAATATCAATTGTAATTATCGCAATATAATTATTGCAGGACTGTTTTAAAATATTCTGTTTTGTTGTGTTTGATTTAGTATATCTTATTCTATATATCTTTGTACAATTTCAATTTTATGTATGTGTTTTTTATCTGTAAATAAAAATTCAACTTCACTCTTAAAAATAAATAATAATAATAATAATAATATGTATTTTATATATGCACTGATCAATAAAATCTATCCATAAGACAGTTTTAAAGACTTTCTAAAAATTATATTCTTTTAGGCAGTTCTATGAGAGACTTCATGTTTGATCATATTATCTGCTATCTGCCAACAATAGTGGTGGATTTACTTTGCTTGACTAATAAAGAAAGTCGAATAAAGCCATGAATATTTGAATATTTTTATTACCAAACTGATATTTGATTATTGTTATAGAGGTTGTCAGAATTGAGATTCAGTCTCTATCTTCTAATTGAACAATTATGATTTCAAAATAATTATTGCTATATTTAAATGAACCTAATATATAATTTTCACTCTTAATTTTGAACAATATTAACAAATAAAAGGTTATAAAGATTGAAAGCTTAAAGAATAGGTGAATTCACTCTTTATTGAATTTACACTGTTGCATAAGTGTTATTTACCCATAGTTTATAATAAAATTGATTAATTTACAAATGGACTTAATACATACACTTGTATATAATAAATTATGTAGATAATTATCAACTATTATGATAATAAATTTTGGTATAAAACAATATTTATTACTTTGCTAAGCCAGACTTTTAATACAGTGAATCTTTGTCAAAGCACGACTGGAGTAAATATTAGCCAATACATTAGCATATCCACATGCATATAAATGTACATTAAACTAATCATAGATTATAACAGAATTGCATATTTGCATGTGTAAACTGACTTAGCAGTTGGCTATGTCTTTAATTGACCTTATGCTTATGCTGATGTTGGGATTCAGATTTAACTCACTATCCTGTGATTATATTTAGTGCTATTTTGCTTTCACTTGATAACAAAAACTAAAATTAAAATAATATTGATTTAAAAAAATCTCAAAATATTAGTATTGTATAGAAAAATCTATTGCAGATGATCTGGTAGCTAGAGTACAATATTACTGATTGATAGTTTTTAATTTTTCCACACAAGAGTGCTTGCAAGGGTTTTTGATTATATTTATTCTTTTTTTTAGATTTCAAAAATCACAACCTATATATTTTTCATAGTTATTTTTACATATGTATAATTTATTGTGCCAAAATATTTGTATAATATTTTTTTAAAATAATGTGATTAGATTCAGATTTTATTCAAAAAGTATTTACTTTTAAAAAAAGACAAATCAAGTGAAATTAATAACATACAGCCACAATTTGTAATTGGCCAAACAAGAAAATATGTATATTAATTAGAAGAGATTTATTTTTTTCATTTTTTAAAATATTATAAATAGAATTTTAAACTTTAATCTGAATAATAATTCATTTGGGTTTTAGAAACTGAATTAAAACAAATATCATTTAAAAAATTTAATAAGTTTATCAGTGGTGTGGTAATTGGTCATTATTGTTCTTATTATTCTTATTAAATATTTCAGTTTAATTTGTTTTTCTATATTTGCAAAATTGAAATAATATTTTTAAGAATAAGTTTCATTTGTAAATATATATTTCTAACAATAGAATAAAAAATAAAGATAAATTTGATAAATAAACAGATGAAAATTTATTCTAACTAATCACTGGAGTCTCTCAAAAAATACAAACAACTAAAAGGTTAGTGCACTCAGAAATATTATATGCATATACTGTATAGCATGACATTTCATGTAACAACATAACCTATATCGATTATGTTATCCAAAAAATATAGATAAACAAAAATAAAAATTAAAATTCTAAATTTTATAAATATTATGGATCTGTATCACCTATAGTATGGCAGTTATCTTTTTTCATTCAATAAATTTTACATTCCTAAATGTTACAATCTTAAAAACAATAATTTATTTATTAATTGTGTTTTATTTGTTATTTAAACAAGCAGCATTTTTTCTTTGCTTTTTTCCTAAAGTTTGATATTGTACAATATTCCATTTATTAAATTATTTTCTATGTTTAAAGCTATCAACTCCACAAAATTTAGAAGAATTCATAAAGCATCTCTTTTAAGCAATAAATAAATTAAAGATCAGCTTTTCAAGCTAATGCACATACACTTTTTATGAATCTTAATAATAAATGAATACTCTCATCTCCAACACAAGATAAAGTCTTTGTGAAAGAATAGAATGAATCCACCTATTCTTTCAACCCAAATGCTTAAGTATGGGCAAATCTTAAGTACTGGAAATGAGAGCATGAAGATATTAACCAATCACTTTAAATTACTTTTACTAAGTCTGAATGAATGATGCCTGTGAAATTTACTAGAATTTACGATATGTCATTCTTAAATGAAATTAAACATATGTAAATGAGACATTTATTTTATATAGTGCAATGTTTATGAATTGTAATAAACTAAAAATCATAAAAAAGTACATGTGCATTAGCTTGAAAAGCTGATCTTTAGTTTATTACAATTCTTAAACATCGCGCTATATAAAATAAATGTCTCATTTAAGCAATAAAGTGAAAATTATCAATTTAATAGTAAAACATATACATGTCAAAGTAGTCCTTATGCTCAAAAAGAATGTATCACCTATTAGATTAAGAATGAAAAAATAATAGCAAACTTATGCCATTAGTGTTTGCACTCCCCAAATGGATAAAATTGTAGACATATTAAAAAACAATTTTTTGGTAAAAACTAAAATGACGTTGAATTTATGGATAAATAATATGAACTGAAAAAATGTTTTTATAGATGACTTTGTATTTTCCAGAAAATTTAAAGTCTATCCAGAATTTTGTCAAGAATCTGATATGGGTAACTGTAATTCATTAACTGTAAATAGGGATGGTTGTATAAACTATATTCTGAAGTCAATATGAATTAAAAACATCAAATTAACTAGAAATGGTAAGTCTGCTGATAATGAGGGTGCTATTACATTTTTCTAGAATTAAAAAATTTCTTTAAGAAAAAAAAATTGTCCCAAAACTCTTTCATTGCAATGAAATTGGATTATTTTTGTACATCAACAACCTTAGAATGAATGTGAGTGATAGAACATAAAGTAGATACTTATGTAAATATGTTCTCAACTTACTACTCATAATTACATTATGTTAAATTTTTATTTATATGGTAATTATGCATAGTATATATATATATATGTAATAAATAAAGTTTGATGCATAGTATATATATATATATGTAATAAATAAAGTTTGATATCTGTATTCGTTTCACAATATATGTAATATACAAATCAATATATATATCAAAATACAGTACAATTTATATAAATTATATTCTTTTAGAAGTACTTTCGACTATACACTTTGTAGTCGAAAGTACTTCTAAAAGAATATAATTTATATAAATTGTACTGTATTTTGATATATATATATTGATTTGTATATATATATATATATATATATATATATATATATATATATTAAAACATCTGTGTTACATATATATGTGTGATGATAAGAATTGTACTTTTACAGGGCAATACAGTTTAGAGTATATGTTGTATTGTATATAAAGCATTGTTGACAGAGCATGATTCATTATCTACTAATTCACTTCATCCACTAGGAGACTTGCAATAAGTACGATGGATGTAGGACACATTGGATAAGATGAAATATCCTTTTTAAATATTATATTCAGAATAATGACAAAATTTTTGATTTTCTTTCAAATTTTAAAAAAAGGCTTTTTCAAATATTTATAACACATATCTTAATACTTTTTGGGATATTTATATAAAACCAAAGAATCCCTAATATTAAGAGATCATAAACATTTTTTGCTTGACTTCGTATTAGTACGCCAACAATTGCAGGCCAAAGATTCTTCCAATAGCCATCATAGAAGTGTGGATAGTAAGGATATGTATGGTTTTACAATTTTGCTTTATCTTTCAGCAAAACACATATGGCCAATATATGAAAAAAAAATTCTAAATTTGATTAAAGTCAGAAAAAATAACAATTTTTTACCTCCCGGATTTATAAATATATATATCCAGTGTAAAGCTTACATATATATTTAAACTATGGATGCATTCTCATTTATATAAGTCGAATTTCACTGTATAAAAATTTTGATAAAATATTTGTGTTTGCAATATAATTTTTTAAAAAATGTTTGATTTTTTTTTTCCAAATAACTAATTAATTTTTTTTTACTATGTTTAATGTAAAAACTTTTTCTCTCCTTATTTTTATTAAATAATTTATCAAAGTAATTCTGAACACCAGCATATTTTTAAATAAATTCAAATTAAATGCATTAAATGTTTGACTGATTTTATGCATTATTTTTTAAAAAAATCTTAAATTGCATTTTACATTAAATATTTAATTTATAGATAAGTTATTTAATGTGACTGCTTTTCTAGTTGATAAAATACTAAATTAACTCTTAAACTAATGTGCAATATTCAATATATATTCTAAATTAAAAGTTTTATTCAAATTATAAAATGTCTTGTGTTATTTCTTGAGTCTTTGTTATTCTTTTAACAATTTGTATAGGTGAGTGCGTGTCCACATGTGTAAATATATGTAGGTATAAAATCTAAAAGTATACTTTTTAAATAAATTTTAAAACCTTTAAGTTATATATTTCTAAGCATCATCAATTGATTTCTTATCTATAGTTAATTTTATGATCTACACCGTGAACACAGTGATCGAAAATAAGTTCACACAATCAGCATTAAGAATTGAATCAAATTGACATAACGTCTGGATATAACAAAAAGTGAGAGAGAGAAAAGAAACCCTTAATATATATATATAGTTAGTATGATTAAACTGCAATTTAAATAGGTCAAGATCTAATCTAAACTCTGATAAATAAAAATTTATTTAAAAAATATATGATCAATTAAAAAAATAATTGAATGGTTTAGTTCCCACAAATCCTAGCACCGGAAGTGATAAACTTTAGTTTTTAACCATGCAAAACATAACAGAAACTGAGAAATGGATTATGAGATAGGATCAAACCTCTAATATGTTAAATTACTAATGAGATAGTGTAAAGGGTTGAGGAAATATCAGTATCAGTAGAAAAAAGAAATATGTACAGATATGATCTAAAAAACAAAACAAAAGAAAACAAAAATATAAAATTTTAAGCATTATACATAGAATAAAATGCTTTATTGAGAAAAATTATTTTTGTAAAAATCAATCCATTAGTTGAAACAAGGTTCAGAAGGAGAAGGGGAGGGAGATAGAAATAATATATAAATGTTTAGTAATGCATAAATAACAAGGCTTGTAAACATATATTAATTTTTATAAATCTCCTAAATGAGGTAAGTTATAGTTAGAAATTGCTATGGCTAAATGTGCAATAAATAAAAACATTAAATTATTCTTTGAATAAATGTAATGGAAGTATGAGCTCAACTTATTAAAAAGAGGAAAGAAAAAGAAAAAAAAAGTTTGAGTAGAAATTTGGAGGAAAAGATAAATTGGTAAAATAAAGTGAAAAATGTTGAGGCATTAAACAAATAAGAAAAAAAAAATTATTGAGAAAAAATTAAAGAAAAAAAGAATGGGAATTCTTAAGGAAAAGTAATAAAATTAGGTCAAAAGAGATCATTACCATATTCATCATTGGTGATCAAATTGTAAAAGAGTATGGACATTTAAACTTCAGAAGAAAATAAATACAGATGGAAAGACAAAAAATAAATAAATGTTAAAGATAATTTTTGCAATTATCAAATCAGTCAATGAAATATTATATATATATATATATCATATGTTGGGTCTTCTAAGTTGTTTTTTAATATCTGCTGTGAATGTTATCTTTGGACAGAACTTAATATCTTGTTTAGTTGTAAATTTACATTTTATTCTACTCTTATTCATATCTTTACAAGGAATGAAATCAATATTTCATCTCTTTAAAGTGTCTTTAGAATTAAATGAGCATTGTCTCTCAAATGAAAACAATATTGATTGGCCATAAAATGTTTTATTAGGAAGTCTGTTACCATTCAACTCATAATCTAATAAAAATATGTTCTAATAATTATAAATTTAACATCATCACATTCAATCAATTGAAAAAAATATAACATTAATTTTATTATCTTATTATTGAAATCTTACTGATCATTCTTAAATGACTTTTTATGTTAAATCAATAAAAGCTTTATATTTTACTTTTACCAAATAAATTAGTCAAAATTGCTGCTCTAATATAAGCTAGTTTAGAGGTGGCAGCGGTATTTTTGTAATGAAATACCCTAGCATTCAATTTGTTAAATGCAGAAATAGCACATTGGAGTCTGCCATTGGGCCAAGTTCATATTTCTCCCTAAAATGCTACCATAGATATTTCAATTGGTTCAAATTTTCAAGCTAGTAATCAATCAACCTAAAAATTGAATTTTTCTTCTTATCATTACTTGATAAAACTTATGAAATTTTTGAAAATAAATTATTAAATCAAAGTCTTTATTGGTTACATTTCAAACATTAAAAATATTCTGCAGATAAATTTTTGAATTTTTTTCACTTCACAAGTTGATGTACAGAATGATACAATCATTAGAATACTGTAAGTTTAGAAGCCAAAAGAAAAATCTTGCTTTTGTTTCTATCAGTGGACTTTTACAAGATTATCTCAATTAAGGACTGCCTGCATTCTGGCGACATCCCAACCATCAGACTGTCAATTTTCTTGACATTCTCTGTATGGTTGGCCAGATGTAAGAAACAATGTACTCGGCCTTTTCCAGATATTGATTCTTATTTTCTACAGACTCTTAAAAAACTTAAAGACAGAGACAGAATCTTATCTACAAAATTTTTATATGAGGAAACTTGGAAACTTTTTCAGCTTTATAAATAAAGTCCTTGATGATCAAAATATTATGTATTAATTTATTAAGTTTTGTCCTTTTTACCATGATGTTATCAGGTAATTATTAATTATGCCTATAGTATACCATTTGTAAACATATATTATTTGTTTTAATAAAGTTATTTTAGAAATAAACCTGCCTCATGAAGCCATTTATAAATTGGAGCTGGTATATATCTCTGTTTAACTACATTTTTTTTATTTCAAAATACTTTAGATTCCCGTCAGCAATAATAATATTGCTTCCTTTCATTTTATAATATAGAATCTGTAAAACATGAATAAATTTCCCTAAATTATCTGCTAATTTCAACATTACTGAAATCTTTTCTACTGACAAATCAAATACATTGACAAATTATTAAAAACAATATATAAATTGAACTTGCTCTTTGCGTTTTTTTTTTTGCATTTGCCTGCTATAAAAGCAGTGTCTATAAGTATTTTTTGAGTTTCTCAAACAACTTTGAATTCAGGTAACCACTTATCTATGACTAAAAGCAACTTATTCAACAGACTTTCTGAAGAAATGTTGTTATAATGGTTAACAATTATATTCCACGATAATTATTTATAATAATATTTATAAAATAAAATAATAGAAACATCCTCAACATCAAAACTCTACTATTATATATATTCGTAAAAAATTTAGCAGTTTTGAAGCTAACATATAAAATTTTTTCAAATATTTCACCAACAACCTTTTCATTTTTAAGCTTACAAAAAGCTGTCTTAACTTTGTTAAGTTATATATCTTTGTGTAAATCTAAATGAATAGAAAAATTATGTACATCATTATAAGCTTTCATACCATTATTCAAAAGATTATAAATTATTTCTTTCCAGTTGTTTAAAATTTTAGTCCTTATATTTAAAAAGCCTTAATAAAATTTGCTTCGAAATAAGATAAGATTAAAATTCAATATTAGCAACCTTAGTAATTAATAATTGTTTAAATTTAACTCTAGTAGTAGATGATTCTAATAACATTAAATATTCTACTATATTTGAAACAGAATCTAAATTATAATCCAATTATTTTAATCTTGTTGTCTTTAATCTATCAAACAATCTATATCTGCAGGTCTTCATATAAGGTTAACTATTTTTTAGAGTTTGGTTCCTTATTATAAGAGAGTCTTAAAAATGTCATTGTATTTTATATAGTTGTATTTCTTTGTAGCAAATTTTATGTTTAAAATTTGCAAAATTCAATAATTGGAAGGTTATTTAATTTTCAAAAATTAATTATTTCAACCCTGGAAGTCTCCCAACTCTTCTAACTTCTCTACTGTTTTATAATAACTTAATTTAATAAAGAAGAAAAGCTTTTTTCCTCTTAAATTTTTGAAGCATTCCACTAATAAAATACTTATTAGTACCATTTCATTAAACTGTTTTTAATTAGAAAGGGTGAGAAGAGAAGCCTGTCCATTAAATTTGACAATTACTTTCTTAATATAAACCGAGCACTAACTATATATATATATATATATATATATATATATATATGGGTGTGTGTGTGGGGGGGGGGCGATTACGATCTGACCTAACTGATGAGTGCTGGTTCTGCATGAAATATGTGTATTGGGGATGATGCATCTTTTTTTTACATGGATGTGGTCATGTGTATCGATTGCTTGAAATGGAGTGGAGTATGAATAAATTGAAAAATCCTGAATTCAAATCCTCTAATTACAAGTACAAGAAACATTCAGTATAAGCAAATTACATATTGCCTTAGAATTAAACTGTTTTCAAAATCATCAGTCTTTAATTGATGCATCTAGAATTCCAATAATAGACTATACAAAATAGTTCTCATATTGTGCAGTCTTTTTTTATTCAATGACCTGCTTTTTCCAAAAAATTATAGCTACTTGCTTGTTCAGATGAACTGTATTTTTATATATAAAACTTAAATCTTGACAATACTTTAGCAGTAAGGCATAATCTTTGCAAGTCTTGGTAAATTTATGTCAAGAAACATTTGCATGTTTTCATATATGTAAATTTTTAAAGCATAAAATGACTTTATTACTTTCAGTACACTCTTCTTTATTTCTATTATTATTGCTATAGCAGATTTTGCAACTATTTGTACAAAACATGTTATTATAAATCACCTTTTTTAGATTTCTCCACATTCTCAATAGGTAAGTGGATTCTTAATAAATAAACATTAATTGTAGTCCTATACAGATACAAAGTGACTTATTGATTGCACAGCCATGTAATAATTAAGAATTCTCAGTATGCTAAATTTTCTCCTGTCATTGCTGTCTCAATACCAAGACCTTTTTTTTAAAAAGAAAAGATAAATGGAATGAAGAATTGCAATGTGATTAAAGGATGACCATATGTTTATATGGGAGAATTATGATATTTTCAGGATGTTCAATACCTTTCAATTCTTTTTGAATTGCTTATATAAATTCATTAAAAACCACACTCCTTCTATGCACTTTATACAATGTTCTATTGAATTTACCTTTAAAAGTTTCAACTGCCTAGCAGTCTTCCTCATATCTCTTAAATAAATCTTTTTCAGTAATTAGATTGTAAATTTAAAAAAAATATTTAAGAGGGAAACTGTTATGTAGGCAAAATTATTTTAGATAGTCATGCAAAACATGTCGAAAACTGCATAGGAGGAATATCGTTTTTTTAAGTGATTGCTGACAACAAAGGAAAAAAAAAAGGAAGACCCTGTTTACTAAATATTCACAGTTATCTTTCTTATCTGAAAATCATTTTAATACCATCTATCTATAGTCTCAGCTATAGCTTGATTTCATCAGCATACTGAATTGTTTTTTTCAGCAAATATTTAATAAATCAGTATAAAATAAGTCTTTTTTATATCATTAGTTGTAGGATAATTTTTTTTGTCATTATCATCATCATTACTTTTATATCAAAAATGTCTAAATCTTTATGTTCATTATTTTTATCTTCATATACATATAACTAATTTTGGTTATGAATTATTAATCCACTAGTTACTTTTTCTTACATTTCCTCCTTTTACATCACAGGTTTTCTCTTATATAATCTGTATAATTCTAAGTATATGCTCAATCCAAATTCTGTTCTGCTTTTTAATTTTCTTAATAAATAATCATTTTGTTTAATTTCTTCACACTTATACATTATAAATAATTTGAATGAAATAAAAAACATTCACACTTTTATATTCTCTCCCCCCCAATTGCTCAAGGTTCTACTGCTGCACATAGAACCACAATGTAAGCAAAATATTTTACTTACATTGTTCTTAATTCTAACTTTTAGATTCACAAAATACTATTACTCCTATTAAAAGTCTATTTAATTATTTCACTTATTATTCTAAAATCTTTAGCTATTTTTATTGTCAGATAATTTTTTGAATATTTAGCAGCATTAACCTACTCTAAAATTTTTTAATTTAAATTTTAATACATTCACTATAATCAACTCTTATTTATTTTCTTATTTATAGTTATGAAAAGAGCTAAGCTAATCAACTTTTCTACATTCATGCTAATCCCACATGTGGTTAAAATGTTCACTTAAATTCTTTCTTTATAACCATTTGTTTGGGGCAGATTTTCTACAAATTATCTTTTATTTTATTTTACAAATTATCTCTTATTTTATTTTACATCTTTTTTCTAATAGTTCAATTCACTCAAGCATAAAATTTATTCTATTTAAAATAAAAAAATAATCATGAAAATAATATAATGTAAGAGTATGGTCCCAACCTATTACAAACAAAGGGAGTCTGAAACAAACCACACTAATTAAAGGTATAATGAGTTTATTAACATTCTTTGTTATGTAAAAACAAATTATAATATTAATTATATTATAAATAGATTGTGACATCATTTTTTTAAAATTTTTGTTATGTTAAATTTACTGACTACAAAATAAGAGTAATTGATACTCAATTTACCAAATTCCTGAACTTGGTATAAAAGAGTAACAAGGAAAAATGGGATTCAAATTTAAATTATTACATTATTATTTTTTTAAAAAAATTATTAAAAAGTCTAAACCAAATTAAAACACTTAAACAATAAGAATATAGCATGATATATAATACGCTCACAGCACAGACTGGATATGCAAGAAAAGAAACTTAATTGTTTTAATCAAGAAAAAATAGATAATTTTTTAAGCTATCACCATGCATTAAAACAATGCTTAAAAATGAACTAATGTTCGATTTATAATTTGATGATTTTATAAAAGAACAAATTATCTCCAAAGGCTATTGAAAATGATTATAGGAGAGAAAGTTTATAAAGGTCAAAGAAATAATATATTTCCATAGAAAAGACTTATATTAATGATTTCAAGGGAATAATTCATCTAAATGTTTATTACTCAGTGACACAAAGCTCATAAGAAAAATTATAATCTGGCTGAAAAAACCAAAAAAAATCACACATCTAATCTTTAACAGATAATATTAGTTCTAATGAATATTAAGCAATACAAAAGAAGGTGGGGTAAAAAAACTCATTAAATGTAGCAGGTGGGAGACTGCGAGTTATATGCCTACTAATAATTTGACTTTATAGGATAATAACATCAGTAATGTCTTCACCATTACCAGGAGATAGTATTCACTAGGGTCATGGAGAAAGCAGCAGTAAACAAAGGAACATTACCTGTTCATTGGAAAGTCATCAACCAATTACTTAGAGGATGACCAGACAACATCAAATGGATTACTAACTCCCAAGATCTAGGAATTTTCCTAATCTAGAAGGAACCAGCCATCTTATCATCTGTGTATCCACATGCTGAAGAATATCTAACTACATGGACTAACAATTTCAATTATTCAAATTATATATGTATCATGTAGAATACATTTTTCTTTATTGTATAAATCTTTATTGCTACTTTTTTATTAAAAAAAATTGATGATCCAGCTCTATAATCATCAATCATAATTGTGTGAGGGAGGTCTATAGGTTAATCACTATAATTTTTGATTGTAATAAAATTTAGATGCTGACCCCTAGACCTACCAACTAAATGACTTGATGACTGACTGGTATTGAGGTGAGATTTTATCTAAAAAATTTTAAATGTTCACACTAGTATAGGTCAATTATATATGTTTATTGTTATTGTTAAATTAACTTAATTATTATTACATTCATATCGGCCTTTCAAGCCAATTGTGCAAATGCTTTGCGAGTGTTAAATAATAAATGAATACCCTCTGACCAATACAAGATATAGAATTTATGCAGGAATAAAAAGAATCCCTCTTATTCCTACAACTCAAATATTTATATATGAGCAAATCTGAAGTACTGGCACAGAAGGCGTGATGATAGAACAGTTACTTTAAATTACTATATACAATGTCTGAATGAATGACGCTGATGAAATTTTCTAGAATTTACTAAACGTCATTCCAACTGAAACTTAATCATATATATAAATAAGCATATATACAGACACTATAAAAATAAATGCTTATTTATATATATGATTAAGTTTCAGTTGGAATGACGTTTAGTAAATTCTAGAAACTTTCATCGGCGTCATTCATTCAGACATTGTATATAGTAATTTAAACTGACCGTTCTATCGTCACGCCTTCTGTGCCAGCACTTCAGATTTGCTCATATATAAATATTTGAGTCATAGGAATAAGAGGGATTCTTTTTATTCCTGCATAAATTCTATATCTTGTATTGGTCAGAGGATATTCATTTATTATTTAACACTCGCAAAGCATTTGCACAATTGGCTTGAAAGGCCGATATGAATGTAATTACAATTATATACAGATGCTATAAAAATAAATGCTTGATTAAGTTTCAGTTGGAATGACGTTTAGTAAATTCTAGAAAATTTCATCGGTGTCATTCATTCAGACATTGTATATAGTAATTTGCTATTAACTGAAAGGAGACCCTTTGATTCCTCTTGGAGGCCTTAAAGGAACCGAGCAGGGCAAATTCCTAATGTCCACTCCATATGTTCTTGTCGTTGCAGCTGTTATTACTATGTGATTATTCATATAGTATACGAACATGGATGGGCTGCTCACCAACACGCATTAGCCAGCGTGGTGAGTTTATTGGCTTTTTACCTCTGAGTTTAAGATCAAGAAACACCATGGTCTTTCTTCTCAGTGCCTGATAAGGCAGAATGAATGTTTGTGTAAATGATAAATATTTTTCCAATACATATATACAATTATGACAGACAAAAATGAAGCATGGCCCTTATTCCCAGGAGGCTGTAAAGTCACCAACCAAGGCAGCAGTTGGTGGCCGAAGGCGGAGGGTGCTAAGAATCCCCTGATTGCGGACCCAGGCTGCCATTTGATGACGACTTTTTATTTAGGTACTTACAACTGCAGATCACTTTCATGTGAAGGAAGATTGCAAGAATTAGAAGAAGAACTGTCTTATATTAAATGGGACATTATTGGACTTTAGGAAGTTAGAAGAAAAGGAGAAGAAACAATTGATTTAAAAAGTGGACATATACTCTATTATAAAGGCACACATATTGGAAATACAAGTGGAGTAGGATTCATTATAAATAAAAAGTGGAAGAACAATATTGTGGAGATTGATGGTGTATCGGACAGAGTGGCAAGATTAGTTATACAACTTAATAGCAGATACCAAATGCAGATAATTCAGGTTTATGCCCCAACAAGTTCTCATAGTGATGAAGTAGTAGAAGATTTTTATATGGATGTACAAAAGGCTTTTGAGTAGAGTAAACAACATTTTAAAATTGTTATGGGAGACTTTAATGCTAGAATTGGTAGACAAATGAAAGATAAAATTGCTATAGGTAATTTTGGTTATGGTAATAGAAATGAGAGAGGACATAGACTTGTGGAGTTTGCAGAAAAAGAAAAACTTTATATTATGAATTCATTTTTTGAGAAAAATGTTGAAAGGAAATGGACATGGAAGCATCCAAATGAAGGTACAGCAGAATTGGATTATATTTTGACTAACAGAAAATACATATTTCAAGATTGTAATGTTCTTAATAAATTTAACACAGGAAGTGATCATCGATTAGTAAGATGTAAGTTACGTGTTAATGTAAAACTAGAGAGACAAAAATTATTAAGAAAAACAATATTTACAGTTGATATTCCTAATCTTCAGAAACATTCTAATGAATTTAAATTAGAACTTACAAATAGGTTTCAAGTGTTAGGAGATTTTGAACATGATACAGATTTGAATGAAATTAATATGAAAATAACTGATACACTTTTAAAAACTGCAACAAACATAGCTGGTAGAAAAAATCAGCAATTGATTAATAAAATTTCTACTGAGACTAGAGAATTTATGAAGATAGAAGGAATATGAAGATATACAAAAATGATGTATTAAAAAGAATTGAATATCTCGAATTTTGTAAAATGGTAGGAAAAGAGTTGAAAATGATATAAGAAAGTATAACTGTGAAATAGCAAGGAAAGCTGTAGAAGAAAATAAAAGTCTCAAAAATGTTAAACAACATTTTGGTATTGGTAGGAAATTTATATCTGCAATAAGAAAAAAAGATGGAATTATTACTAAAAAGAGAGATGACATCATGAAATTGGTAGAAGATTTTTATCAAGAATTATATAGTAATAAAGAACAAGTACCTCCTATATCTATTACATCTTCCAAAATGCCCAGAATCTTAAATGAAGAAGTGAGACATGCAATTAAGTGTATGAAGAAAGGAAAGGCTCCAGGAAATGATGGAATTATAATTGATATATTAAAAGAAGCAGGTGAAGAAATAGAAACAATTTTAGCAAAGTTATATACCAAATGTCTAAATGATAAAGATGTACTGGAAGATTGGAAGAATGCAATAATAATATTAATATTTAAAAAAGGTGATAAAGAAGATATTAGAAATTACAGACCTATCAGCCTTTTATCAGTTTTATATAAAATTTTTACCAAGATAATTACAACTCGTCTACAGAGAACTTCGGATTTCCACCAACCAATAGAACAAGCTGGATTTAAAAGTGGTTTTAGTACAATAGATCATATCCAGGTATTGAGAGAAGTCATAGAAAGGACAAACAAATATGAGTTGTCTTTATGTTTTGGATTTATAGATTATGAAAAGGCATTTGATTCTATACACATTTCTTCAGTGATTAAAGCATTGGATCATCAAGGTATAGATCCAGGATATTGTCATATTTTAAAAAATATTTATAAAAATGCAACAGCAACAATTAGATTACATAATGATACTAGAAAAATCAACATTGAGAAAGGTGTAAGACAAGGTGACTCCATATCTCCAAAACTCTTTACAGCAGTGCTGCAAGAAGTATTTTGTGGATTAAAATGGGAAACTAAAGGAGTGAAAGTAAATGGAGAGTATTTAAGTCATTTAGATTTTGCAGATGATGTAGTTGTTTTTGCAAATAATGCTTCAGAGCTGAAGGAAATGTTGCAGGAGTTAACAGATGACAGTAGAAAAGTAGGACTAAAAATAAATGTTAAAAAGACTAAAGTAATGTTTAATCGATTTGCTCAAAATATGAAAATAAAGATTGATTATGAAGAATTAGAAGAAGTTAACAGTTACAAATACCTTGGTCAGATTATTAATACAGATGGAAACATAATGGAGGAAATTAATCATAGAATTAAACTTGGTTGGAGTGCTTTTGGTAGAAATAACTTGATACTAAAAGGAAATATGCCTATGTGTTTGAAAAGAATGGTTTTTAACAAATGTGTTTTACCAGTTCTTACTTATGGATCTGAGACTTGGACACTTAATAGAAGAGCAATACAGAGACTTCAGACCACTCAAAAAAGTATGGAGAGGTGTATGTTGGGAGTAACAAGAAGAGATCGAAAACGCAATGTATGGGTAAGACAACAAACAGATGTTACTGACCTTATTGAAAAAAATGAAAAGATTGAAATGGAGTTGGGCTGGACATATTGCTAGAAGAGATGATAATAGATGGACAATTGAAATTTTAAACTGGATTCCAAGAGATTGTAAAAGACCCAGAAAGAGACCACATGTGAGATGGATGGATGAAATAAGAAAATGTGCAGGGGTGTTGTGGAGAAGAGAAGCTAAAGATCGGAGAAGATGGATTAAACTTGGAGAGACCTTCATCCTGCAGTGGATTGATAATGGTTGATGATGATGATGAATTTAAAGTGACCGTTCTATCGTCACACCTTCTGTGCCAGTACTTCAGATTTGCTCATATATAAATATTTGAGTCATAGGAATAAGAGGGATTCTTTTTATTCCTGCATAAATTCTATATCTTGTATTGGTCAGAGGGTATTCATTTATTATTTAACACTCACAAAGCATTTTCACAATTGGCTTGAAAGGCCGATATGAATGTAATTACAATTATATACAGACGCTATAAAAATAAATGCTTACTTAATTATTATTATTTGTTATTCTGTATGACTGACTAAACCTCTTGTATAAATGACTATTGCTATCATAAACACTGGTAATACAAAGGGAGGACTTTGTACCCAAAGGTTGTAGTCAGTAAACTATGAGACATTGCCATTGAGTAAGGTAGGCAAGTTAAAGTCAGGGAATAGAAGGATTGGTCAGTAGGATGATCATATCAGAATAATCATAAATTACATTGTTACACTAAGCAAGTAGTTAGAATTGGTAATGAATGACCATCCTACATGGGGTCAAAGATTAGAGGGATGATCATAATATTATATGAATCAAATCATATTGATTTGTTCTAAAAGACTGTAAATCACCCATAAGGGAATAAAGCTGCTAATGATTTTTTAAAATTAGAATTTGTGTATGTTTCCTCATTTATCTAATTTTCCATTACCTGTGCTATATTATTTATCTAACTTTCCATTATCCATGCCACACCACACACATAAATCAGATGTAAATATTTTTAGTTTTACATCAAACTTATGGTAATCACCACCTTAGCTTATTAGAATCATATATATAAACAAGGAGTTTGAATACCAAGGAGTAATGGGAATATAAGGAGAACTCATAGTGTTGAGAACCTAAAAAGCAACTATATGGTAATGATATGTATTAGAGTTGAACTAAGCATACTATAAATATGATATATTTATAACTGGTGAACTTTAGGGACTCAAACTCGTGCCTCAATGTACAAATAAAATGAGGGTTGCAAATAGCCATTTTGTTCTATTCCGTTTTAATTAATAACCAATTATTGGGGCTAGACATTGACCAGTTGCATCATTAGGAATATGGTCACATATAATTTTTATCCATTCCATTACAAATGGTGCAGCCAATCACTGGGTATGAATCACATACATTAAGATTCCAATTTTCGCTCGTCACAATAATGATTAATCATTCAAGAGGTTCAGGCATCTTAAACTACAAGACCTGTCATCTGTCACTCTATTATTAAACTTTGCAGGAGGGAGGGAGGGATATAGGCCATTCCTGAGTTCAAAAATACATTATAAAGTAATTTTTTCAAACTTTTTACCCCCAAAATTTTCAATGAAATTTTATTTGCACTTTGCTCAAATTTAAGTCATCAAATATCATCTTCTATTAATGCTTAATTTATTTTATTTGCATTTACCTTATTTTCTTTTCTCATAAGTATATACAACAGCTTATGATTTTTATCATACACATCATTAATATAATTTTCTCATTTTCCATTAATAGATTTATTTTTTCTACTGTTATTTTGATAACGTTTTCTTTAATTACTATTTTATTCTTGTGTCCAGAGCGTTTTTTGTCCATGAGTTTTAATCTAATATAAAAATAATCAAACCTCCATTTACTTTATAAGTTGTCTACTTTATTATATTCCTCTTCTTATCAATCTTGTCCAACTTTTACTTTATTTCAATTTATTATCAACTTTTCTTTATATAATTTTATATTTTAATTCAAGATGGAGTGGGGGAGGAGTTCTTTAACTTTTTTCCTGACACATACTCTATCGATACAATTTTTTTTAAATTTTTTTTAAAAATATTTAAACTTATTCTTTATTGTAATATCTTTAAATTTTTTTTTATATATGTACTATTTATTTTATTCTAGCCCATTTCTCTCTGGACTGGTTTGAATGTTGCATTTAAAATTTAATTTCACTTTTACTATGAAATTGTTATAATAATCTGTCATTTTCACAGCGAACACATGCAAGTATAAACGTATTCTAAATACAGTAAATACGTTTTTTTATTAAAATCTGATTTTCTTAATTTCAGCTTTCCATCTGTAAATCTTCTGATTTTTAAATCATTTAATCATTATAACATTATTATTTTCTCTACAAAAAAAAAAAAAAAACCCCAAAAAACAACAAAACAACTTACTATGGTTACATCCCCGCTTTTTTTTTCCAGTTACTAATATAAACTATATAAAAAAAGACACATAGCTTTATTTCTCAGGAGTTTTATAAAAGTTCAATCCTAAGTCTGACGCTCCATTAACTGTGACAAACCGGACACTCTACCAACTGAGCTAAACGGCACAGGGCAACATAAACTATAATTTTATTCAATGAAATTTTTATTTGTATCTACAGCAGCGTCGTTTTATAACCATTGCACATACATCTATTTCAATATTGATTTGTAATTTTTTATTTTTATTTTTTTAGTAACTGATCTCAATGAATTCTTTATATCCTCACTATTTAACATATATATTCTGTGGATAAATAATGGATTCACTAAAATGGTTTCCAGCCTTAACAATTCATTATTTCTTATATTAATTTATAGATATAATTTATAGATATAAAACTATCTCTAGATTTTAAACATTATTTATGTTATTTTAACTGTTGTTTAAATTATCCTTTTAAGTTTAGTTATAAATAAATATTCAGTTTATTGACATAATCCCATCTTGCCTCTCTTTATTCATTTTACAACTCAGTTACTTTATCTAATCTTTTCATATTTATTTTAATTAATACGTTTACAAATAATATTGCCTTATTTCTCATTCAACGTTGAATTTTTTATCTTCAGATTATTTATTAATCTAGCTTTTGTTAATCCTATCAAATTTTATATATATAAATTTTAATCTTTTTTCTATATCTTTCGTCAGTCCGCAATGTATAAAAATAATCATGTGTTGCTTGGGATGTCACATAAGTGATGTGATGTGATGCACTGTGACTTCTCCTTAAACGGAGTCAGGAATCTCTCAGCAGCTATGCTCAGAGAAACCTGTTAGCCACTTTACCTTCCTTTTCCATTGTCCACCCTAAGTTTTCCCATAATCTGCTCCATCTCATTTCCACAACATAATCTTTGTCAACATGACCTTCATATCTAAATCCCCCTTATCTTTTCCCAAACCTAGCATAAAAACCAATAACTCACTTTCTGTATAATCACTTTGTTCATATTTAATCTTTCATAACTTCATTATTTGTACCCTTTCTGCTTCCAAGCATTTACATTGAAGTAACAGATGCCTAATATTTTCTATGCCTTCCTTACACAACTTGCAGACTAAATCACCCATATTTTTTCATTTACGTGTATATTCCCTTGTTGCTAAAGATCCCGTTCGAGCCTTAAACAATAAACTACTTTCCTTACTATTATCATAAATTAACTCACACCCAATGTTCTGTTTATTTCTATATATCAGCCAAACAGTGCCACTCATCTAACCAAACTGAATTTTTTTCCCCCTCACTTAGGGATCAATTAAGGAAATATATAAGGAGGGTAAGGTCATAATAAACATAGCATAATTTTAATTTTTTTTTTCCATAGTCAGATTGTACTTTTAAAAAATTCTGTTCACTTGAACAACTTTTTTACTTATATAAAACTAAATGAGAATTTTTGCTTCCTGTCTACAGACCTGTAATAACTCTTAGTATTAAAAATGAAAAATATTGTTAATGACTTAACTCAAAATAAGTTCTCATTCCGACAAACTTGATAAAGACATATTTGTAATCTTTATGTAACAATTAAACATCAAAACTTTTGAAAATACTGGCCTTCAGAATATCCTGCTGCCGATTTTGATTAATTTCAAAGTAAATACGAGTAATAAAAATCAGATTGCCATTAAAAATAGTCGCAGCACTCTGTACAATTTAAAAAACTAAATATAAAAGAATTTAAAATTGCTATCTCAAAGAACATCCATTAGAGAAATAATGATTTGAAGTATTTAGAAATTTCAACTTTTATTAAAAGAAAATATATTTTAAAAAATGTTTGGCTGAAAAAAAAATGCAAGTTCCACAAGTTTAAAACTTTTTTCCAGATAGTTTGACAATCTCACTACTAATTCAGGATTGGTTGGGAAAATGGATATGTAAATATTTTTAGTTAAGAAGTAAAATAAGGGTAGAAACTTCCTAAAACTTTTACCACTTAGAAGTTTGAAAGTCTGGTAAGAAATATTTCCATGCATTATTCTTTTATGAGTGACTACTGGAAGATTTTAACGCCCCCCCCCCCGCAATAAGCTATTTAAAGTATCAGTGAAAACTATAACCATCTATACAATCAACTAATATTATCCAATCTAATCTAAAAGAATTCTAAAACTAATTAATAATGTCAAACTTACACCCATGTTTTATTGAAAATATATCATATAATAAGACAAGCAGCTCAGTTGGTAAATAAGACAGGTATTTCAAATGGTAAACGCAATCGAGAAATTTCTAAAGATAGCATTCCATCTGTGATACTAATTAATATTAGTCTTAAAAGAAAATAACATGAAAAGACTTTTTTATAAATATTTCTTATTAATCACTACCTTGCATCCAATAGTGGCATTGGTAATTAGTAGAAGAGTGTCAAAGGCCAAATATTATTGGAGAGGTGACCATTCACCTAGAAAATAGTCCAATGTTGCGATAATGTGACTAAAATCTTAATTACAGCTAAAACAGTGCTATTTGTATCAAGTAATTATTTCCTTAATGTTTTATTCAATCTCATATTATGCCTGCCTTCTTTTATATATTTATGCATTCAGTCAAATGATCTATTCTGTAACAATTTTGCTTTAGACAAGCAAAATAATTATTTTTTTTTGAAACAACAAAGCATATAAATATTCATATTTTTTTCTATTAGAACATTCTTCTTTAACCTGTATTATCTCTATTATTATCGGGATTCTAAAAGAACTTTGGATTATAATTTTTATGTTTGTATAATTTAGCATAGTATGACAAATAGATGGATTTGAAAATTATTGGTTTTTCAATCAAAATTCAACTTTTCACTAGTCAAATGTCACATGACCTTTCAAACAAATAATTATTTGATGACTATTTATATATCAAAAATAATAATTTTGCATATATATATCCTAATTTTTGTAAAAAAAGCATGCGATTCATCATTATAAAAAAACTCTATACATAGTACTAGAATTGCACCAGTCAGATGATTTCACAATAAACAACCTCAAGATTACAACAATCAACTAACTTTAAAATGGATAATCTCAGTTTGCTCCAATAAAGTTAACTTCACATGGACAGTTCCACAATGGACATCTCAAGATTATAAGCTTCAGCTAACTTCACACTGGACAATCACAAAATTGTAAATATCATCCATGTCCATGATGGACAATCTCAGAATTTCACTAATTAGTTAAGTTCTCAATAGATAAGCTCAGGATTGCAGTAATAACTATCTCAGGGTTGCTATGATCAATACTAGAGAAATAAATAAATAAATAAATAATAATAATAATTATAGTAGTAGTAGTAGTAGTAGTAGTAGTAGTAGTAGTAGTAGTAGTAGTAGTAGTAGTAGTAGTAGTAGTAGTAGTAGTAGTAGTAGTAGTAGTAGTATAAGACATTTCGATCAGTTTAAAAAGTCTAACTTTTAAGCATATTAATTAATAAATACCAATAAATCCAATCATCACATCAACAATTAATTCAATCAGATCATAGAACTATCAGTGAGGAGAGCAAATGTAATCTAAGCAAGTCATTCATTCCTTTAAATTGAGTGGTAAAATGCTTTTGTTAAAAAGTCAAAAGTGTCAATACTTGGTAGTTTAGTATAGAAAATTGCTAACAAAGTCAGATCTATGTAAATGGACAAGCAGTGATCCTAAGATATAAATTTAAGAAAGAAGTGTTTGAAAATCTCTAAAATGAGAACAAACTTTTAAAACTTAGTTATAAAGAGTTGGAAGGGAAAAGATTTAAAAGTATATAAATTCTTCTGAAAAGAGAAATCTCCATATGATTATTATGAGTTATTCTCACCAACCCCTCCCAGATTCTAATAATAATTATAAAATCTCATGATTAAGTTCCATTACAACAACTATTATCAATCAAATGCACTATGAATATTCTTAGTTTACCACAGCATTTTCATTCTAAATGATTCTAGAATTTTTTTTACCTCATCTATCCTTCCTTCTAGGTCTCTTAAAATATTTTGGAATTCATTCCATAAATAATTGCAGCTTTATAGTTATATCAACTAAGCTCACTTTCATTATTGTTTCTTAATTTTATCAAGGATATTAATAATACTTGTTTGTTCTCTCACCAAATTATTTCTCATTCATCTCTTAATTGTAATTCTTAAATGCATTTTTTCATACGTTATTAAGCTTTATATCTGCAAGAAAGCAGTAGTAAAATTCATCTATTAAAAACTTTAATTTCCAGGTCATAGGAATCCTTTATTTCAATCAAAAGCACTTTACGTAAATTTAATTTTACAATTTATTTTATCAATGCTTCCATATATATTAATAATTTTTTAAAAAGCCATCAAAATTATTTTAACTTCTGCTTTTTCTCATTCTATCTTTTCCAAAGACTTTATCATGTGTTTGAAGTGTTTGTATTCATTCATTTTATAGTTAAAATCCAAAGCGCATGTGCAACAGTTTAATGTTGTTTAAAGATTACTGATAGCTTTTCTAAACTGCAATCCTGAGGCATTATTTGGAAATAAAACCACATTATCCACAAATCTAAAACATTAGACATTCTTTATTTTTAATCCTAGCATATCCTTATAAATCAGACATATTTTATATAAAAATGTAGCAAAAAATTTTGGAGAGTTGTTGTATATACTTACTATAGCAATCTTCTTTCTTGTGTTATCATATAATTTAGGCATCATTAATGCATGTTGATAAATAGACTTCAGCTATCCTAAACCCGAATTACAATATTCTAAAGCTCTATTTATAGCAAAAGAGTTAATCACTTCTACAATCTACAAATTCAATGCAAAATGGCAATTTATTGTACTCTTTTGATTATTTTACCTTTTATTTTAACACATGCATATGGTCTATTGGGTAATAACTATTTTAAAATGTAACTTATTTATATTGGCTGGCTAAGATTTAAGATTTGTGTTCACAAATTATAATGATTATAGTAAACATCTTGTATATACTCCACAAAATACTTATATTATGTCTGTAATTCTTAATAATTTTTTTCCAATTTTTTAAAAGTCTCTGCATTATTGTGGATTTTTCTTTACTCGTTTCTATATCTTTATCTTTAACTCCTTTTTGGAAAAATTTGCAGCATCTTTATTAGTTTTCTGTTCTTTTTTAAAAATATCCAAATAGATTTCATTCTTTCATACATTTTTTCAGTTTTGCACAGATTTGAGTAGTATCTACGTATCTTAACTCTTTATTCCAACTGTGTGTTATTTTATTGATGTTGTAACTGTTGCAAGTCATATGTGTTTTCTGTTTTTTTTATTAGTATACATATGTTTTCTTTCACAAACTTCATGATATCATTTATGGTTTTAATAACTGTCTTTTCTTTCTATTGCTGAGATAACTTTTTTCTCTCTCAATAGTAATAAATGATATGTTATCATTTTATGTGTTCAATCTTTTCAATTAATAGTTACATTTTTTATATATAAATGCATTAAATAACGTTCACATCGTCATACATTCTTTTGAAAATATATGACATTTAAGATCAACTTTATGCTGAACTAGCAAACATCAGTTTTATATCATCTTCATTTTTTTTCTCTTTTAAATATTTTCACATGTTTTGTTACATATGTCATCTTGTTTTAATATAAAATTACCATGCTGACTTGGTGCATTGGTCAAAAACGCTGGACTTCAAGATCCATGGATTGTGGTTTTATTCTGTCATTTCAGGCGTTTAAATTTTTTAAAAACTCACAAACAAAAACTATTTTATTATTTTTAGCAGAAAATTTACTATTGAATTGTTGTTTTTTTGTTCCTTATTAGTATAACTGCTCAACATAACATATCGCCTAGCTATTAATCTCATTCAATGTGAGTCATCCTTATGTAAATCTGATAATAATTTCTAAGTTTTAACTTAAATTTAGCGGAATATTGAGGAAATTAGAAACATCAGCTGATGTCAGTGTATCTTTGAACAATTTTTATCTGTGTAGTTTTGAATTAATTCATATTTTGTTTGATTATTTTGTGTGTTGCATATATTAATTACATTAGATAAATATATAAAATTTCTACCCGACTATAGCTTTTGAGACAATAGCCTAATTGGTTAGACTACCACCTTAATTTTATTACTCGCAAATTTAAAGGTCACTGTCTCCATGTTAGATTGTCACTGATCAGACTAGAAACACCCGAAGAAGAGAGGAGAGAGGAGGACACTGATAGGAATGTTCTGCTCTAGAATAATTTGTGTATTCTCACTAGTAATGAATGTATTAAAAAAGTACAAAGTAAAAGTATGACTTTTTCTAAAACAAACAAACAAAAAAAAACCCCATTTAACAAGTCAATTAGATGATGGATGATAAAAATGGCCCAACCTATAACTAAACATAAGCGTTATTGTCACAAATCTCCAGATAAACATTTAATATAAAATCTTGAAATAGCTTCTTTTTAATTAAAATATAATCCAATCTGGATCTTCATTTGAATAATTTTGATATCCATTTTCGCTAATTTAAAAAAAAAATAAAAAATCAATGTTTCCCCTCAGCAAATGTACAAATTTATGCTTTCCCTTGATTCTATTTTTATATTCAGATTTATTCTCTGCAAAGCATTAGGTATATCTATGTAAAAGTTATTTGATTTTTTGATTAAGGATATAAAGTTAAACGATGTGCCATTTAATATATTTCCATACTATATATAATATATCATCCATACTTACAATATTTTATTTTCTGTATTTGTGCCCTATTTTTCATATCAATTTACTCTGTTGTAAAGCATATTTATTCAGATGTTTTCAATTCTAGCATAAAAATCATGACATTTTTAAAATGGTATTTGATTCATTAACAAAAATACTATGTATATACATATATACATTCTATAGTTTTTCATCAGAGTTATCTGAGAGATACATTGTGTACTTATTTATTAACTTTCAGTAAGTTAGTTAGCTAATTTTGCAATTCTGTCTGATATACTATTCATTTCCATAACTTTCCCCTCCTATTTTATTAAACAGTGAATCTTACTATACTTGTATTTTTAATATTTGTACCTCAGTATTAAAGAATATGCCCATTTTTCAAAACACTTTCGTTTTCTTCTAACTTCATAATATCGGGCAATACATTATTTGATAGGAGATTATTCTAAATATAATGACCTGAAGTTATATGTATCCAAATTGATGACTTAAATCTTTGGGTTACCTCAACCTCATCTGGTTTGTACTGCTTTGGTCTATGACTCTGATGAATAAAAACCAAAATTTTGGGTTGTCTATTAAAAGTATGAGTTATCCATTATGTAACCAATCACCCAATGGAATTAAGAATCACTGAGTTGTTGACAATTACATATACCTTTAAACAACAACAAATAGGTGGATTCATTCTATTCTTTCGCAAAGACTATCTTGTGTTGGAAATGAAAGTATTCATTTATTATTAACATTCATAAAAAAAAAAACCGCATGTACATTAGCTTGAAATGCTGATCTTTAGTTTATAACAACACATTAAGTAATAGCAATCACACCTGCATTTACCCTTTCAAAAATTCTATCTGTATTTCAGAAATTATCAGCCCCTACAAAATAAAAAAAGTCTATAGTGTTTTCCTGAACCCAAACATAGAAATGAAACAAATAAACACACAATATTGGGTAGAATAGCAAACTGAAATGAAAAAAGTACCTGGATGAATTCTTATCTAAATAATTTTGAATAGAATTGTTATATGACACTTATTAACCATAAGAGATTCCAAGCAATTAACTATAGGAAGTAAGTCTATACACATTGATCGAAGCTCATCAATTTTTGATCATCATGAGAACAGTTAGATGGTAATAACATTTATAAGATAAAAGCAGCGATCGTGAACATTAGAAATCTTTGCTTTTCCGTTTATTAGAAGCCTCAGGGAATATTCAAGAACTCTTCTTTGATCTCTGCTTCTTGTAGCCATAATAATGAATATTTATTATATATGTAGAAATATTTTTTTTTGTATCTTTATGAATAGTATATGCATTAACATTCTTTATATTTACGCAGACCTACTTATGTCTTCCCCCTCTCTCTGACTATAGTGTAAATAAATTAGGGAGAGAGGGGGTGTGAATTAATGTATTTCAATAGCTATCTATATCTCCTTGTAAATATATGTATATACTTAGTGTGTGTATGATACTGAAATTATCCGTATGAATGATTGAAGTTTGGACAAAATTAGAAAGAAAACTATCAGAAATAAAACATTAACAATTGTCTACTTTCTTTTATTTTTCATCGTGACAATGCTTCATCTCAAGTGTGACGTTTTAAAAGTACAACTGTAACGCAGCTGCAACTCTGATCGGATGGGCATTCGGCCACCTTTAAATATTGCTAAATTTCTCGCACGACATGGATGCCATGACCCTTCACTCAACGTGAAAATTTGAAGACTATACTGAAGAGTGCAATCTTAAACTTAGCTCAATGGAGTCTCTGCTAGCGCGACTAATTTGTTACAGCTAAATGGACCGGTAGTGAAGCGTATCATAAGTCCACAGTACTCGAGGAAAACCAACCCCGATCAAGTTTTAACGCTGAATTCCCTTCTATTTGAATTAGGACCACTCATTATTGATTATTCATCATATGAAAGCAAATTAAAAAGAAACAAAATATGTCAGATATGAATTTAGATTCAAAAGAGGAAATTTCTACGAAAGTAGTTTTTTTTTTTTTTGTTCACCTAACAAATTTTCAAAATATACTTAGAAATATTCAAAGACGCTTTTCACAGTTACCATATATCTTGAGAGTATTGTTCTTGTAAAAAGGAATGACGGATTTAATAAAAGGTACAGAATATTAAGCAAATTTTCAATGTTAAACTATTATTTATATTTTGGAAATTTTGACGCTTACAGACATCAATCATTTTAAAACAATAAACAAAGAGTTTACAATTTCAGCTCGTAGAAATGGATTGCAATTTGTTAAGAAATCTATATAAATTAAAAATTTGCTACAAAATAAAGTTTATTCCATTTATTCAATACATCATTTATACGTTTTAATAGGGTTCATTTATTTAGCGTTTGAAAGCAGCTCGAAACTAATGAGTCTGACATGATAAGCGTTTTAGACAATTTAAATCACGTTTTATATTAAATACTGTAATTTACTACGTAATATTTAACAAATTTATAACTTAATAGTAAATATAAATAATGATAATTGCATATAAAATTATTTATAATATAATTTGAACTGATTCTGGAGATGATGTAAGAATCAATTCGCAATTATATTATAAAGAGCCGCAGTTCGTAAAATTATGAATAATTAAATCTGTAATATAGGGTTTAGTTAAGATGAAGTTGAGCTAAAAATGATTTTCTCTTGTTTTTTTTTGATTAATTTGCTAAATATTTTTTTATACTTAGAATGTTAGGTAAAACATTTTGAGATATATCAAATTACACTATACTCTTTAAAATAAATGCAACTTTACATTTATCTGCAAAATTTATCTAAAATAGTATTAACATTTTTTAAAAAAAGATTTCTCATATATATATATATTAAGCGCATATGATAGGAATAAATTGGATATACAGAATGAATAAAACGAATAATACACAACTTATTAAAATGGTATTTTAGAGTAAATTTTGACAGTAGCTTTAGTCAGAGAAGTTCACCCCGTTTATGTTATAATCAAAGTTATTTTGAAGAAAGACGATATTGATTATTTTCATAGGAAATATATGGCAGGGATTAAAAAAAACATTGGGTAGATGCATTTAGATATGGTGTTGAAATAGTTCAGAAAGAAAAATTTTCTGCAGATGTTAAAAAATCGTAGAGATTCACGAATTGCCTTGGTTTTCATGCTCATCGCAAAATTCATTTATAATAATAATGATGATGATGCTGCTGCTGCTGATTATGATGTTTTAACAATAATCTTTATTAACCCTTTGAGTTACATAACATTACATAACTTTGATTTTAAGGATTACAGGTGCAATCATGTTATACAGATTTTTATATGGATTAATTTTAAGGGTTACATTAATCAGTTTAATATATATATATATTACAAATGCTACTACTAGTTTTGGATACAGAGATGGATACCAAGTTTAATCATTAAAGTCTTAAAAACAGTTTAATATAAAACTCAACTTTGTAGATAAATAGATATGACTTAATATTGGAAGTTATTTACAGTTACTAAATTAATCTTGGTTATTGTCCTTTTAATTACTGGTCTTAGAGTACAATAGGGAGGTAACTATAATCCAAGTAGTATGAAATCATGTTATGGGTGCTGTATAAAGAATAAAGTCAATTCAGAGTATGATAAGCAGTAGGTGGATTGCAATAGATGGGGAATAAATTCTGTAGTCTCTTGGTGAACAGTGTTGAGGACAGTTTGTGAAGATGAGCTATGTTGAGATAATGGATGATACCATTGAATGCTATTCAATGTAGTTATTGTTGTATTATGACCTTTTATAGAGTGGATGGTTGTTTCAATAGTTATCAAGGGGTGACAAAAATGTCTGGGGGTGCAGTATTGTTGCCCTATTGATGAATGTAGCTGGGTGTCTTCTGGTATTGTTGCCAATGGTGAAGATGCAATAAATGCAGAAAGCATACAGGGTGAAAGTTGTTGCATGTGCTGTAGGGGGTATATCTTCTGATGTGATTGGATTATCTCTTGTATAGATGTAACTGGCCATCTATGTGTATTTAGCATGATAGTTCTAATTTGGTCAAGGGGTTGACACTGTTGGAAGAGGTATTGTTGAGTTTCCTCTGCCCCTGACATAAGGTGCAGAATGAATATATATTTTTGTATAGACAGAAATACCAGAAAAATGAGATGTTAGCCTTGTATGTAGGGTAAGACAAACTAGGAAATTGAAAAAATTAGACTCTAGGGACTATCTTTGAAGGAGCAAAGAAACAAATGCTAATTTTCTTTAGTCTACAAACATTAATCAGTAATTAAAATTCATACCAGGTAGAATCAATTGATTATACAAAAGTAAATGTTTTTATCTCACAAATTTTGAAAAATTGTAATTATTACTTTTTTATACATAATTTATGATTATTATTTCATTAATTATAGTAACCTTCACTATGCCAAAAATCATCAATGGAAAGACAATTATGTTGCTTATGGATTCACTTGTACAACAGAAAAAGATGGGTAGAAATGACTACAATGCATTTTATGTTGCAAGATATTTTCAAACTCCAATCTTAAACAGTCAAACTTGTTAGAGTATTTCAACAATCAGCATAGTGGTGGAGCTGCAGGACATAGTCTTAATATCTTGAAGTCTATAAAAACACGATTTGATATCAACAGTACTATCACAAAATTTGATATTGTGGCAGCTCAAAAGCCCTTGTTAGAAGCATCTTATCAAGTGATATATCTGTGTGTTAAAAAAAAGCTCATACAATATTTGAAGATTTGGTAAATATGTGCATTAAAAATTGTGAAAATTCTATTAGGTTCTGAAGCACAAAAAAAAAAATAGATTTCATTATTGAATGATGTGATTTAATCACACATTCAAGATTTCAGTGATGATATTTTACTGCAAGAAATAGAAGATATCAAAGCCAGTTCTTTAAAAATGAGTATGCAACTGGAAGAGTCAACTGATGTTGATAATTGCAGTCAGCTTTTAATATTTGTGTGATACATTATGGAAAGAGAAATGTTGGAAAATTTTTATTTTGTGAGCCACTGGAATTGACGTCAAAAGGAATTGATGTAAAGATTTTTTTTGAAACATCACCTAAAAATGAATGTCATAGGCTGAATTTGAACTGATGGTGCCCCTGCAATATTGAGCAAAAATTCTGGATTTTTTCCATACATCAAGACAGAAGTACAGCTAGTTACAATAATGCATTGCATATTGCATCATAATGCATTTGTATTGAAAGCTTTGCCAGAGAATTTAAAACAACATTTAGCTACTGCAATAAATGTAATAAAGTATATATTTAAGGACAAGTGCTTAATCATCATACCATTCATGATTTTTGCTAAGAAATCACTGCTATTTGTACTGTGCTTCTTTATCATACTGAAATATGATGGCTCTCTATAGGGGATATGCTAAGCAGAGTTTTTGAATACATTTACTTACCAATTAGAATTGTGATTTAATTAAAGCCTTTGAAAAAAAATAATACTTTGACTAGCCTACTTATTCAGTCACCTGAATGAATTAAACATGTCCATACAATAACAGCTAGTGAAAAATTATCTTGGAAAAACTAAAAATCTGAATATGTTGAGGTGAAAATTGGAGTTTTGCAAACTTTCCTTTGCTTGATTTAATCTTTCTGGAAAATGATAAAATCACAATTACACCTGAAGTGGCAATACATTTACAACAATTGAGTGAATCATTTCATGATTATTTTTTCTCAGAAGATATTAGCAAAGTTCAGAGATGAATATTGGATCTACTTCTATTTGATCTAAATTTGCTGGACTACAATGATTTAATAAAAGGCAATCTTATTGAAATGCAAGCCAATACATGTATTTAAATGGAATTTGAAAAACTGAACTTAGAATAATTCTGGCTTACAAATTGAGTCCACGGCTGACAAAAGCAACATTGTAGACACTTCTACCATTTGCAACTATCTATTTGCGTAAAATGGGATTTTCAACACTTTCTCATATAAAAGCAAAAGTCAGAAATCACTTAAATGCAAGTGATGACTTAAGCAAGATACTTTCAAAAAAGGAACCTCACTTCAAAAATATTTTTATAAATAAACAACAACAAACTTTCCATTAAAAATGGAGATATTGTTTTGTACCTGTATTTAAATGTATGTATGTATTTTTTCAATAAATTAATTACCTTGCTGTAAATGTAATTTTCTCTATAAAAACGTCAGAACAGATTTTTCAAGGATGTACAAGAATATATTTTCAGATTCAAGGGAGTGCCAATCATCAAAAGGTAAGAAACACTATAATAAAGAAATACTTAGTGCATGTAGTTCTGTAGGTATTAGTTTCAGTTTATAATTGCTTAGAAATTTATTTATGACATAAATAATACTTTAAATGATCAAATTTCAATGTTAAAACTTGTCTACAATGTTACGTTATATATATAAAATTTAAAATAATCAATTTAAAACAAAATTGAAACAGACAACTCACTATAAATAAAAAAAGGATTTAATACATCAACCTAACTTTCATTCTTTATTGGAATCTTATAAAATTTTTTTTTTTTTTACAAAATCACATAACCAATTATTTTACAATCCCTGGACATTATTTATATTGCATTACGATACATACATGAACATAAAAATGATTAAATTTATTACAGTACTTATATATATATATACATGATTTCATATTATTATTATTTTCGTGGAAGAAGCTATTGGAAGGCAAAATAAATTTAAAACTTCTCAACCAACAGAATTTGGGGAGAAAGAAAAAGATAAAAACGATTTTAAATCTTACAGGCATTCCTATGATTTGAGAAAGAGGACGCTCTGAGGAAGGTACTTAATATTGTACTGAAACGTCAGCTATTTAGCTATTTTATCACACGGAATATCCCGAAAATAATAATAATATGAAATCATCATTTATCCGTGAAATTATTAGGATTATCATATATATATATATATTTATAAAACAATGTTAAAAAAAATAAATTATAACTCTAAAGTTTCCTGTTAAGGGAGAAATGGGCAAGTTTAGTATTATATTTATTTATTTTTAAAAGATTGTTTTGTATATATATTTATATTATATAAAGAAAAGGATTGTAATAGGTTTAATCATTTTTATATGCATATTTGTATTTTACTAATTATATTTATTGTAATGAAAATAATGTCTATTGGGTGGAATTCTTGTAGAGTAGTTGATCATATGATTTTGTAAAAAGAAATATCTTGATAAGGTTCCAATATGGTCTTTATAGTGAGTTGTCTGTTTCAATTTTGTTTTAAATTGATTATTTTAAATTACATAAATAACTACAGAAACTTTATAAAAGAATTAATTTTTTTTTTTAAAGTTTCATATATCAAACGATATTAAATTATTTTATTTATTTATTTTTATTAGCTAAAAATGTTATTAATATAATGACTTTTGTCATATACCTTTTTTCAAGGTATTAAACTTTTTCTAAAAGTCTTTTTTAAGTTTAGAAAAACAATTTATAATTAGTGGATAAAATAATGCTGGCCTTTTCTAATTAAATTTATTGCATAAAACTATTTAGACAGATAGATATATCATTCTGAAGAAGGGGGAGAAGATAAATACAATGAAGGAAAAAACATACTCATAAAATAATAGCAATTCTTTTATTGCATAATTTATTGCTAGAGCAAGATATACAAAAAGAAGCTTATAATAGACGGTAAAAAGAAAATTGAAAAATTAGACACACAGTCGTACTGTTTCTTAAATAATCTTAGTTCGGGTGCTGATGGGAGATGGAAAAGTGAGTAAAACGACTAAAAAACCAATAAATTAATTAGAAAAACAAGTTGAAAATTAATAAATAATTCATATCGAATTAAGATATTGTTAGATATTTAAACAACTTAACAATTTTGAATTAATTAATATATAGTATTAATTTAAACTCTTAAAAATTAATTATAAAAATATTACAGCTTTATATAGCTATCAGTTTGGAAAGCAATTTGCAAGTATATACCACATTTTCTTCTAGTTAAAATAAAAACGAGATAATAAGAGTTTTTTTTTTTTTTTTAATCCTGGCACTTATTATTTATGATTGCACATTGTTGGACGATTAGTTTAATGCGTTCTAAACAAGTTAAAATTTTAGTTGTATTACAAAATAAATCCTATTCCAAACATATTGATAGAAAATTTGATATTAGATTCGTATAATTATTTTCAGAAATTAGCGTATCTCCATAAAAAAGTGATGTTATATTTGATTGAATACAAGTATAATTTATGCACTTGCAGTTTTAGAGACTTTCAAGCTCCTTTCATCTATCTGCTCTATCTTGTACAAGCAAATGCATATGATCACATACATGTTAAAAAAATGATTTCCAATATATGTACTTCGTGCTGAGCCAGTACTCATCAGTTGGTCCAAATTGTCATTTCCCCCATATATATATATAAAATCAGTATTCACTATTATATTATGATAGCAAATCTTCAAATCCAAATAGACAAGCTTCAATATACTCCGCCCTCCAACTCTTCAGTCATTCATACCATTGAAAATCTGATGATGGAACTACCAAATCCTTGTTGATGCCAATATTATTGTCATGCCCATATGGACTCCAAGTCATTCTGACTCCTCAGTTATATTTATCCATTTAAATACAGAAAAGAGGGATGGACATGATACAGGCTGAATCTTTAATATTTTATTGAAAGTCTATGTTCAAGTCCCTTACGGTTACATCTAAAACTGCAAATAAATAAATTATATTTGTAATCAATCAAATATTACAGATACAGTATGTTTCTTGCCCATCTTTCTATGTATTTAAATGGATAAGGTTCTATACATGAGTGGCTGGAATGACTTAAAATCAACATGGACTTGACAATAATATTGTCATCAACAAGGGATTTGGAAGTTCTATCATCAAATTTTCAATGGTATGGGTAACTGAAATGTTGGAGGGTGGAGTAGATTGAAGTATGTATATTGGAGTTTGAAGGTTTGCTATTTTAATATAGCAGAGCAATGATTATGCATGTGCGTGAGATGATCATCTGGACTAACTGATGAAGGCTGCGTTAGCACTGTATACATATATTGGAGATCATTTATCTTTTTTCACAAGTACATGGTCATGTGTACCTGTTGTATAAGATAAATCAGATAGCTGAAGGGAGCTTGAAAGTCTGTAATCAAGTCCCTTATGGTTACACCAAAAAATGATGTTGTAAATAAATATATGAAAAATACAAGTGGAGAATTCGATTTTTTTTTCTAATTTATTGCAATATCTTTCTTTAAAATCTGAAAGGAATACAGTATTTGTACTTCAGGATTTGACTAAATTTGTGAGTGATCTATCTATTCCTGAATAAAATTAGTGTTCCACTGAAAAATGTTTTTGGAAGAAGATATCACAATTAAACAAGTTTGCATATTATTCAATTTGATTGTTTTTGTTCTTAAAATCATTAAATTAAAAATTGGTTATGCAAGCAATAGTATATGCGATCGTCAGATTCAGAAAATTAAGAGAAATAAATTTTTATTCCTCAATACCATTAAAAAACTAAATTTTTTTTTTGATGTCTTTAAAGCAAATATTAATAAGAATAGTAAATTATGGGTTAAAGTTATTAGAACTTTAATTGACATTCAAAAACACTTTGTTTAGGTAGCAAAATCTTTTTAAAAAAATTTAGATGTCTACATATTTAAAACGTTAGCATTTATGAAACCAATTAGAATTCAGTAAGAAAAGTTTATATTATATGACACCATGCAGATAGTTAAATACAGTAAATTCCAACATTAAAATATTATTTTCATTTAATAATAAAATCTATTCCAAACATACTGATAGAAAATTAATATTCTAAATTTTAATAGTTTATCTGAGCATTAAATTGCTAGTTTTGATTTTCAAAATTTTAAGTTATTTGAACACTACACTGTCAATGTTGATTTTTAAACCATAATACTGAATCATAAACTACATCTGGATATAAATAAACACGTTCTTAACTGAATAATACCGGGACTTAGTATTTTCTAAGAAATCATTATACCATATTATTATATTCTTTAAATTATTTTATTTAAATACTGATTTTTTTTTTATCTAGACTAGGGGTAGGCAAAGTTTTTCTTCGAAGGGTCAGATAAAAAATTATAAGTTTTCACGGACTAATGTTAAAGACACTACAATCAAATTACTTGAACGGAGTGAACATTATTATAAATGTTAAAATTTTTTTTTGAATACTTTTATGAACACTAGAAGATAATTAAAATCTTTATGCTCAATTGTGATATTTTCTGTTGACATGCAATTTTTAAAATTTTTCACAAAAAATAATTTTCTTTCTGCATTCTTTTTTATAAAAGATTTCATTCCTTTAGTTTTACTTTATTTTCAATTATAAATATATGTTATTCATCTTGTGAAGATAAATAAAGCAATTTTTACTTTTTCTATACAAAAATAAAACATTTACTCCCTTTGCGCTGCTACATAGAGTGTTTTTAGTTTCACTTTCTGGTTATTAATATTACATAATCGGAAAAATAACTTTTTGCTTCATTTGTTGATAATAATTACATTGAAACATAAGGTTTTACTTCATTGGTTAATGATAACGCTTTTATTCCAGCACAGATAAATCTATCTCAGGGTTGCTGATGTCAATCCATGCTTTAGGCGATCAGACATATTTTTGCTAAATACTTTCTTTCAAACTGTCATTAAAATATAGTATTTTTTAGAAATTAAAAAATTTAGCAGTAAAATAAATTTTACTTTAGAAAGTTTCTTTAGTTTATCTGTTCTTTCATGTAAAAGCTATTAGCTTCTGTTATTTGTCTAATAAATAAATTTTATAGCAAAAATCTGAACTAAAATTATAATACTTAAAATACCATCGTGGCAGATTATTCTGCAATTGATGTCATCTCTTAGATCTGTTTAAAAATTTTTTAAAAGACAACGTACTTTCAAAAAACAAATTATTAATTGAACTAAACATATTCTTTTAAAACATGAAATCCCTACTTGTTAATAAATGGCGATTTAAAATTATATTTATTAAAAGATTTGACTTTTTAATAATGATAAGCATTAGGAAGTTGTAGCACTCTGTTTGCAGAAATTAATTTTTTGGAAGATAAGATCAATCTACTTTTGATCATGATAATTCTTATATTTCGAAGCTTCATTAGCTTCTATTAATAAACTTGTCTTAAGTTGCTCAGTGTATTCTACTAATATATATTTTGTGATTTATTTTAAAGGTGATAATTTATCAATCAAGTTAAAATGAAAAAAAAAAGTATAGTTTTTAATAAATCTTTAGATAATTTCTGTGGCTGCTTGAAAATAATTAAATTAGCTTGTAATAGATTAATTTTCCTAATATCAAAAACTTTTTCTGATATATTAAAAGGGCAAATGGGTTTATTATATCTTCTCACAGAAAATATAGTTTGTCATCAAATCTTCAAATACTTATTATAAACAATTTTTCATTACTGTAAAGTTTACATTAAGTTCTGCAAGCCTTGTGAGAAACAGAAAAGTATGTTAAAAGAAGAGGAAACATGAATTAAATAAGGCTAAGTTACTTAGAAGCAATCCTCTGTGTGTGCTCAGAACTCAAAATTTAACAAGTCCAAATTCAATATATTTTGTCTAATTCTATTCCATTATCATTTTTTTATTATTATCAATAAAATATCAGTCATATGTCACATGACCTATATATATAGCTCGTATTACCAATATGTAATATAAAGAGGCTGGGAATAGATCTAAACAAGCTTATTTATTTTATTTTTTATGATAAATGCTACAAGAGAAAATACCTGAAGCCTTTATCTATGATGGTCCACATCCCCAGACCGGTTTCAAGCTTATGGCTCTCATCAGTGAGGAGCTAGGACATTAGATTCAAAATATTATCTCAAGCCAAGCATTTATCAATATTAGATTTATAAATAAATTTATTATTATTACTTAATCTTATTGGTAACTTTAAATAGAAGAGATTGTATTGTAAATAATTTTTTGGGTGGAATATAAATATTTTCTTATTAGATATTTTACATTTGTATGTTTATATATATGATAGCGAAATATATGCAATCTGTAAAAACAAATTATTTCAATGATAGAATACAGTATAAAGTTATTATTATAATATCAGAATTCTTAAATGATGTATTGTGTAGTAAAATGTTTATTTGTCTTATATTAAAACATTTTTTGGCATTTACTGTTATTGTTATTTTAATTAAAAGAATTTCGTTTTGTTAACTGTTTTTTTCTATGCTTTATTATTATTAGTATATAATATTAAATTTAATTAATTGACCCGTGACACATGCAATTACCACGTGAAAAACGGTTAACATTATAGGACATAACTGATAGTTAGTACATCATGATGACAGATTAATTAAGAGATGATTTCTTGTGCTATAATTTTAAAGTCATATATATCTGCCTCTCACAACAAATTCAAGTCATCATCATATATAATAAAAAGTTTAATATTAATAATTTTTATTAATATTGATAAATGGTAGAAAAATAATCAAAGTTATTACTTATATATATATAATTCCTGTAGAAATTACTATCAATAAAATAAAAATAATTGTTAATTTTATAGTAGGTGCTCTACTGGTTAAGTACAATTTTAGTATTTTTACTATTAATCTTAGAAATAATCTTATTAATATTTTAATTGCACTGCTTTTCACATTGCTTGTAGCTCCATTAAATGGGATGATGAAGTTAATCTTATATCTGATCAATCTTTTTTCTCCTCATCACTTCTTCAAAATATCATACAATTGTCTAAAGAATACAGTTCACCACATAATTTCTATCAAATAGTTAAAGCCATTATATTGGTCTGCTCCAGTGATTGGACATTCGGACATAATCCTTACTGTCCATATATTTTAAAAATCTTCATCTTGCATTAATATTTTCTTTAACGTTCTCTTCCCTTTACAACTACACAAGGAGGAAAAATAAAATAATCTAACTTTTTAAACCTTATTAAAGTTAGTAACCTTTTGCTTGAACAATTCTTCCAAAGATTTTTACATCTTCTATCAATTATTAATATATATAAGCTTTGCATTTTCTAAAATGAACAGTAATTTGAGCATTTCTGCTTGTTTGGTAATATTGTAATAGAGGTCTTCAGGTTTTATTTTCATCTTTCATCAGAAAGTGTATATAACCATTCAAAACCTGTCAATACTTAAACAATACCAATATAGATAACAATCAACAATCACAAACTGCTGTCAAGGCAACCTCCTTTTAACAATGAAGGTGGAATCCCAGCTTTATTTATGTTCCAATATATTTATATAGACACTAAAAATTGCAACTTGACGAATGCTGATATTTTCCCGATCAGAGTTGAATCCTCACGAACAAAAATTAATTCTATTTAATTTCACTGTCAAAATAATACCAATGTTCTTCTCAAAAAAAAAAAAAAAGCACATTTTGTTCATTTAAAGATTTTTGGAGAAAACAAAGAAATTCTTTGGAAAACACACTGTCCTAAAATAATTTAAAAATTTAATACGAGCGATTAAATTAAAAGCCTTATTATAATAGAGCCAATATAAATAAAATATATCTTCGATATGTATTTACATTTTACATAACCAATAATATATAAACAGCTTTTTTCTCTTTAATCTTTTCTGGAATTCTCATTTGCAGCTAGAAGTTCTTTTCAATCTACTGTTGTGAAATAATTTTTTTTTTACTACTATATTGCTTGAACATGGAAAAAAGCTTATACTTTCCTCAGGTAGTAATTGGAAAGGGGAGTATTAGCTTTTTTTTTTTATTGTTTTACTGTGAGAGACTGAGAAGCCTTTATCCTGATTTTATTATTTAAAAGCTCTTTCAATTATTTTTTTTGCTACATATATTTATAACTTAATCGTTAAATATAGGCATTACTTTAACCAGAGAGTTTTGGTGCAGTGAATTATAATCGTGACTTTTAATTGCTGTGAGTTAATAAGAAATTTTTAGTTACTTATATAGGCTATTTAAACTCCAATCAAATTTAAATGTTTCAGTAAATAGTTAATGAGATACTATTTGATTTTTTTAAAATAGCATTTTTATTTGAATATATGTATAAGGTATAAACTAAACTTTAGATGTAATTAGATAGGGATTAAATCCCCATCTAATTACATCTAAAGTTTAGTATATATATTATAGTTTTTTTTTTTTTCATATGTCATAGCATCGGCCGGGACGCGAACCCACAACCGTCTGCAACCAACTACTTGCTTGCATAGCGGCTGCGATACCTCTCGGCTAACAACGCAAGACATATATATTATAGTTGTATTCAAATATTACATATTTAGCCTGAATTCTGCCCATCCCTTTTCTGTGTATTTAAATGGACATATTAAGGTCCTACATATGAGGGGTCAGACTTAAAGTCAACATGGATATGACAATAATATTAGCATCAATAAGAGTTTTGAGTATTCCACCATCAGATTTTCAAATATATGAATAGCTGAAGAGTTGGAGAGTAGAGAAGATTGAAGACTGACCATTAAAAGTTGAGGATTTGGTACATTTATTATAAACTGAGCATTGATTATATGTATGCATAGGAGATGATCTGGATCAACTGATGATTGCTGGTTCAGCATGAAATACATATATTGGAGATCATTTATCTTTTTCATGTGTATGTGATTAAATGTATTGGTTATATAAGATGGATATAGTCAAAAGAAGCTTGAAATTCTATGTTAAAATTCCCATATAATAACATTTTTGTTATTAGTTATATAGCAAGCCTCTTTCCTTTTGTTGACCCAAACTAGCTTAATGTTTTATGAATTGTATAAATGACCATGTTCTATTCATGGCCAAAAATACAGTCATATATTCTGCCTTCTCCTTAACCTTGCTATATAAGAATTTATGCTGTTGGACTTTTATTAATGTTAGCTTGGGATTTACCAATAATACTTGGTGGAACATTTTGATTCTTGCATTGAATAATATACACCTGGGTCTCATTTTATGTGGTAGATAGGTTCCCCAAAAATGTGCACAAAAGAAATCACACAAAAATAAACCGTAACTTACCTTGAAAAATGGGGGATAATTACTGTAATTTTCAAAAATCACATAAAAGCAAAGCAACAACATAAAATTACTTGAAAATTTGCCTAAAAAAAGGAAATAAAATATGATTAATAAAAAATTTCAAATTTGAAAAAAAATTGATACAAAACAAACTTTTTTTACTTTTTTTTTTTAATTAACTACAGTATTTAATTTTATTCAAAACAATATATTTTTATGCTTAATGCACAATATTTTACATTTTTTCATACATGTACAGTATTTTAATCATTATCACTATTTAATCATATGCAGGTTCATTTGTGAAATGAAAAGACATCAGTTTTTTAATTGCTGTTAAAGTGGACTCACCCAAACTAAAATGTTTTACAATTGCTGTTGATCCTTCCCATTTCACTAAACGATCTAAAATTGAAATTTTTGTTTCCAAAGAAATTCATTTTCTTAGATGTTTTTTTCTCTCCATTAAGGTAAACTAAAAGTTTAAAATAAAAATAAGAACTTAGACTTATGATAATAAAAAGACACCTACTCACCACTATTAGGCAAAATTTAATTAAAACTAACAATTAAAAATTAAATTCTTATTTTTGTCTTTAATTTTCAATTCCATTTAAAAACTGAATTTCATTGTTCTACATCACATTAATTTTAGATAACATTACATAATTTTTAAATTGTTAATTACAATTAAAAATCAGATTTTAATTGTAAAATTTAATTATGCCCACTGGTGTTACTGACATTTTAAAAATAAACTTGCAGACACTAAATGATTAATTGATTATGTACACTTTTTTTAAAAAGCAAAAATAGAATGTGATTTAAAATGCAAAAACAACAACTTGCATAGTATAGACATCTATAATGTTTGAACAGATTTACATTATAATCTTGTAAAATTTAATGTATGTATATAAAATGGGGAAATTCTGATTTTAAGTGAATTATGAACTTTTTTATTGCATAAAATCTATTATAGTACTATTATAAAGCACTGAAAATATTGAAATTATTAGATGGAAGTCAAACTCCGATAATGTTGAAAGTAATAGCGCATTATCGGAGCTCGACTTCTGATCTAATAATTTTTATCACATAAAAGAAAATTGCATACAAAGATATTAAGAAGAAACATGAATCGCATAACTTCAAAATTGCATTAAAAAATCCACATAAGATGAGACCCAGGTGTATATAGTTTAAGGCTGTACTACTTTTTTCAATTTTAATATTGTATTATAGGCTATATTAAAATTTTGGTTGCATATTTAAAAAAAATTTGAAGCTATTTTTATGATATATGGCAAACTATTTCACTCTAGTTTATCATATTATATTGTAATTAAAATTTTTAATTTATTGATGTAATATTATACATTTATTTAATTATAAAAATGAATATGGAAAAAAACTTTAAGCTGGTTTGAAGATAAAAAAGCAAAACAAAATCAGCCAATTCTCCATAAAATATTTATTCATTGGAAGATATAAACATTAATACTAATAGAATTTTTATAAATAATTAAAATATTTTAATTAATTAAAAATGTATATGTGAATGAGGTCTCAATTCATAAGGAAAATGGAATACAAACCATAAAATGATCCTCACATAGAACCTAGGTACTTTAACAACATATGAAAGCAATCTTCAAATATAAAAAAACACTGTCATCTCATGGAATAAAAAATATGAATAATGGGGGAGAGCACACCAAAGCACAATAGGCGAAACAACATCAAATAATGTCTAATGCTCAAAGGCATAAATCCTAGACTAAATGATGGTAAGATAACAGAATTATCACTGATAAACTAGGTAAATTAATATTCACACTAAAAATTGCAACCATTAAGTAATATTTGAAACCAACATGTTTACTCTCAGTCAAATGACTGTTAAAATATTTAAAATAACACAATAAAATTTTGCATTAAATAAGGAATACACACACATAGAATTAACAGAATAAAAATTTATAAAGACAAAGTGGACATAATAGCAAAGTAAATATTAATAAAAATGACTCATAAATACTCAGTTATTTTAAAATTTGACCATAAAATTATTAGATCATAATAATTATGAAATATTGAACTTCTGATAAACATACATTGGCTGTTTACCTATAATGAATGAAACACTTGTAAACACTATATAAAAAAATCTAAGAGATAAATATCTCTACTTGAATAAAAGGCATTACAAAATTTATTTTAAACCAGCAAATATAAAATTATATAAATTTTACTTTATATGTTATGTGTAGGAATATCTACACATTCTATAATACACCCATTAAAGAATAATATAATAATAAAATATCTTGACATATAAATTATCATTATATATATATATTATAACCTGGTCTTGTGCATCCTCACTTCAGAATAGTATATGATATAAAATGAAACGGGTTCTATCTCAGTTAATAATTAATAAATAAAATATTTAGCATTAAAATTAAAATGTTTCACTAGCTCAAATTTAAAATACGAATAAGGTTCAGTTTATAAAAATAAATTAAATAAATATTTAATATTTTCATGAGACTTGAAGTGAAAATACAGGTGACAAGATAGATTACATTGAGCCAATATCCCACAGGATATTACCTCAATGGCATAAGAACACTATCCCCCCTTATTACTATTTCAAATAACAAACTCATAGTATTCTTACGACTTTAATAACTTCTACTCACTAAGATTAAGTTAATAATTACATCTTAATCTTCTATTTATAATAATCTAGCTCAATAAAAATCTCAGGTTGTAAAGTTTATTCTAAGTTAATAAAAATATACGGTAGTAAAATATGATAAGGGATTTTATGTCATAATCTACTACACTGAAACTAATAATAATAAATAATAATAATAATATTCTTCATTGTTTAACTACTACTGGATATCTTTTCTTTTCGTTATATTTTTATTACCATAATAAAATAATAAAATAATTTTATATAATCTTTTATCTTCATGTAATAATATAATAAATACGTGGTAGCATATGATAATCTGACAAACAAAAGTATGTGTGGCAACTGATAGCATATAATTCAGTATACTATTGTGATAACTGATTTATGACCAATAAAACAATGTAAAATTATAATTATTTAATTAAAAGAATACCAATAAAATATTTAAATTCTTAAAATAATTCTCTATTTATCTTTTTGTGCAAAATTATATATTTGTTTCAATTGTTATGAATATATCGTGATTTCATGCAGTGAAGTGGAGAAATAAACAATCCAGACACAAAAAATTAAAAAAAAAAAACAAATTTTAACAAAGTTTATTAATAACAACAAATAAATAAACAATTTATGTACACTATTTACAGTGGATACCCTTATCTTCTACTTTACATTTTATCTACTGAGTTAAAAAAAAAAATTTATAGTTTAGTTATATCTTTATTTAGACTTAAGACAAAATAAAATGTTACCATTTGGTTTCTCGTTATGGTTAACTTATTACAAATATATTTACTTATTTTATTAGCAAAATATTTCATCCTTAATATTATTAAACTATCTTATTTTTAAAAAATCCATAGGAAAACATTCTACAGAAAACAAAATTAACTTTATAATGAGTATGGATTTCTCAAAATATTTAAAAATTTCATCTTGCAAAGTCAAAGATGTTACATAAAATATTCATCCAAAATTCAGTACTAGATTTTAGTGAATATCATTTATTACACGATGTTTACTAAGCATAATATATTCCCATTTAGCCTTACTTTAGTATGATATAAGTGTAATAATCAATATATTCCTGTTATTCAATAAACAAAAAATATACTATGCATATTCCCTACATTTATTGTATATTATTGTATTTTAAAAATATGCAATACTTATTTTTCTCTAAAAAAAATAATAATAAAGCATTTAAAAATAATTAATATTTCAAAGAAAATATCTTGTTTAGATACTCTATTCAAAAATTTATATTTCATTTCCGAAATAAAATTCAAAATATATTCTATGATTCTTTCCTTTCCTTAGGATACTTTGGACCTTCAATTTTAAGTTATAACATTCTATTCCTTCTAAGCAAATAAACCAATCTTATACAAAAAAAACGATAGCATAACCTAAGTTCTAAATTATTTATCATTTCTTTTCAAAATATCTTACTGAACGATGCAGTTACATGAAATAAAGATAGCGAAATAGATGTATAGGATTTAAGGAAGAAAGCTAGAGTACCACTCATAACATATCTAAAAAAAAACATGGCACAGTGCAAAGAGGTATGACCTTTACCTGTCTAATAACCTCTAATACATGAACGATGTTAAAGCTATTTCTTCAGCTTTATTAGAACATCAAATATTTAAAGAAATATAAAACACTGTCCAAATAAAATGTGTACCAGTCATAGGGCTTTGTTAACTATGCTGATATCCACATAAAGACTAAATATTATTTCTATTCCTTATCATATCCTATTTCTTAAAAAACATCATCTTGGTTTCCTGTTCACTAAGTACTTCCAAGCCACTATCTCAACATTATTTCTCAAGATTTTCCACATCTTACATCGATAAATAACTATCTGCATTTACAAAAACAATAAATAAAATTCATTGATAATTAAACAATCTTACTGTTCCACAAGAAAAGTTTGTCTACTTCATCATTCTGTATGTTTAATCATATACAATCTAACTAGACAATATTTGAATATCCAATAACATGAAAAGTTTTAAAAGAATCACATAATTATTTGTTATTATGTTGGATTATATCATTAATATAAAAAAAATCGTTGTATGCATATTTTCAAATCAATCCTATCTCATAATGTTTTTTAAAATGTTGTATAAAATGTGTTACATATAATTAAAAAAACTTTTACACTTCATTCTTACGATTCATAGATGATCTAAAGAAAACAAAAATATACATTATAAATTATTAATAGTCATTATTATTACCAAAATAACCTTTATCTGGTCATCATATTCAGTAGGCTTCTTCATCCACTAGATACCGATCATTGCAAACATAAAGAAATATACATTCATACACTTTATTTTAAAATGTTCTTATAAAAAATTATTAAATTATGATAATATAAAATTCTAATATTAATAAATTAATGTTTTATGTTTTCCTAATCTTATAAAAAAATTTAGATTTAAACTAGGTTAATAAAATAAAAGGAATCAAAACTATAATTACATATTTTCTTGACAATAGTTCCTGATAAGTCCAAAATGTTTATTATTTTCTCTAGAGTTTTAAAATGTTCTCCTCCAAGCGCGTTAAAGTTTAAAAATAAAAATAAATATTAATCCATTTAGTAAAATTTATAAGAAAATAATCCTTGGTTTTAGTATTTAGGATGATAATTATTAAATCATAATATTAATTAATCCCGTGAAATTTCTTCAATATTCTCTGCCAATATTCTCTGCGGCGTATCCGATGCATCTTCCATCTAATTTAGCTTTAAAAATATTCGATAAACTTTTAAGTACTATTTGTATTTTCATGGATCCATCTTTTATTCAACTATATGTTCACTTTTTTATATATGTTTCCTTCTTAATACATTTAAACTTTCGTTTGGTATTTTTTATATATCACTTTTTTTAAAAAAAACTTCAAGTACTTTTAAACAAATGTTTTCTAAATACATTTTAAACAATTCTAAGACTGGAGGTTTTAATATCAAAAACGCTTCTGTAACATATTCTCCTGGGTTCTTTCTTTAATTCTTGAAAATATTTTTTTTAAAAAATGTTACCTTCAGAAAGGATATAACATTTTACTCCTTTTGATATAATATTATATAAAACGATTCATAAGATATAATTGTCTTATTACTATTTTTAAAAAATAAATCTTGGATAAGCTTATCTAAATAATAATGCGTCTCCAATTTTTCCCTTTTAAACAGAAAATAACTTTGCACTGTATCAGTATAATGTCCGTACTATGATTTTTATGCACTAGAATAGTTCTCCGGTGAAGCACTAATAAAGCTGTATCAAAATATTCCAAAAACATTTTTATATTATTAGAATTTATATCCATTTTATTCCACAGTATATCCATCTTTTCATTGCGAAGTTTAGGTCAAATTTCAGATAAAATAATCCTGGCAAGTACTTTAAAAAACTAGCAAATCATTTTCACGAAGTTCCCAAATATATTATTTTTTTAAACTCTCTTTTGCAAAATACTTTTAAAAATATCAATTAGTTTTTTGCAAATAAAACTATAAGAAAGTATTAAAAAAATTGACTAAAATAAAAATTTTAAAGTACTATCTCTTCGATAGCTACTAATATACCTTTCTCTGGTTTCAATCCATTTTTAATCTCCCCTGATACCCCCTGTGCAATTCATATTTATAGTCTGTAAGAATACCTCATTTGATTGGTTGATTCTTACTTTTAGCTTGAGAACAAATTTACATATTTTCAATTTTTTTACAGAATTGAATCTTTAAAATAAAAATTTATGACGTAATAAAATTTAAAAATATTATTTAAAATACCACTTTTAAATCAATTATTATTTTATCAAAATTATTTAAACATTTAAAATAAGTTTTAAAATAACTTTAATAACCTATTCCATTCTTAATATTCCATTTATCCATTTTTATTTAAACAAAATATTTAATTTTTTTTTTTATTAACTGTATTCGTCTTCATTACATTATTTAAAACATGTTATATGATAGTTAACTTAATATTTATTATTATTTGCTTTTATGATAGGCAATAATTCCATCCAATTCTATACTGCAATCTTTTAAAATATTTTAAACTTTGTTATTAATTCAAACAAGCAGTGTGTGTGAAAGTATGTAATATACAAGTCACATGATTAATATAAAATTTGGACAGACGATTTTTAATCTATTTCTCTGCCCAGATTTATAAAATTGATACACTTATTATATTTAATAATATAATTATAAAAATTTGGAAAAATAATTTAGAAAATATAGAATTAGATATAACTTTCACCATCACAAAACTAATTTTTAAAATATACGATATTAATTTTGATTATTAAATATGACTTTATAAATTTAAAATATAACATTTATTACTATAAGTTTTAAACTATTAAAATCGAACTTTTTAAATATACTTTTAATTATTTATAGCTGTGTTATTTAATATGGCCAGCTTTTGCAACCATATGCAACAATATTTTAAGCTTTACTTAACTACTTTTAAATGATTCGTTATAATTTTATATACTACGTATTTGCTTTAGCCTCAAATTGTACTTTATAATATAATTAACTTAATATGATTACCATATTAAAAGAACATATTCTAAAATTTAAAATTTTTAGTAATTGACTGAGATGAACTATTACTGACCTATAGAAAAGGGCACAATATATATATATATATATATATTGTAATGAGCACAGACGTCGTTACATTGTTTTTTATTATTAAACATAAAGTTAAAATAAAAAGTTCGCATTTAAAAACTTCTTTTTTTTTTGTTAGACATAAAAATTGAAAATCTTAAACTCGTATATATATATAAAATCGCGCAGATGAAAAATTATTAAAATAAAACTTTATTAAAGAAAAAGTATTTTAAAACTAAATCTTAAAAAGATTTAGAGATAAAAATATATCTTTAATTTTGGAAAACACATTAAGTAATCAGAAAATGGAAATGATTATTTTAATTAGTAAACTAGCCTTGGGCATTTATATGTATAAACAGCGGTCAGATAGGAGAGAAAAACAATGGAATCGGACCTCAGCGAAAGGACCATCACATCGATGATGTAATGTCAATTCAATCCACAAAATTAATATAAAAGGACAAGTTTGAAAATTATTGATTGATTATTATTGAGAGATGTGACAGATATGTGTTAGTGCGGAGGTGAAGGAGAAGGGATTGAAAAGACGCACTCTTCAATCCCTTCAGTTCTGCTAAGAAAGAAGGAGAAATGAACTATCGTTTTCTACATTGAGGACCAGTTAAAGCAAAAACCTCCGGATGGATAAATAAATTGGCCAACAGAATACCAATCTTAGGATGGCATGGGAATTCACGTTCATGGCAAGCAACGGATAAAATTGGATGTTTTAAAAAATCGTAAGAACTTTATATTCATTTGAACAATAAGAACTCTAAATTTTAAAACTTTTTGGTAAATACTGCAATAGAATCCTATCTGACCAAATTAAAATATTTATTAATTAGTTATAATTTTATTTGATGTGTTTCTTTTGTAAAATCATTTCCATTTATTTATTTATTTATTTATTTTTTGTTCTTTAAGTTTTATCATGATTTTTGTTTTTCATTAAATTAATTATATAAATGTTAAACTTAAGTCAGGCGTGAATGGCTGTATAGATTTGTAAAGTTATATTAGGGGAGGGTAATCTTAGGTTATTTGTGTCATAGTTGAATTGGGTCAATGGATGGGATATATTGGTGTGATTAGTAGATGTAATATCAGATTCGCTACGGGCAGAATCGTTTCATATGCCGCACTCACCTGTTTGCCTATGGAAGGAATTATAAGATGGAGAACGCAGTTCCTTTCTATGGAGTTTTTTTTATTGCTCTTCTTGTCAGATAGATGTAATATTCCTATTTGACGAGAGGCAATTTCTTCTCTTAACTTTTTGGTGCTGCCGTATTTCGTATTACATTGAATGCATCGATATATCAGATAAATTGATGCCAGTTTTGGCTGTGAACCTTTAGCCTAAGGTTAAATAGGGATAGAATGTTTTATTTTCAAATGCAAATCTATGTAGTCTATTCATACTCGACACTAAATAAAAATGCATTAAATTTAAGTTGTTTATAGACGCTTGCATGGATTGGTTATCGGTTAAGTATGTTTTGGGTTTTCATATTTGATCAAAATATATAGACATTCGATAAATAATGATACCTTACGGTGAGTATCTAAAATGTATTTATTCGGATGTCTTTTAAGTTATTGGTGACAATGCAAGTATCTTATGGTGAATACTATTGGGTTACTTATAAATTTCCCTCTGCAATTGTCAGTATCAATGATTTTATATTTTGATCGTTTATGTTTATTTTGAAATGTTTTTAACCGTTGTAATCTATGTAACCGATCTATACTCAACATTATTAAAACAAATTTTTATAATTCCATCTGTGCGAACTTAATTAAAATGTAAACTTATAATATAATAGAAATTAAAATGTAAATTAAAATCTAAAGTAAAGTTAAAAATAATGTTAAATGTTAAAATGTAAACTGATACTAAAACAATTTTCAATCTTATATATATGTGCATAAATAAATGTTTGTATGCTAATTACTGGCAGTGGCTTATTTTATTGTTTTTTTATATACTCTTAGATTATATTATTTAATCTCTGCTATTCCACTGAGCTTGTGACTTGGGCTAATGACCGGAATCAAAGTTTAAAAAAAAAAAATAATTTTTTTTTGACTTACGTATCTGCCTACTTTATAAATTTTTCTAGGTTCAAATGCCTAGATGGCGCCCTGTAGTGCAGATTATGGTAAGCTCACTTTCTCTGGATCATTACAATATATATATTAAAACATCTTAGTTTTTTAGCTGAACTTCCGTAGTGAGCAGCTTGTCGAGGGCATAGTGTCCTTTTTCGTCAAATTATCTGTAGAATGAAGTATCCATACTAAACAAACACATTTTCTTTCATAGAAAATTAAAGGCAAATATGACCTTCCAAAAGTAAGCATAAATAGTAAAAGATGAACAAAGTTTTTATTCTAAATAAGTAAAAAAAATTGGATCCATTTTTAAAGAAATTGGTTAAATATAAGCTAGCTTGTCTGGGAAATTTTCCTTTAGTAGCACATAATAAGAAGAACTAAACAAGTTGTTCATTAAATTTTGTGTGTCTGCAGTTCCATAGGAAAATAAACAATACTTTTCCTTTTCCATTTCTTTGAAAAGCACATTTTAAGAAAAGAATTTCTTAATTTCACTAAAATTCACTTAAAAATATTATCTTCAGTAATTTTTTTTTAAAATTACAAGTAAGTTTAATAGCTCACAACTCAACACAACACATTTATTAAATGTACAATGTTGTTATATCTGCAAACTATATTTTCTTCATAAAGTTTTTCCCTTATTTCTCTTAGTTCAAATTCATTCAAAGCATTTTTTTAAAAATAAAGTATTGATGAAACAAAGCATATTGAAAGTTCTCCTTTAAAAAAAAAAAAAAATTAATTCAATTTTCTCATAAGTATTTACCTTTTCTAGAAAAATTCACAGAAAGCAAAATGCATATTATTTGGCAATTATAAATTTCATATTAAGTCAGTATTTTGAACTATTCATTAAGGGTAATGTAACTTCAGAATTTAAACATTAATAATGGGTAATAACTAATTAATATAGCTGCCTATCTTTAACTCAGAATTTTAACAGTCTTTTTTAAAATTTTGTTTCTTCCTCTTAAAGGTGAAAAATAAAAGAAATAAATAAAATAGTACAATGTTCAGCATGATTTCATAAGTTAATATAAATGAATACATCGCCCAGTTTCTTTCATAATTTACTTCTAAGTATAATTGATGAAATTGAATTATTATAAACTGATTATATTTTTGAAGCACGATATTAATTAGTTAAGAGAGTTCAAATTGAATTCAGCAATAAAAAGAGAATATCTTATTGAAGTTTATTAAGACTACATTGTAGGTTAACAAAATTTAAAATTTAGTAAATTTAACACTTACATAATAATAATAATAAAAAAATTATTACTGTTATTTATGATTGCAGTGCACAGCAGTGGTGAATCAGGAGATGAAAAAAACAAAGGAGCCCAATTTTCAAACTGACAATCCTATCTTTTTATACCCCATTGACAAATGTCATAAATTAACATCCATCCATAAAAACAATGATCTCTGTTAATGGAAATGTTAATTATAATGAACTAATTAGTAAAATTATGTAACTTTGTTCTACTCCTTTTAAAAATTCACATGATCTTGTTGAAGAAAAGTCAATTTAACTGTCTTTTATTCATTAATAAAATTTGATAATAAATTATATTCCCTTCTTTTAAAACAATATATCACATTTCCTTCCATCCGAGTTTATCAGAAATTTTAATTTAATTTTTTTAACTCTTTATTTACTGAGTTAAATAAAATATTTATTTTTAAATATTTGATGATTAAAACTGAATATCTTGGCAATTTAAGCCAAGAAATCACAAATACACATTTGCACATGGATTTTTCTCTCTCACACACATGTACACAGGAAATTACAGTTTTCTAAGTTAAATATAACAATAATTAACCTATATTTCTTAAAGCAATTTATCATTATCTAAACAAATCAATTAACTTTAATCAGAGATACTTTTTTAAAGTTTACTAAATAAGATTTTAATCTGGATGATTAATTACTTTGAATACAATTAAATAATTGTATTTTAATATTAATAATCTATCAATGAATCTTTATCTATAAAATTAACTCTTTTTAACTTTCTTCCTAAAGCATACATAAATTCTAGCACTTAACTTATACCTTTTTTATAACAGCTTTTAATTTATGGATATTATTTATCTGTTGCTCATAATAAACTAAATAAAGTAAAATATTGATGCATAAGTGTTAAATAACATAATTTACACAAGATAAAGTTATTATCTTCTTTCTCTCTTTATTTATTGTTTTTATTTTCTATTTTTTTCCTTTTTAGAATAGAATAGCATAAATTTTTAAGTTAAGGTACTCAATAAGACAATGTGCAATAGCACAGTGTCACTATATATATATATATATATATATATATATATATATATATATATATATATATATATATATATATATATATATATATATATTGTGAAAGAAAAAGTAGAAGTAAACACATAAAATTTACTATATATATTTATTTAAATTATATAGTAGCCTTGAATAACTTGGATATTAATTAAATAGTAAATTTTTTATATATCTTTAAAATTGCAATAAATATAAAAATATCTATTCAGAGTAAATAATTTTGTCTTTTATGATTTTGACAAACACCATGTTCAAAACCCATAACTCCATTTTACAGGTTTCACCATTGAGTGCTTTGTTTTTTATTACTTATATAAATCCACTGCTTCTGGAAATAGAAAGGAAAATGTCTCATATATAAATTCTGCTAATTGATAAAGCAATCAAGCATATATTGTTCAAGAATGACCATGTTATTTTTCTCCCCTCTAAGAAGTATCTTCTTTTACTTATTTCTATTTTGGAAAAACATATGGCATATTATAAACTTCAGTTTAACCTTAATAAGTCATCCACTTAAAGCATACTCTCAGGTAATAGTGCTTTCTCTATCTTCACTGCTCCATCTCATAACTTTCTTGAATTTCATATTTATAAGTCTATGAGTGCTATGAAAGCATCTATTCATAACTGTATTTTCACATCTGATGAAAATATATTTAAGTTCTTATCTAAAGCATACCTTTCCCTTCATGCAAAAGTCTCTTTTATCACCATTTTGATTTTTCTAAAAGTGACTTACTAAATGCAGATTATTAATTATACTAATGCTTTCAAAAAGAAAATTAATTTTTTTTACTCTAAATTGATATGGATTAAAAAAATCATTACAACAAGTATTATATCTTTACAGAAGCATGTCAAAGACAATAACCTCTCTCTTCATTCAATTCCTAAATTTTATTTTCAGAAGTCATTTAATATTGTTTTTAAAGTGCTCTCTACTTAACCCAATGCTATAAAATGTGTTGTAGTCACTCCTACTTATACATCTTCATCCAGTAAAGTTATTTTTTTTCATTCTTTAATGAAATACATTGCTGCTTATATTTATTTTAATCATCACACATTCTCTAGAAAAATATTATTTTAGGAACATTACAACATGATTCATAGAGCTAGTCAACCATAACCATCCCCATTTCTCCTTATTATAATCAAATTCAAATTCTCGTATCTGGAACCAAAATATCTCAATTTTCTTATCAAAATCAATTTAGAAGTTCTACTTTCTCATTAATCTCTCACAAAGATTTAGTTGGGATTGTGTATGGATGTTAAGACATGCTTGATATTTTGTTTCTTGAGCCAAATCTTTCACTCTTGAAAAAAAAAAGTGTACCATGAACTGATAATTCAATGTGTGGTTTTCCAATAAGAGAAAATTAATGATTTTAAAATGCATAGGCATACTTAGAAAATATAATGTATATACCCACTAAAATCTTGAATTGTTTAAATGGTGGCATTGGACTATAAAAGTCTATTGCTCAAATTTCATTAAGTTGTTCATGAGTAATAGATTGTAAATGTGCTATATAGGATTTATTAGCTGATTTAGATTTGATATAGAGTGAATAAACACTAGAATATAATTCAGGCCAGTTGAATAATCTGTTTCCACTTTCCTAGGAATATAATAGTCAGATAAGCAATGCACATATGTAATAAGTGTTCTTTGGATGATGATTTTTTGTGTTGAATTATATCTACCTTCAAAATTTTTATATTGTGAAAGCAGTTCTATTTCATTTAGCATCAATGTTTATTTTGGACTATGTTGTCTCTTCAAGCTTTCTTGTACTTCCATTGATTTATATCATCATGGCATTTTAATTTTTTTACATGAGTAAATATCTTTCATAATTGGCAGAGTCTCTGTAGAAGTGTATTTCATAAACAGTTTTTTAAGAAAGATTTTATATCTTTTGTTTATTGTTAAATGTTTTATTAATTTTTACTTATTTAAAATATATTGGCTTTATACTTTTTCCCTAATGTTAAGTAAGTATTTCCTATGTTTTACTTTAGCAACTGCAAATATTTGTACAATTTTCAGTTTCACTAACTAAAAAAGTAATGAAGTGGTTTATTTCTTGTAAGCTCATAAGAAGTTTGAGATCGAATGAACATGGTAGAATTAAGTGGCAATTCATAGAGCTTGAGCTCTAGAGCTGTGATTTTATTAGTGAATTAAACCATAGAGGGCGCTTTTCCTCATTTAGTATTTAAAGTAGTTTTGTTTTCAGTCATTAACTGCTATTTCAATTTTAAAAAACACATTTTTCTTCTATAAATTTTAGTAGTTGTCTTAGTTTTCATTAAACATTTTTTTTTTCTGTTATTGTAAAATGATAATGTTCTTTGTCAACAATAGCTAGCTCAGTTACCTCAAAAATAACATAAACAGGTGCCTGCTGTTAATGCAGCTTAAACTAGGAGAGTCATCTGATGCATAGAACATAATAAAATTATTTTATGTAATGTTCAGACTTTATTGGTGAAGATTTAAAAACTGTAATTAAAGATGCAAGAACAGTAGTTGACATTCATACAAATGTATTGAAATGCTTCTTAAGTAAATACTAAAATCTATAAATTAAAGAAAACAACAAAATATTATTATTATTTTAAAAATATATACTCTTTTATGCCTTCTTCACAATGCTTAATTCAATTTCTTTAACTTAAGTTTCAATTATCTAGCAGAATTTTCAGAACTATTATTTTTTTTTTAATATTTATCTACTAATTATAGTATGTAAACCAAAATAAAATATTTAACAGGTTTGAAGAAGACTGCTATATAGTCAAAACTGGAAGATACAGAAATGAGGAAAGAATTGTGAGAAGTACATAGAAAGATTATATATATATATTTAGAAATATCTTTAATACGAACAATGCAAGAAGAATAGAAAAACTATTGAACCTATTGAAAACAAAAACATGTACTGATTGGACCAAACTAGACTTCAATGAAATATTGAAGAGGTACGTTTACAAAAATAATGATTATATATATATATCTGTTAATCCATGTCTACATTGTCTTATGCTGACATAAAATTGATAATGTTAACTATTTATGTAATTATTTCTCAAAAAGCAAAATATGATCTCTGTATTTAGGAAATTTATTGAATATGTTATTAACACATCATAACTGTGTTAAAAACTGAATCAATAAAATAACCAAATGTTCATTCTATTGTAAAAAGAATTTATGTTAATATGTATACAAAAAAAAAGAGTCAAAATTGCTATGTATATAATTAAACAATGAAAAACTTGCGTGCACACACAGTCTCACAGTTAAAGTTAGTGCAAATAAATGACTGTTTCATGGAAACAAATTTAATTGACTGAAAACAGTAGAGAGAGAAAAAGGAGAAATAATGAGATAGAAAGACAAAAAGAAATCAGAGAATACCCCTTATAATAGAATCAATATCTAATCTTTTCTTAGCCAACACAATTTCTTATACGACATTATGTGACCGCTGCTTTATTAATAATGCGCAGTTAACCTTCTTATCCAAAAGTTATTCTACTATTTACCATACATGGACTTCGGATGCCTGATTTCATTATCCAATATATATATATTGTATTAAGTTTTAAAATAAATTTACTACACATTTTAACAATCAATACTACTTACGGATATTTTCTATTGTATCAAATATTTTAATATTTTAATATAAAATTTAAATGATTAAATTCTATAAGAGTATCTGACTCTTCAACAATATATAACAACATAAATATAAAAATATAAAATCTATATTATATTCATTTTGATCCAAAAAAAAAAAACATGTTTTTTTTTCTTTTGCAAATTTTTTTTTTAACTATTCAAATATTTATTTAGATTTTTATATTGATAATGTCATTTATTTAAAAAATAAATAAATAACTTTGACCTTCAGGTCAACAAAAGAGTTTTTTTTTATTTACTATTTCAGTTGAGATTTTTCTATTTCATTCATTTGAAACAATTACTATAGATTTTTTTAGATGCTCCACTGATATATTCAATCATCTTTGGGAAAAATAAGTTAAAGCCAACCGATTATCAGTAAATTAAAATGGTAGGGGAGAACAAATATATATCAAAAGTTTTCTTTTGCTACAGATTTTTTAAAATAATTTATTAACTAGAGACTAAACTCTGATACAGTAGCGCTACTCAGTGCAAACCTGAGTAATCAATGGATGTAAGACGGTTAGTGCATAAAATTCCTATCTAGTGCCTACTCATAGAATATCCCCAGACTAGTTTCTAACTTATGGCTTTCATCAGTAAGGAACTTTGGATCTGAGAATACTGCAGTTAGATCTTATGCAACCACCTTTTATCTTTTTAATTAACTATAAAACTTGAATCTAAAATGGAAACACAATAATGTTTTCAATCCAAGCTCATTCATTTGTATAGTCATATAGTTAAGTAAAAAGTTAAAAAGTGGCTTCTGGAGGGTTGTATTAGATCCTAAGATCTAAGTGCAGTACTCTCAGAGCCAAGGCTCCTCACTAATGAAAACCACAAACTAAAAACTAGTCTGGGAATATTGAATGAATAGGCACTAAATAGAGATTTTATGCACTAGTTTTCTTGCATCCATTAATTACCCTGGCTTGCACTGAGTGGTGCTAATGCATGAAGAATTTAGCCTCTGTGAAAACAACTTATGTAAGCATAAAGAATGGTGATCATGTGAAATTTATTAAAACTGATAGTTACACTAAAACTTGCTAAATTTGAATTGATTTAAAACGTAATTTAGGTTTTATGGATTAAGCGATAGATCTGGCATTAGTGCTTGGTTGAAATATATTATTGTCTGACTTTGGACAAAGATCCTAATTTTCATATTAACCATGTGTGACGAGGAGCAAACATTAATAAAGTACAACTAAAAATATAAATTTAAACAGCTCATTTATTCATAGTATATTAACAATCTAAAGAAAAGATCAAAAATCAGTGCTTTATAAGGAATCCATTACCAAACAATACATCACATGATTTTTCTGTTAATGTATCCTTTCTATTAACTTACTCCAGAATAAACTAATGCAAGCTTGATTAATTAATTAATCAACTAAAGATGATCAATAGCAGAAACAAGCCTGCAAATTTAAATACATCACTACTATTTAATTTTTATTAATTACTCAGCTTACAGGGTCGTGACCCCAAACAGGGTCACAAAAAATTACCTTGGGGGTGCAAGCTGGATGAAAAAATGGTAAATAAATTTAATTGATTACAAATACATCGTTGACAAAAATTTTTGAGAAAAAATATTAATTTTTAAAATGTAAAATTTCACTAAATTCTAGAAAATTAATCTATTTTAAAAACAACAACTTCAAAGAGATAGAGGTTCGGATATGTCTCAGATGACATCATGTAACATAATTTTCGGAAAATCACATGACTTGGCAAACAAGCGATGACAGCACATATTCTATTTACCCCATCATCATCATCCTGGCACATTTGTGAGTTTAATTATTATTTTAGTATAAAATTTCTTTTTTAACTTACTATTTGTGATAAACGGACTGCTTTTAAAGTTATAAATTTTATGAACCCTCATGGATAAGTAGCTAAAAACTGGTAGGATAATTGAAAAAACAGACAATGAAGAAACAAATGACAAAAAGAGCACTTCGATTTAGATTGTTTTAACTTCCTACACCGACCAAATACGTTTGGAAGCTTCTGCTTCTATAGAGTTGAGTCATAAAAAAATAAAAGCAAACAAACAAGTTCGTAAGTTTGACAATGAGTTTATAAAATATGGTTTTGTATGCATTGAAGATTATAAATCAAGAGCTAGATGCCTTATGTGCCTGGCAGTACTGTCAAATGAGTCAGTGAAACCAAATAAACTGCAGAGACACCTACACACCAAACATCCAGAATCCAAAGATAAAACCATTGATTTTTTTCAGAAAAAAATAGGGCATTTGACATGTAAGCAAAACTTTATGGCAACTTTTACCAATATTAACAAAAAAGCATTGGAGGCTTCTTACCAAGTAAGCTATCATATAGCTAAATATGGCAAGCCGTACACAATTTCTGAAGAGTTAATTGTTTCAGAAGCTCAAGATATAGTAGGCATTATGTTGGGAAAGAAGGAAAAGCAACAGATATATCAAATACTACTTTCTGATACAACAATTGGTCACAGAATAGTCATAATAGAAGATAATGTGGAAAGCAAACTTATAATCAGAATTTAAAAAAGTAAATTTTTCAGTCTTCAGTTGGATAAATCCACTGATTGCCAAAACACTGCACAACTAATTTGTTTTGCAAAATATGAATTCAAAAATGAAGTTAAAGAAACTATTCTTTTTTGCAAGGAACTACAACGGAATATGGGAGAAGAAATATTTAAAGTGGTAAATTCTTACATCACAGGAAACAATATTTCTTGGGAAAATTGTGTGGGGATATGCATTGTTGGAGCTCATGCCATGGTTGGAAAACACAATGGACTTCTATCCCAAATAAAAGAAGTCTCACCTAATGTAACATGGGTTCACTGTATGAATCATAGAGAAGCGCTTGTATCAAAAATCATACCACCAAACTTAAAGTTTGTCTTAGATACTGGAGTTAAAATAATAAATGTTATAAAGATGCAACCTCTGTGTTGGCTTTCAAGGAGTAGAGTTTTAATGAGACTATTTGAACTTAAAGATGAGGTGTTTGTGTTTTTAAATGGCAATAATAAAGATAAAAAATTTATACACTTTTTAACTGATGAAGAATGGCTACGTAGGTTAGCTTACTTAAGTGATATTTTTCTCAAATTGAACAAATTGAATTTAAGTCTTCAAGGTAAACAATTAAATATATTTATGGCCAATAATAAAATCAAATCCTTTACAAAGAAAATAGATTTGTGATGCTCCTATTGCAAGGAGATAAATTTTGCAGCATTTCCTACTTTAGACAGTTTTTTACCTAGAAAACAAACTAAAAGTTATTCAATCAGTTGTTAAAAAAAAAACAATTCACATGACAGATCTTAAATATAAATTTAACACTTATTTTCCAGAAGATTTTTCTGACTGAATGGATTCAAAATCCCTTTCAGTGTGTATTACCCAAAAATTTATCATTTCATTTAAGTGAAAAACTAACTGAATTATCATCTGATGGATAATTAAAATTTGTTTTCAAAGAGCTTGAATTGAGTAATTTTTGGCTTAAAGTTTGAAATGAATATACAGAACTGACTGATGCAGTTCTAAAGGTATTATTACCATTTGCCTCATCTTATATGTGCTAGATGGGGTTTTCCCAAATTCTCTACCTAAAATCTAAATACTGAAACAAATTAGAAATAAAGCCACCTTTAAGTCTCAAATTGAGCAAAATATAGCCAGAAATATTGCTACTTGTAAACAAGAAACATTCCCATAGAGCTCATTAAATATTTTCCTTTTGTAGTTTTTTTAAAGTGAATTTTTTTAAGTTCCTATGAATTATAAGCCATATTTTAATTTAACTAGTTATAAATGATTAATACTAGTCAATTTTTCAATGTAATATTTTGGTAACTACAGAGTTGATTTTCAGTTTATTGTACTTGTATTGACACTTATGTTTATTTTGTATGAAAAACATCTTCCTAATTTTTAATATTATCTAGTCCTAGTTTTTGAGCAATTAGAATTAGATTATTGATTTTTTAAATTTTGGGTCAGCATGTTACCTCAATGTCCCATGCGAGATCGTACTGCTAAAATGTTTGAATACCACTGCTATAGGGTAAGATAAATAGAATGAATTTCTGCCTTTAAAGTAGATGCTGAAAGTAATCAGAAAAATACATGTGATAATTTGTTTGGTGTGTATATTATCAATGATAAATGATCAAAGAAGTCCACAATTGATGCAAAACTGAGATCGCTAAAAATATATATTTGATGGATTGGTGTTAGAAGTATATAATAAAACAAGAGCTGCTCTCTACTCTAGTGCCATCTATACAGACTCTTAATAATCAGTGATTACTACACAGTGGTGCATTTAAATCCTCATTTTCACAAATTGGACTGGAGATTGGAATTTAAATGCATTTTAATAGAGAACTGTTTGTTTTATCATATATTATGCAAACTAAGAAATTAAGTGATTTGTTATTGTTATATTCTTATAAAAATATATCAGCAAATTATTATGTTTTCAAATAAATATTTTTGAATTTCAAGGTATTAGCCTAAAGATTATAAAAAAAGTAAACCTAAAGGTGGCTGCTAGATGAGTATGTGGAAATTTAATGTGCATTATTAAAAAAGACCCATAGCCAAAAATATAATAGCTGAATATAATAGTATCATTGATTGTCCATTAATATATCTAAGGTAGAAAATATGTTGAATTATTTCTAATGCAGATAAAAAATATTATTTCACATTGCTATTAGTATAGGAACAGTTTAATATGACTCTGGAATACAAACAATAGAGAAAAAACAATGCAACAACTATGATTTTTTTTCATCTGAAACAAATATAAATCTAATATTGAAGTATAATTTTAAGAATGTGATATCACCTATATCATAGCTGATAAAAAGACAGTTTTCTGAACTCAGGATCATGTGTGCATTTATGTTTTTTTTTTTTTTTTTTTTTTTTTTAGCAATTGATTCAAATAAGAGCTTTTGTTCATAAATAGATATTATATTTTATATTTAGTGTTTTCTATATTGCATAATTACACTCAAAATATTAATGGAATGTTAAATAGGATTATAATTTCTATGTAACTTAAATAGTCATTTAATTAAACATTGAAGTAAATATTATATATAAATGCTGTATAAATAAAATTTTCAAGTGTTATTTATTCAATACACTTTCTTTGGCAGATTGTCTTGCAAATGAAGAATGAACCAATTTATGATTGCTTTCCAGTTCTTATAAAAATAACTAAATTCTATAATGATATTATTTAAGGGAAACTTCAAAACATGTCTTTAATATAATGTAAACACAATATCTTCCAAAACAATTCATTTGATTTGAAAATTACCATGAGAATATCATTTACCTGACATGAAGTTGCTATAAAATTGAGAAACCAAATGCAAATTGGTTCATTTTACATTTGTAAGTCAATCTGGCAGAGACAAGAGTACAAAAGTATTAACATTTTGAAAATATTAGTGTTTTCAATTTCATTCTCATAGTTTTGTAGTGAAGTAGAGAGAAAAGGTGACTGCTGGAGGAATTCATTAGATCCTAGGATCTAGGTGCAATGCTTTGATCCAGGGCTCCTCACTGAAACTAGTCTGGGGATATTGGATGAGTAGGCACTAGATGGGGATTTTATGCACAGGACTTCTGACACTACTGTATGGAGAGTTTTGCCTTGTTTAATAACAATTATGTGCTAGTATAAGTGAAGGTGATCATGTGATGTTTAGTGGTTTTTGGAGAGAGGGTGAAATTGGATATTGAGATATAATAGAGTGTGCTATTGCTGCAATTGATAAGATTAAAGGTAGAATTGTCTTTCTGTTGATTTACGTAGAAGTAGTGAATTTTTTTGTCTAAGAATGCTTAGTAAAAATTTTATAATAAGATTGTATAATCATAAAAGCAATCAGGATGATTTTTAGTGTTCTGGATATGATTCTATAGAAGATACTAAAGTAAAAACATGCTTTTGATGGATTAGGCATGTAAGGTATTGTGACATTAAGAAAATAGAGTTCATTTATATTCTAATAATGATGTATATTATTGCTTGATTTTATTGAAAAAGTATATTAGTGAACTAAATATAATGAAATATGAAGGCAAGTCTTTAAAAAAGATTTGCTAAAAAAAAAAATTAATCTAGAGCAACACGAGATTTGAAATAAATAGGGTAAAAAGCTATAAATGATATATGGAAATGGATTAGTTGTCCACAGTTTGAGAATATATAAATGACTCGGAAATTGGTTTGTATAGTCCTTATAAAATTCACCTTTAACTTTTTATTTCTATTTTTTATTTTTCTATTTTATTTTTCTGGAGTTATACTGGTCTTAGTCTTTATGAATGGTTGTTAATTATAATAATAATGATCAATATGAAAATATTTCTGAAGATAGAAGATAAAGAGAAACTTCACAAAATCTTGAAGTTTTCAGAAAGAAAGATTTGCTCCTGCTAGATTAAAAAAGCAATTATCACAAGCAGTCAAATAAACCACCAGTAAACTTATTATGTTATCAATCAACCAATTATCCAGTTCTGAGATCAGTACAAGCTTTTGATATGATGTCTCAATGCAAATCAATCTTCAGTCACTATTTTTAGTCCACTTTAGCTCTAAACATCTGTGTTCATTCAGCAAAAGTAAAACATGGTCTATTTCTTGAACATTAGTCATTGATTTTTTTTGCAGCATATCTTATTTATGTTTCAAGGATTAGATTATATAATCTCTATTAAGGTCTCTTTTTCTGGAATTAGAATGCAATACTCATTTATGAGAGATTGCTTATGATGGTGATATATTTATTATGAAATCAATATTGATCGATAAAAATAGACATACTAGCTTTTAATATAAATTTGGAACAATGAAATACTTAGAATCAATACATTAGAATACTTATCTAATGACTTTAAGAGATTGCTAATGTTATTATTATCGTCATCTGTTTTGTGTATTCTTTCCGTTTATTATTTATTTTTATTACAAATTAATGCCTATTATAAATTAACAAATGAATAATTAAATCTAATAAGTACTTTTTTTAAAAAAAACAAACAACATTTTAATTAGTCTTATTTTTAGCCTAGGGATACTTAAAATGCAAGCCCAGTACTTTTGGTGATTCTTACTTCTAAAAAAAAAACCCACAAGCTTTTGGAATACAACGGAATAACATGCGAGCTTATATAAATTAAGTATATAGAACTCTAAATGTTAAGTTAATTTTTTTAAAAATGAACTTCTAATTAAAAAGATTGTTTTTCTCTGATTATTGATAATTTTAAACAATTTACATTTTTTGTTAAATTTATGTATGAATTAATTTTATTTTTCCGTAATTTATTGCCTTTTATTAAAAGTTTGACTTGAGGGAGAGTATATTTATTGATTCTAAAAATATTAGAAAGGAAAATTCCATTTAAATTTAAAAAGGGGAGTTACTTTAATACGTGCTAGTTTAATCTTGGACTTAAAAAGTGAAAATAATTTTAATAATTAATCATCAGTTTTAGGCCAACTTGGGGGGACGGGGACGTACTGTATTTAGAAATGTTATTTCAATACATATGTATTTTTATAAATCCATTCCATAATAAAATATTGTATTCTTTTTTCAATAATTTGCTTTAGAGTAATTACTATTGATTAGAATATTGGAAACGCAGTTCCTTCTAACTTTATAAAGACAACTAACAATGAAAATGAAAATAGGAGCAGAAACATCTCTTTGTAATTAAAAGGTCACAAAGTATAACCATAAATTCATAAATAGCAAAACGGCTTTATGTCTATTTGAATTTTCTTTAATTCTTTTTTTTATATATTTTAATTACATACATATATATCATTAAGCTTGTAATTCTTAAAAAAAGTTGGAATACAATGATTTCATCTTCCATGGAATTTCAAAAAGCGCAACTTCTTTTTTTGTTTCTTAAGAACACCTAAAAAATCTTACAATAATATAGGCTAAAGATAAATCAGCATTTGAATATGTCTCATTAACTCGGCAATTGGACACATCTTTCTACAGAAGCTTGACAGGCAAGACAAATATCCAAAAACTAGTGACACGTTGGATAGTGAGAATTCCCTTTTTTTAAATTTCTTGCTAAAAATATATGTATACTTATTTACTAATTAATCATTTATAGTCTAAAGTAAATGGAAAAAAATCCTAAGTTTTCATGGAAGCTGAAAAAAATTTTAAAGTTTTTTCAGAATTCAAATTTCAGGTTGTAGACACCAGGGGCGTTTGCTACATCTATTTCATAAATGGAAAAATATGGGTGATTTAGTCTGTAAGTTGTGTAAGCAAGGCATAGAAAATATTAGGCATCTGTTACTTTGATGTAAATGCTTGGAAGCAGAAAGGGTACAAATAAATGAAGTTATGGAAAATTAAATATGAACAAAGTGATTATACAGAAAGTGAGTTATTGGTTTTTATACTAGGTTTGGGAAAAAATAAGTGGGATTTAGATATGAAGGTCATGGAGTTGACAAAGATTCTGTTGTGGAAATGGAATGGAGCAGATTATGGGAAAACTTAGGGTAGAGAATGGAAAGGGAAGATAAAATGGCTAACAGGTTTCTCTGGGCATAGTTGCTGAGAGATTCCTGACTCCATATAAGGAGAAGTCACAGTGCATCACATCACATCCATGCTGTTTAGAGTAAGGAATATAATATTAATTTTGAAGATAAATATAATGCTGCCTTTTTTTAAACAAAACCGTCAAGTATTTTGCAATAGTAGATATCTGGAAGCTTTTATATATTTTTCATATCAATAGAAATTATATTAAATATACTTTATCTATTATCATTATTTTTTTGTCATATGAGTCCCCAAGAATAATGTTATATCAAAAATAATGTGGTACAGAAGTTTTATGTAAAATACAAACTAAAAATGTTAGTTTTTCTCTGTCATGAATCAATTCAAAAAGTTTTGCTTAACAGAAAAAAAGTTTAATTATGTTAAAGAAGTTATAAAAGAAAATGCAAACTGACATTGTCAACCAAAAACATTGATCTTCAAAGTTCACTATCAGTTTTGAATACTGAGTTGTATAATGAAATAAACACATAGTATAACTTACTGTAGGTATCAAGAATCCTGTTTTGTGTAATTATTCTATTTTAGCCCTTCATTAGGTAGCATTTCCATTGTTCTCCCTGATGATATTTTTGTAATAATTCAACCTTAAATTTAATATTAATCCTTTAGTCTATATTAAAATTCAATAAATTGTATGTAATTTGTTAAAAATATAAGTTTACAAATGAAAAGCATCCTAAAAATCATATATGAACTTGATAAATATTTAATGTGAATAAAATCAAGCCAAATAAGTGATTCCAGACAATTAACAAAATTTTTGTTGACTGAAATTTATTGGGAACAAAGAAAGATGAAGCATCATAAATCTTTAAAATTTTGTTTTAAAAATTAATTTGCCTTTATAATTTTTTTAATATCCCAAGAGATTCTATTATGGTGTTGGTAAATATATTAGCAATCAGTTTTATAAGACATAAACATCATATTAGCTGTAGTTTTCTTTATTAGAATTAATGTTAATTTCTAATTTTAAAAACCCAAATACATATAAAAGTGTAATCATGTATATATGATATATATACTTTAATAATTATTATGTAATTATTGTGATTATTGTGGTAAATAATTATAAATCTTTAATAAACTGGACAAAAAAATCAATTTTTTTACTATTCCAAAAGTATTTTCAAAGTAATCTTAAACCATGATTTTGAAATTAAAGAATAAAGATTTAAAACACTCAAGAACATTGAGACTGAACTAAATTATTTTGATATTACTGATCATTAGAACATGCTGACAGCTTCAGATTTTGTTGTCAATAATAAATCAGTATTTATTAGTTCACAGTTTTGCCACTTTTTAAAAAAAAAACATATCAAAATATCACTGTAGATCAGGGGTGGGAAAACAGTCAATTACGATCAACTAGTCAATCATGCACAGCTTGACATATGATTGCAGATGTTTCTGTCATCAGATTATTGTTGACTGAATTCTGAATCTTTTTATTTTTACATTTATAAGTTCCATAAATGAGTTGACCAATGGTTAGACACTGCTCTTTCTGTATGCATGCACATTTCTTGTTTTTACTCCTCATTATACATCTCATCTCAATACTATGGCATCTTAAATGACTTGGTAGTACATGAGTAGCAGTACAATGTAGTATCTATATGTGTTTTTATGTATTTTGTTTTGCTCTTATTCTAAAAAATTTATTATCATAAAAGTCGATCACTGATAGATAATAAATATAAAAGTCAATCATGCTACTTTTAAGTTTGCCCACCCCTGCTGTAGATAAACATTGAAGCATGAAGGAAAGCAAATGTCAAACAGCATCATCTCTAATTGATGATGTTCATTTTGACTAATGAGTTAATTAAACTCTTTTTCAGTACAATAACCATTTGCATATATTTATATCAGTTGTACAAATGAGACATCTAGTGGTGATAATATTTCATTTTTGTACTAATTTAAGTTATATAATTTCTTTAAAATAAATGAGAGATTTTGAAAAAAATTATATTCATTTTTTAATGAAGAAGAGAAAAGTACTTGTTAATTTTTAGTTTTATTTTAAAAAATGTTTTCAGTTTATAAAGTTATATAATTGTATAAGCTTTTTTTATGTATACTAAGCAATTCTATTTATTTAGTCTATAATCTTTGCATTATGTTCTTTTAGAAAAAATATATCTAGTTATCATCTGAATTGCAAGTGAAATAATAGTGTTTATCTTTGTTAATATTTAATTGATTTGTAATTTACATATTCATTATAAAAGAGTTTAATTATTTATCAAAAGACTGAGCATTTTATAACAAAATTTAATATATAATATTAGAAATACATTTGAGTTTGTTGGCAAGAGGCTTAAAGCTAGAAACCATATTTGCTACAGCTTTAATTTTTTAATCTTTTTGTTGTATATCTTGTTGAAATAACATTGACAGTGCAATATGGATTAAAGTAATTCAATTGTAATTATCATTGTGCTTATTTGACTACTTTGTGTTCATCTGAATGATAAAAATTAAAACTACAATGTGTTTCAATTAACTTTAATTTTAATTAAAATACATAGATGATGACAACTTTCAATGACAAATCAATTTACAAAATATTGCAGCTTTTAAAGAAGGTAATTAGTGCATAGGTGTGATTTCAGCTTTAAGAATTTGGAAAATGCATCTTTATAGCGTAAGCTTGTGGTTAAAACACCTGTAGAGGTCCCTACTATCGCATTTTATATGCATATTATCAAGGTTAGAGCCTCAGTAAATATTACTTATATTATTTTCATAAAATTAAATAAATTATTTGTTTCTCCGCAAGTGTGTGGTGTTTACATTTAGCTTTTATTTGAATATATTTGTTTCATGTCAGAAAATTACTCAAATGAAAATTTACTAATAATGGACAGAAAATGAATTGTTAAATAAAAAATATCTACCTGTAAAATATCATTATTATTCTTTACTTTTTTGTTATTAAAAATCCAAATTTAATATTGTAAAAAATAATTTCATTGCCTAAATGTATTACTTATCAAAATTCCATTTACTGATAACATTTAGTAGAAATCAATTTTTTTTCATTAAAATATATTTTTTAGCCTGTATGTTAAAAATAAAGTCTTGATTTGATTATTGTTCATTCTTTTTCTTTATGGGCATAATTTATATTTTATTTTTAAGATTATTTTTTGTTTTTAAGCTTATATTTTAACAATTTTGTTCATAAATATAAAATTTAATAAAGAATAACATTTTGTTATAAATAAAAACCATGGAAAATAGTTATTAAACTAACATAAACTTTTTAAAAGAGATCATCAGAAAGATTAATGTAATTAGATAAACAGAGAAATTCATTTTTAAACTTTGTTTACAATCAGCATTTATTAATAATTTGTTAACTATTATTAGATTTAATCATATATACTTTAATTTAACAAACTAAACATATTAAGATTTGGTGAGGTTTGAAATTGTAAAGAAAGATTAAAAAGTAATTTTCAAAAACTCTAAAATTCTAAAGACAATCCAATTTGAATATTGCAAGTTTGTTACATCCAAGGAATAGTTTATTATTAAATAATGGATATTTGAAGAACTTTATTATGAGAGGCAAAATTTCAAACTTATATAAATTATTAGAGATAAAATGCAAATGCATATCTAATTTATGATCATCATCATCATCATTTTAGCCATTACTAATCCACCGCATATCTTGTTGATGGTTTATATATATATATATGTTTTAAGAAAAAAATATATTAAAAAAATAAGGATTATGCACACATATATGTTGAAATACATATTCATACTAAAACTTTATAATAATAAATTGATATCTTAGTGATCAAAACTAATGATAATTTTAATTCATATTGGAGTCAATTTCAGCTTAATTTTCATCCTACAACTACTTGTAATGTTATTTTTCAATTTTGTATTAATTTGATGATAGAACCTAAAACTAAAATATATATTGATTAATTAATTTTAAAAAATCTGAGAATATCAAAATTATACAGAAAAATGTTATTGATTGGTAGATTATTTATTCTCAAGATTTGCTTGCAAAAATATTTGCAAGTATTTTTTTAATATATTATTTTGTGGAAAAAAATATTTTCAATAATTTATTTATGATTATTTTTGCAAAACATTTGTATAGTATTTACCTAAAAATGGAGATATTCATAGTTACATTTAAATTTTATTCAATGATATTTGGGTTTTAAAAAGACAAGTAAAAATGTACTAATGATAAAAATAAAATTATAATTAGCTCCATCTTTAGAAACACTGTGGTAAGGAATTTTGTAATAATTTAATAATTATAAAACCAATTTTAAGCATTAGAATAAAATTTCATTACTTTATGTTAATTTAAGAAATGAACTTTAAATAACAAATATTTCATTAACTCTTTGATTTTCCTTCAATATTTTATTTTTTCTTTGTTTTCATGTTCAACATAAAATTTAAGATTAAATCATTATTCTTAGCAGAAAATAATAAAATTGATTTCATTTGATAGATATTTTTATTTACTATTGAAATAAATTTTAAATGTTCACATTTTTTTTCTATAAATGTTAAAAAAATGAGATTGTAATCAGAACAAAAATATTATACATCATCATTTTGAGAAAGATTATTTTCATTTTACAAAATCAATGAAATCTTCATTATTTGTCATTAAAAAAATCTGAATGAATATTTATTTATTTTTCTTATATCTAATAAAATGTGCTTTAAAAAATTAAATTTTTTCAATATTTATTGCAAAATTATGATATTGTCATACTCACTATTATAATTAGATTGCTTACATAAAAACTAAGCTTCTAAATAGCTTTAGGGCATATTTTCTTTGTTCACTAATATAATGTTCTATTTTTGAAAACATTCAAAATAAATGATTAATAATTTGTTTTGATTTCTGATAAATATTATATAAATTATTGTATAAAAAATATCTAGAATTGTAATAAATTCTCAAATAAACATGTTTTTGGTTATTCAAACTCTTTTCTTTAAACAATGTCATAAAAATAGTGATGCCAAAAATCTGTCAGAATACAATAGAGGGACTTATCAGTGTGGAGCTAAATTCTACTATTTTGAGGAATTTTTTATTTTCTTGTCATCTACTGAATTTTTTTGAACTAAAATTTTATATTATAATGTATATAGGGAAATACACATATTACAGTATAAAGCTTGTAGAAATTCTCACTAGGAGGCAAATTAATGAAAAAATGAAGCAATGGGGTTTGAAAACCTTGTATGGTTAATTTATTTTTTTATAGGCAATATGATAATCATTCAATAAAAAAAAAAAGCTATTATTTTATTTACATACTTTAGTTTATTACTTTCTTATGTTTGAAAAGGTGAAATATTATTTTTAAGAATGTTTTTCATGTTATAAATTTATATTTCTAATAAATCAAATACAATTTCTTGATTTATAATACAGAATAAAGGATTAATCTTCAAATAAAAAGTTAAACTGTACTCCAAATAGCTTCTAGGGAAAGACAAAAGAAACATAAACATGTTAAAAGATTAGTTTCTTGGGACTGTGTTTATAGAAGAAAGAGTGTCATGCATGCATTCTTGCAAAATATTGGGCTAATTAGTTATAATTCTCCAACTATTTTATAATTCTACAAAATCAAATAAAAATATTACTTTTAATATTTATTGTTTACAATAGATTGCACAAAATAAATTATTACAAAAAATGTTTCATTTTTTTGTAACAAATATCCCCCCCCCCCTTTAGATGTATAAAAGATCAATGTTTCGATTTTGCACATCTAATTATCTGAACAAATAAAGAATTGGAATGAATCAATATCTTAATTAATCTAGAAAGGAAATGGTACATTTTATTTTATTGTCAGAAAAAAAGTTTAAAGAGTATTTTGAAAAAAGAAAACATAAAACCTATTAAGCTATATCATTTCATCAATTTTTCTACTAATAATTAAAATTAGGGTTAAATAAATAAGGCACTAAGATTTTTAATCATCTAGGAAACATAGAAATGGAATTATCATCATTCTAAAAAGAAAATATCTAAGAATTTATTATATGTATTGGAATAAAACTTCTTAAAGAAAATTTACTAATCTATATATAATATTAATTGCCATCTTAAGAAGACATTGACTGATTAAGAATTATTACCAAAAACATTGTTTTATTTCACCATTAAACAAAATTTAATTATTTATTATTTTCTTGCACAATAATTATGCAATTTGCTTTGTAGTCATGATTATGCTGTAAAAGGGAAAATATTATTACTGATATTTTTGTTTTATACTTTTTTTATTTATTTATGTGACGTCTTCGCCCCTAAGTTTCTCAGAGGGGTAGAAAACACTTATAATCCGATAGATAACATAAACGAGTATAAAGAATTATAGCTAAAATATCTGAAACTCGGCTGAACAACTCTTAACCGTTGTGCCGCAAATAGCTCTTAATAGCTTTACATATCCAACTTTTTCTGTTAACAAGACTGTAACAAGTACTTGATGTTTTCCTCTAGCAGTTTATATACCCTTCTGAGTTCTTTTGTAAGTCTTATCTGCTACATTCCGAAAACTTAATCGCGTGTTTTTTAACTTCGTTTTGATTGTTCTTAACTTTAATTAGTTATTTTTATCTCTGATAAAAATAATCCCCACAACTTGTTTTTAATTATAATTATTTCCATTATAATTAGTTATTTTTATTTTCAATTAAATCCCCACAGCTTGTTTTCAATTATAATTATTTTCCATTATAATTATTTTTACTTTCAACTAAAATAAGCGAAAACTTCTGGAATAAATTGTCTTTAGTAAACTCGCTGTTTATTTCTCAACAAACGAATACAACACTTCCTCCCCTCACTCCAGAAGTTAGAGTTTATTTATGTTGCTCATAATCATCTAATCTGCATGGTTTTCTTTTATCCCATACAGGTCTGGGTGATTTCTCTTTTTCAGCTTGGAGAAACACTTGCTTCTGATTAATCGATATAACCTTGAAA